>CM053276.1:41426187-41949187 GCA_028583415.1 Protea cynaroides | reverse complement strand
ACCACTATTTGGGTCGAGAACGGGTAGTGAAAACTCATATGAGCAGATGCTAAATAATGATAATCAGATTGAAGCAAATCAAAGGAGGTGAATAACTAGGCCACTCTAGCAAATCTACCTGAACTACCAAATGCCTTGGCTACGGTTGTAATAAACTTGGCCTAACAAAATACAAGAGTAACAATAGATGAGACCAACTATGCAAGTTGCTATGTGAATCACTATCCAAGTTGCCAATGCTACATCAACACCTCCAGGTCAAATCAAGTATGGTATCGATTGGTAGCAACACTATACCCCCAGCACCTATTATCTATAATACAGTGCCAACCATACAGTAAGTCCCAATAACGCACACCCCAGTTCAGAAGCTTGGTGCACAACAAGCAGTGTATCGAGGTGGTTACCCTTATCAGCTACCGATGTATGGGATAGCTGCATCATGGCAGAATGATCCAACAAGGGTTGAGGAATATTTTCTGAAGATGAATCCTCAAACGCTTTTAGCAAAGGATCAAATCTATTGTGGCCATATAACTAGATAGGTTTATATTGGATGCGGTGCATTATTGAGTTACTCTTATGATTATAGAGGATGCACATACCTGATTTTAAATTCTCATGTCTTGACAGGATACCTTATCGATTCAACCTGTCAATTGGAGTTACAAATATTGTTTCTTTAGTATTAGTCCTGATTATAGAAATTTGAGCCACTCTCATGATCGATAACATGAACAGAGATCTGAACTGAATGAACAGTTAAATGTTTAATCATGTTGAGCGTATATCTTTTGATTTATACCTAATTTATCGATGTATCAAAACTTTCTCCAGATTTACTCCTGTAGTGCCTCGACCAATGGCATTATATACTCGATAGAACCTGTAACCATGAGGTTAAGAACTGTAAAACCTCTATTTCTATGTATTTGGACCACCATGAAACTTAATGACCTTTTGATGCCGATTGGATTACCATAGATTTACTCCTGATCTTTTAAACCTAGATTCACTAGATAAAGCAAGTGTTTGTCATTATACTGAATTCGAAAGAAGGAAAATGAATTACTTTTGATAAACATTATCATCCTTGACATCCATTTATAAGATGTTTAGTGATATGAAATTATTGGAAAAAAGACGATTGAATTCATATTACATGCTATAGCCAAGAGACCTCAGATGAAGAAATGGAGAATCTATTTCAGATTATTAAATGGATGTATATGAGTCATGGTCTGTAAAAGAGTGCATGAGCAAGAAGTGAAAACTTCCAAGAGCAGTTAGTAAATAGTAGATAGCACTCAAATAAAATTAAAGATGGCTATATAGGTATGAATTTTGACAAGGTAGAAAATTTCAAGGGCAAATCTATGAGTGGATACAAGGATAAAGACAAAAATCATGGCATTGATAGTATTCACAGTAGTATAATGATTATTGAGTTAATCCAAATGTTGAGTGAGATGATCAAGTAAAGACCAAAAGAGTTTGGCTGAATTAATGAAATTATAAGCATATACCTTAATGCTTATAGGTAGACTTGGGATATGAACTAACAATCATAAGATATTTTTGAACTATATGATAGAGAGATCAGGATAAAGCACTAGTGATAAAAAAGATATAAGCTACTGAGTGCAATATGATATTTTTGACAGTCTTTGAAAAATCATAAGAGATGAAGGCACTAGACAAGCTCTTAAGACCTTTACACCAGATTTTGCAAGTTCAAGCCCTTTTGTACTAGATGTTGTAATGGATGAGTGTTATGAACAATGATCCAATAATATGGATGGATAGAATTTGGATGCAACCTAAATCGACTTGAGATGGCAAACTTTGACGTCATCTTGGGAATAGACTGGTTGTCTCAACACTCTACAAGTGATTATGTGCATAGAAGAGGTTTTCATTTAAGAACAAAGATGCCACATAATTTGGTTTTATTGGAAGCATATTGCTTAGGAAGTGAAGGCTCATCCTCTCTATACGAAAGGCGAAGAGATGCTTTGAAGAGAAAGGAGTTGGATATATGACATCTATGATATATGTTACCAGAGAAGCACCACAGATAGAAGACATTGATGTGATGCATAAATTTTTTGATGTGTTTCTAGGAGACTTACCTGGGTTACCATCAAATCATGCAACTGAGTTCGTCATCGACTTGTTATCAAGGACGATACCTGTGTCAAAGGCACCTATAGAGTAGCTCCTATGGAGTTGAAGGGATTGAGACTCAACTATGGGTGTTATTAGACAAGGGTTCTAATCGGCTAAGTATTGCATCATGGGGAGCACCAATGTAATTAGTAGAGAAGAAGGGACGATAGTGTCAGATTATGTATAGACTACCAGAAACTAAACAAGCTCATGATCAAGAATCGATATCTACTACCTCAGATCGATGACTTGTTTAAACAGTTGCAAGGAGCAAAGGTATTTTCTAAGATTGACCTTGGATGGAGTATCATCAAATGAAGAATTTGGACAGCTATATCTCGAAAACAGCTTTTAGAACCGGGATTGGGCATTATAAGTTCTCGATTTTGACGTTTGGATTAACCAATGCCCTTACATCTTTTATGGAGCTGATGAATTGGGTGTTTCATGACATGTTGGATACGTCGGTCATAATTTTCATAGATGATATTTTGTTTTATTCCAAGAATGAAGCAATTCATACAATAAATTTTAGATCAGCTTCACAACAGTTGAGAAGGGAGATGCTTTCTGCCAAGTCCAAGAAATATGGGACCTGATTAAACAAAGTGATCTTCTTTGATCATGTAGCATCATAAAAAGGGATTAATGTGGACCCTGTTAAGATAGATGTAATCATATGGTGAGGAACACCTAAAGAATATTGCAAAGATCAGAAGTTTCTTGGGTTTTGCTGATTATTACATATGATTTGTGGAGGACCACTTTAAGATCGCAAAACCTCTTACCATGCTAACTAGGAAGGGAGAAGAGTTTATTTGGACTGATAAGTGCGAAGAACGTTTCCAGACTCTAAAAACAAGGTTGATATCAACTCCCATCTTGATCGTTCTGACACCAGGAATAACCTTTTACCCTATACATCGAAGTTTTTGGATTGGATCTAGGATGCGGGATGATGCAAGGTAAATAAGTAATTGCATATGCTTCAAGAAAACTGAAGGAGCATTAAAAGAATTACCCTACTCAAGACTTGGAATTACCAGTGATGAATTATGCAATCAAGACTAGAAGACATTATCGGAATGGAGAAGAATTTTAGATTGAATGGGAACACAAGAGTTTTATTTATCTCTTCACTAGAAAGAGTTAAACATGAGATAGAGAAGATGGTTAGAACATTTGAAGGATTAAGACTGTAATATTCAGTGTCACTCGAGCAAGGCTAATATAGTAGCTAAGACCTTAAGCAAAAAGGGAATTATAAAGTCCAAGGTAGGACCCAGTATAAATGCTGCCTTATGTTTCACAGCAATAGATTCAGATTTGGAAAAAGAGTAACATATAGTAGAAACTCGTGATGATCCAATTGAGTGAGAACTTATAGATGAACTTATGGAGCAATAGTTCCTCGACTGCGCTTATGGCATTAAAGATCATTTCTGAATTGATGGATGAAGTAAAAGTAGCAATTTTGTTAGATCCGTATATAAGAACGATGGAAGAAGATTTAGAGAAAGAAAAACCTAACCCTGACTTACTTCGGATGCGAAAAAGGTCCTCAGATACAGAGGATGATTAGGCATACCTGAAGTGAAAAATGCTGATCATAAGATACAAAATAATGCTAAAAGCCCATTCTATTCCATATTGGGTACATCCTAGAATTACAGAATATACGAAAACATGAAGATGTTATTTTGGTGGAAGTAAATGAAAGTAGTTGTGGCTAGATGCATGTTTTTATAACTGAATTATCAACAAGTAATGGCTGAAAGACAAAGACCAACATGGCTTACTATAACAACTATCAGAACCAGTCTGGAAGAGAAACTGCATTACAATGAACTATGTCACTGATTTGCCATTGACTCCCAGATCGATTGACGTAGTTTGGGTGATTGTTGATCGCCTTATGAAGATAGCCCATTCCATTGCTATACGACCATGGTATGCTTTGGAGTGGCTAATTAAGCTATATGTGGATAATATTGCCAGATTTAATGGTATGCCTGAGAGCATAGTGTCGGTCAGAGGCTCATGCTTTATTTTGAAGTTTTGGGAGGATCTACAGAAAACAATGGGGACAAAGTTGAAGTTTAGAACCGCATTTTACCTTAAATCGGCGGACAGTCGGGGCGGACTATACAGATCCTAAGAGATATGCCCTGAGCTTGTGAAATTGATTTCAAGGGGTTTGAGTTCAGAAGTTACCGTGAATTGAAGTTGCTACGAAGCTACCACGTAAATATCACCTGTAAAGCATGGTACAGTAGAAATGTCAAACTCCTCTATTTTGGAATAAAGTTGGTGAATGAAGAATTTTATGACCTAAGTCTATTAAAGAAACTTGTCGAGTGACAGACAAGATCAAAGAAAAAGGGCCAAGACAGCTCAGGATTGTTAGAAGAGATGCCAAGTCCTTGAGTTCGCCATAAGTGACAAAGTGTTCTTGAAGATATCACTTATGCGTAGATTGAAGCAGTTCAACAATAAGGGAAAGGAGGGTCCTATATATGTGTTGGACCTTATAAATTTTAGAGAAACATAGAAAAGTTACATATCAACTAGCGTTACCACTGTCCATATCTAGTGTGCATGACGTATTTCGTGTGCCTCTATTGAAGAAGTACATTGGAGATCCATATCAAAGGTATTGACCACGAATCCACTAGATTAGATAGAAGATTTAACTATTGAAGTGGTAGCAGCTTAGTTCACTGATTGGAAGGTACAACATCTCCAAAGCTGGGACAATTATTATATGAAAGTAACCTGGCGAAGACAAGACGTGGAGAAGATTGCATGGGAAAAGGAAGATGCAATGTGGAAAAAGTATTCCCACCTATTCAACTTGGAAGGTAAATCTAAATTTTGAGGATGAAATTTCTTTTGAGGGTGGGGGAGTTATGAGACCCGTATGTGCAAATTTCGGGAATGGAATTTCTTTTAAGGGTGGTGGAGTTGTAAGACCCGCACGCCACGAACCCGGTCTAACCTAACATTCTCGTGTCGTGACCGGTCTTCCCATCATAATCGGCTCAAGTGAACCAATTTTATCAAAAAACCAAAAGATAAGGTAAGTAACGAGTCAAATTTAGTTGGTGTGGTTGACCGTTTAAGATCCTATGGAAGCAACCAGTCAAAAACTAAAAACCAGAAAATTTTGGTCGTGTGGTAGCAGGTGTGGTCGGACGTGTGGTTGGAACGTGTGGTCGATACATGTGACCACACATGAGACTACACCATGAGATCACAAATGAGACAATACAGTGTGTGGTTTCATATATTACGACCACAGGTCCGACCACACATCCGACCACACGTTAACAGCAAGCATATTTTGTAACCAAACAAGGTTTTTAACTACTGTAACATGGTAAACATGAACCCTAACTTAAATACATTAATTGTTTAGGTTTCTAATAGATTCAAAGTGACTTCCAAAGCTTGGGAGAGGAACAAACATCGATCAAAGGTGAGGAAAGATGACCTAAACTAATTGGCTAATAACCAGCTGTTTTACTTATTGAGTCCAATGCCATTAATGACTCTATGCTTGTATGCTTGTAATGTGCATTTCACATGTCATCCAATATTCGTATTATTATTGCTCATGCATATTTAATTCCATATATTTATTATATGATGACGATGATGATGCTAGGAATAGGAATGTGAATGTATATGTGTGGTTAGTGTACTTGATGTGAGTGGGGGATCAGGGGGAGGACGTGACACTGTGGTTCATCCTGGTCACCAACTCTAGCTCTATCTCTACTCAAGTCTTGTCCACTGACATCATCGTATCGCCATTACCTTAGCAGAAATATTATGTCGTAGGCCATCAGGGGAGGTGGTCTCGGACCGTGTAGTCTCTGACTCTGTCGGGGGGCCTTAGCTCTATCTCTATGGACGTATTGAGGGATGCTAGGGTGAGGCCTTGGATACACTGTTTGGCATTGGGATTGATTAGTTGCGAGACCAACTTGGAAGCCCTCGCGAATAGGGGCTTACGTATGGGTATGGGTAGGGCATCAGGGGAAGTGTCATGCGATGTTTGATCCGGGCACTTTAGCTTTATCTCTATTCCATGATGGGTACACGAGGGACGAAATTGGTGTTTGATCCTTTGGGCGGCTTTACACACTCGTGTATTGAGGTGCGATAGCCACCAATCCTTTCTATTGCACATTGCAAACTTATGAAGCAGACTAAAGATATGAATTGAATGCATGCATATGTTTGCTGCATTGTTTTGTTTACTCACTTAGCTCAAGTTGGAGAGCAGACCCTCGCATGCCTAATTCTTTTTAGTTTCTGATGTTACAGGTATTACGATTGAAGATTATGTCGACATGCCAACATATAAACAGGTGGCGGTTATGGATGAGCAAGCTGTGGCAGACTATTATGATTCGTTAAGCTAGCATTTCAATTATGGATGCGCTTATTTTTAAACGTTCGTATTTGGATATTTGTAATATGTATTAAATTATGTTTTGGTTACTTGGAGATAACTGGAATATTAATTATTTTTCAAGATTAGACCTCAGTTCATTATTAATAAGATTTTTGCTATTTACGTTATTATCTCTGATTAATGTGGAATGTGTTTTGGTTTAACATGGTTGGCATAATCTATACGAGATCCTGGTTGAACCGTTGATTCATAGACGGTTAATCACACTATTCTAGTTGGTTCAGAATTGGGGTGTGATAGTATCAGGGGGTGATCACGATGTGTAGCTGTAGCTTTATTGGTAGACCCTAGCTTTATCTCTTTATGGGTGTATTGAAGGTTGCTGGGGTAAAGGCCTTGGATACATTTTGTTGGCATCTAGGATTGGTTAGTCACGAACCTAGTTTGCAAGCCCTCACCAGTAGGAGGACACTTACTATTACAAGGTAGGGTATCATGGGGTGCTGGAAATTTGTGATCTGTCAGGCTATAGCTCTATCTCTATCTTGTAGTGAGTGTTGTGGGGCAACGACGTTGTGTGATCCGTTGGACATGCTGACACTCTTGTGTATGGAGGGGTGGTAGCCTCCTATCCTTGCCATAGCACATTACAAATATAAACCAGACCAAAGATATGAATATGACATCATGCATATGTTTGTTTTATTGTTTTATTTTTTTCACTTAGCCAAGTTGTGAGCTCACCCCATGATATCGTATTCTTTTAACTAATGATGCAGGTACCACTATCAAGGACTATGTAAATGCACTGTCATATGAACACATAATAGCTATTGATGTGTATGTGGTGGAGGACTAGCCTGACTCATCATGCGAGTATTTCCACTTTGTCTATGCTTAGTGATTTATTTTCATATTTTGATTTATAGAATTTGTAATAGAGTTTTAAAGTATGTTTTGGTTAACATTGGGTAAATGGTTTATTTATTTATTTATCATTAGATACTCAGTTCATATTAATAAGGACTTCTGCTATTATTTATTATCTCTTATTGTGATGTGGATATGTATGGTTTGATAGTTGACAAGGTCTATGATGGTTCATTCACATTTCTGGTCAACCAAAATTTGGGTATGACTACTTGGTATTAGAGCGCTTAGGTTCTGCCAATCAAACCTGAATACATTCACATGTGCCCATGTGTTAGACCTGCACTCCACTAATCCGATCTAACCATGTCGTGCCAAGTCTTCCCATAACCTGCTCAAGTGAACCAACTAGATAAAAGAACCAAGATGTCAGGTACAAACCCTACCTTTATAGGTTGTCCGATCGATAGTGCTAGATTGTCTGGTCCTCGTGTTGGGCGACTGGTTAGTTGACTTGTCAAGCCTATAATCTGATTCTGAGATTAGGAAAGTTTTCTTATTTGAAGAGATTACTCTCTTAATTGAGAGATGACTCTGTATGGATACTTTCTCTCTATATAGAGGACATCCCTATACCTTTTCTCTTTTTTTTTTTTGATTATTTTCAAACCCTATAATTGAGAGAAAGAAAGGAGAAGAAGGAGCAGAAGGCTTGGAGAGAAAGAAAGCTTAAGGAAGGAAAGAAATCCTTATAGAAGAACAAGTCACCGTCGATTTCAAGCCCACTACATCGAGAAGCCAATGGTAATTCTCTTATTCTATAGAAAGTTAAGAATTGATTAGGATTGGGATATTAATCACAGTATTGGCAGAACGAACCCAACACAGTGACTGTAATCATATGATCTCCCATGTAAACTCCATAACAAACTGTAGAAGTTAGGGTTTTTTGAAGGACCAACCTTAAGGAATTAATGATCATAGAATGACCCTAAGATGGATCCCATTGTTGAACCGAAGAATCGACTCAGAAGGAATTCAGACTAAAAGACAAAATTGGAATATGACTAAGGGGTTGCCCGGTCCCTTGACCGGTTGGCTATATAGGAGACTGGAGAGGCGACCAGTTACTTTTAGGAAGTATGACAGGGATCCTGTCTAGATGGCTTATCGGTCAGCCAATATAAGATTGGTGACTCAATCAGACAATGTCTGGAAGGCATATATTGGACACTGGACAATGAAATAGATTACAAAAACTTGATCAAATGAAACCCTAATCTAAGTTCATTAATTGTAGGCTTTCCACTAGTTCAAGATAGTTTCCAAAGCTTAGAAGAGGAACAAACATCGTTTACAGGTAAGGGAACAAGACCTAAACTAATTGCTAATAACAAGCTACCCATTTACTTTCTGTTAATTGGATTGTTGCCATAATCTATAGGTTGATTATGTATATAACTTGTCATCCAACAACTGCTACTCCTATTCATGCATATATTATTATTATTTTTATTATGTTATGATGTTGATAATAAGGATAGGAATGTGTTTGTGTATGGTTGGTGTGTTAAAGAGAGAGAGGTCATAGCATTGAGCCATTCATCACACTGACATCATCGTATTACCATTACCTTAGAAGACTTAGTACATCATAGAGTATCAGGGGGGTGATCTCGGTGTTTGGCTGTAGCTCTGCCAGCGGATCCTAGCTTTATCTCTATAGACGTACTGTAGGATGTAGGGGTAAGGCATTGGATATAAATTTGATGACATATAGGATTGGTTAGACTCAAACCTAGTTTCTAAGCCCTCACTAGTAAGGGCATACGTACTGGTATGCGGTAGAGTATCAAGGAAAGTACTGACAGTGTGTGATCTATTAGGCTCTAGCCCTATCTCTATTTTATAGTGGGTGATGTGGGGCGATAGTGGTGTGTAATCTATTGAGCAAGCTCACACTCTCGTGTATGGAGGCGTGGTGGCCATTTATCCTTACCATACCACATTGCAATCTTATACCAAACCAAATATATGAATTGAGATCATGTATATGTCTGTTGCATTGTTTTGTTTACTCACTAGGCTAAGTTGTGAGCTCACCCCATGATATTGTATTTCTTTTATTTGATGATGCAGGTACAACTATCGAAGACTATGTCAATGCACTGTAGTATGGACATATGACTGCTATAGATGTGCAAGCAACGAAAAACTAGCATGATCTTTCATGCGGGTATTTCCATTGTATCTATGCTTAGGTTTAATTTCATTTTTTGAGTTATGGGACATAATTAGATATTTATTTATGATTTGATTACTTGAAATTAATTGGTTAATTATTTGTTTATCATGTTAGACACTTAGTTCACTAAAGCAAAATTTTGCTTACTTATTATTATCTATGATAATGTGGAATGTATATGGTTTGATTGTTGGCATGGTCCTATGTGATCCTAGCTTAAACGGTTGGTTCTTATGATGGTTCATCACACTTCTGGTTCAACAATAACTCGGATGTGACAACTTGGTATCAAAGTGCTCAGACTCTGCCAATCAAACTTAAATACATTCACAAGAGTCCATGAACTATGCTAGGATTGAACTTAAAAGCTCTAATACAAACACATCTAAGCACATTGTCGGTTGAGATAGAAACTTAAATAAGATCATAATGCACATAAAAAGAAAGACAAATGATATGCATATAAAAGGAAACAAACCATAATGTATCCAAACAAATAAATAAAGGGTACAGTCCATAATCCAGATAGTTACCCTAAGAATATACTCCAAAAATAAATGTATCTCTAACAAAAAAATAAAAATCTATCCTTGTGCTAGAGGAAGAGGTGGTGACTCTTGATCTTTATCATAATCCTCATCATAAATCCTCTTGAACCAAGCTACCAGCTCCTGAGTGGTACTGAGACTCATAGCAAGATCTATCACCTGCCGATCTATCGCTCACTGGACCTCCAAGATCTCCCCTACACATCGCTGCATCATACGCTGGGACTCCAAGATCTCCTAGAAGAGTAACATCATTAAATCTGGTGGAAGTCGAGAAGGACCAGCCTTTGAAGTATGCTGTGGAGTAGGAGGGGGGATGTCGTCTACATCCTTGAACATTTGGTCATCATCCCCACCACCCTCTACTGCTACTGCCTCGAATGCTGCTGTTGCCATTGCCTCATCTACTGCTGTTGCCACTACTACCCCACCTAGAGGATGATCCATTGCATTCAATTCCACATCATTGATCTCCGCTTCATGAAAATCCATCCTTGTGATGGCATCCCGGTCATGGTTTGCCATAATCATCTCCTTACACATTCTCTCACCCTCCATGTTTATGTGAAGGCGATCGAGAATGGAAGTAATTATACGACCATAGGATAAATTGCCCTTCAGGTTGTGCATTGTAGCTCCATGCATGGTGCATATTATGATGTAGGGTAAGCAAACTGGTAGCTTGGTGTAGATGTAGTGGAGGATGTACTGAGTAAGTTGAGATACCTCGTTGTAGTGCCTCCTCTAAGAAATGAGATGCGCTAGATAATGAGGCAGTAAACATGAGGTTGGGGGTCCAGGTTGACTGCCTTCATCTCCCAAAGCCCTTCGTGCATGATTTGGTTCCTCATCTCCAAGCGTAGGTTTTCCCTTATAAATTTATGCTCCTTGGGTGTGTAGTAAACCAGTTTTTCGACATTTTAAATGGTTAGGAGCCCTACCAACTGATGAGTGTCAAATGAGATCTGAACCCCTTTCACCCAGCTGGTGATTCGCAGCCCTCTGCCCCTATTAAGATCATCGAGATCGCCCTCCAGTTGCAAGTTATAGTAAAACTATTTTACCAGGTCAGGACGTGTTGACCCCTGGTACTGGGTCATAAGAAGCTAGCCCATGTCATAAAATGCTGCCTCTATGTCAAACCTAGCTAAATCGGACCGTTTCACAAATTGCCCCACTTCTACCTTCTTGTTTCGAAACCAAGGGTATTGTGCCTCAGCTTCGACAGAACGAAAGTGTAGTGCATCGAACGGCCTAAGGTTCTTGGTGTAAGGCATGTCGAATCTGCAAGAAATAAACCAAAGTAAATAGAAAAGTATTAGTTCAAAATTTTGGGAAATTCGATTTGCTAATGGCATAATTTGGTCAAAAGCCTCATTTTCGCCCAATTTCTTAGATTGGAGGACTTAAGTCAATAGGAAAGCCCATCACAATATTAAAATAATGTCCAATTGACCAAATGATTAAAGCAATTAAGAAAAATTTTGAAAATTTGGAAAACCCCAATTTCTAGGGCAAAAATAAAAAATTTAGGACTTTTCTAAAACTAACCAACGAAAACCAACTTGATTTAGGGCTTTCGTTTGTAGCATGCCCAACATTATTCTTAAGCAAGCAAAATAATATTCCTACAGTTGAGAAAGTTTTAATTTGGGAAAAACAATAAAAGACCATAAGACCTAGGGAGAAATTATCCAAAGAAAGCGGGAAATTGAAGAACTTGCCTTTGGGAAGTGTTGGGAGTTGTTGACCAGAAGGGAAAGCATCGACTTTGTCTGGTAGGTACTATAGCAACTCACCGAAGCCATATAGGGTCACAACTCAGAGAAGAGAATGAGTCAAAATGACCCAAAAATCATGTTTTAAAACTAAATTTGGATTGACCGATCGAACGATTTGACTTAAAGACGACCGAAAGCTCTCGGGAATGTTCTCAGAGTTTGACCAGATCGCTCACCGGTCACTCAATACATGATTGGTCAAGGGCGACCGGACAAATGTTTTTGAGCTGTTTATTTCCTATTTGGGTTCTCTTTCGTTGGGATTTTTCATTTACTATGAGACTAACCCTATAAGCTACCATATATTGTATCTTGTTTCCCACCTATTGGCTATGTAGAAACCTCGACAGTTAATAATCTGAAATCGCATGCCGTACTCGTAAAAAGAATCGAAGAGGTGAAAGCCTGACCCCACAACCACTTGGAGTGGGAAATGTGAATGAAAACCCCGAGGAACAAGCAGAAAATAATGATGCACCTCAAGGTGTGAACAACCCGGCCATCCTAACCAACTTACCAGGACCACCAACTGAATTGGCCACGATTGTGACAAATCTAGCATGTTAAGTGCAAGAACAATAGAAGTTACTGGCTATGCAAGTTTCCAGGGAAATTGCTACCCAAGCTGCCAATGCTACACCAACACCTCCAGGCCAGACCAGTATGGTACCTATTGATAGTAGCACTATGCCTCCAACATCTGTTGGAAATAACTCGGTGCGTACAACACAACAGATTCTAGTGATGCATACACTAGCGCAGAACCTTAGAGTTTAGTAGGGCATGTACTAGGGTGGTTACCAGTATCCACAACCGGCATATGGAGCTTATGGGCAGCAGGATCATTCAAGGCTTGTGGAATGGTTCCTAAAGATGAAGCTTCAAACGTTCTCAGGAAAAATGTCTAACCCATTATGGCCAACTCATTAGATTGATGAGATGGAGAAGAACTTTATGCTAATGACCATCACTGAAGAAGAGAAAGTATTGTGTGCAACCTTTATGCTAAGAGAGGATTCAAATCACTAGTGGAAGTCCATTGGCAGCTATCTTTTGACTAAGCACACTCAGCTGACATGGGCTATCTTTAAAGAAGCATTCTTAAAAAAGTACTTTCCCAAGAGTTTCAAAGATCAAATGGAGAAGGAATTCTTGAGTTTGTTCCAAGCCGAGATCTCTATTGACGCCTACCAGCAGCGTTATAAATAGTTATTTTTCTTTTCTCCCACAAATATGCAAGAGCAGGATACTAAGACCCCTTTCCTGAAGTCTTGTAAAAAAGAGAGCTAGCTTGCTTAGAATCGTGGTTTGAAGAGGCCAAATGGAAATACGTTTAATAGAGGAAACTTAAAGACCTTCAAACCATTCAGGTTACAGAACACTAATGGGACAGCCAAGACAACCCAGACGGTCTTACCTCAACCTGGTCAATTGATTGCGAATATCAAGTGCTTCAACTATGACCAAATGGGGCAATATGTAAAGACATGCCTTAAGCCTAAGAAGCAGTTAGAGCAAGGAAAGGTGTATGCCGTGTCTTCTGAAGATGATGTCGCATCACCTGATGTGGTTACAAGTATGCCCTGACCTTTATCTTTTACAGTACTTTGTGTGAGCATGTATACTAAACCTAGGTAAAACTACAAGTATTGTAACCATAGCTGGTGTATCCACCAGAGTTCTCTTTAACTCTGGGGCTACCCATTCTTTTGTGTCCATCTCTTTTGGAAAGAAATTGAAAATGCCCCTCAGACATTTAGACCCCAAGCTGTTAGTATGATCACCTTTGGGACTAGAGGTTGTATTAGATGAGTGTTATGGACCATGTCCAGATCTTATTAATTAACAGAGTTTGGAAGTGGATCTAGTTCAGCCCGGAATGGTAGACATTGATGTCATCTTAGGAATGGACTGGTTGTCTCAGCATTCTGCGTGTCTGTTTTGCACTAAAAAAAGTAATCATTCAAGGGCAAGGACAATATAGAATTTAGTTTCGTTGGGACCAAACTTCTTCGTAAAAGAAAGCTTATTCTCTTTGCACTTAAGGCGAAGAGATGCCTTAAAAAGGATGGAGTCAAATATCTGGTATCTGTGGTGGACATTACCAAAGAAGTGCCACGGATGGAAGATATTGAAGTGGTACGTGAATTTCTAGATTTCCAGAATAATTACCCGAATCGCCACCTGATCGAGCAACTGAGTTTGTTATAGACTTATTACCAGGGCCACCCTATCAGATGGCTCCGACGAAATTGAAAGAACTAAAGCCTCAACTATTGGAGTTATTAGACAAGGGATTTATCTGGCCAAGTATATCACCATGGGGAACACCAGTGTTGTTCTTAAAGAAGAAAGACGGTGGTGTTCGACTGTGTATTGACTACCGAGAACTGAACAAGCTCACAATCAAGAATTGATACGCATTGCCATGGATTGATGACTTGTTCGATCAGTTGCAAGGTGCGAAGGTAATCTCCAAGATCGATCTATGGTTAGGATATCATCGACTGAAGATTAAGGACAGCGACATTCTAGAGACAGCTTTCAGAACTAGGTATGGACATTATGAGCTCCTAGTTATGTCGTTTGGGTTGTCCAATGCACCTGAATCATTCATGGAGCTTATAAACTGAATGTTCCATGACATGCTGGACACTTCAGTCATAGTTTTCACCAATGATATTTTGGTCTATTCCTAGGATGAAGAGACTCATCCAAAGAATCTTAGAGTAGCGTTACAACGGTTAAGAAGGGAGAAGCTTTATGCCACATACAAGAAGTATGGGTTCTGGCTCAACGAGGTGACTTTCTTAGGTCATGTAGTGTCGTCAGAAGGAATAAAAGTAGACCCTAGTAAGATAGAAGCAATTGTAAGGTGGGATGCTCCTAAGAACATTGCAAAGATAAGTAGTTACTTGAGGTTAGCTAGTTATTATAGACGGTTCATGGAGGACTACTCCAAAATCATAGTACCTCTTACCAAGCTGACCATAAAAGAAGAAAAGTTTGTTTGGACTAATAAGTTTAAAGAATGTTTCCAAATATTGAAAGCAAGACAGATATCGGTTCCCATAATGACAATTCCTCTACCCTATACACTGATGCTTTTGGATTGGGTTTAGGATGCGTGTTCATGTAAGGAGAACAGGTGATTGCCTTTGCTTTAAGGCAATTGAAGGAGTATAAGAAGAAGTACCTACAAATGACTTGGAGTTAGCGGCGGTGAATCATACAATCAAGACTTGGAAGCATTACCAACATGGCAAAATGTTCTAGATCAGCTCGGATTACAAGAGCCTTACTTACCTTTTCACACAGAAGGAGTTGAATATGTGACAGAGAAGATGGTTTGATCTCTTGAAGGATTATGATTATGATATTTAGTATCATCTTGAAAAGGACAATGTAGTTACGGATGCCTTAAGCAGAATAGAGATGCTGAAGCCAAGAAGAATCTAGCACGAGTGCTGCTCTATGTTTCACGGTGTCAGCTACCGAAGGGGATGTGGTTTAACATATATTGGAGTCTCCAGACAATCCTATAGAGCAAGGACTGATACATAATTTTTTACTTATGTTCGCAACATGAAGATCCTACTACATTTGACAGACAAAGTGAAAGCAATAATTTTATTGGACTTATATCTAAGAATGCTGCAAGAAGATTTGGAGAAGGGTAAGCCAAATCCTGAATTTACATTGGATGAGATAAGGTACTAAGATATAGAGGACGATTGTGTATAATTGAAAGTGAAGACTCAGACCTTAGAGACAAAATAGTGCTAGAATCCCATTTCACTCTCTATTCAGTCATTCTGGAAGTACTAAAATGTACCATGATCTGAAGAAATAGATTGGTGAAGAAGAATGAAAGCAGATGTGGCTAGGTACGTGTTTCAGTATTTAACTTATCAACAAGTGAAGGCCGAAAGATAGAGATCGCCAAGTTTACTATAACCACTGCCTGAACCTGTACGGACATGGGACTGTGTCACTATGGACTTTTTTACTGGGTTAGCACTAACTCCCAGATCAGTCGACGTAGTTTGGGTGATTGTTGATCCTCTTACAAAGACAGCTCATTTCGTTGTTATACAACATCAATATACTTTAGAGCGACTAGCCAAGCTGTATGTGGATAACATTATTAAAATGCATGGTGTACCCGAGATCATAGTATCTGATAGATCCATGCTTTACTTTAAAGTTTTGGGAGGGACTACAGAAAGCAATAAGGACGAAATTGAAGTTTAGTATAGCCTTTCACCCTCAGACCGATGGACAATCAGAGCAGACCATTCAGATCTTAGAGGATATGGTCCGACCTTGTGCATTTGACTTCAAAGGAGCTTCGGATGAGAGGTTCCCACTGATCGAGTTTGATTACAACAATAGCTACCAAGTTACTATACAGATGTCACCTTATGTGGTGTTGTACAGTAGGAATGGTCGAACCCCTCTGTTTTGGAACAAAGTTGGCAAATGAAAAATAGTGGGGCTAGAGTTTGTAGAAGAGACTTGTCGAGTAGTTGACCAGATCAAAGAAAGGGTCAAGACAGCTCAAGATCATCAGAAGCAGTATGCGGACAATCGACGCTGAGACCTTGAGTTGGCTAAAAGTTACAAAAGTATTCTTGAAGATATCACCTATGCGAGGTCTGAAACGGTTCGATAAGAAGGGAAAGTATGTCCCAGATACGCTGGAGCCTATGAGATCTTGACAAGATGTAGAAAAGTAGGGTATCAACTCATGCTATAGCAATCTATGTCTGATGTACATGATGTATTCCACATTTTACTAATGAAGAAATACGTCAGAGATCCAACACACATTTTGACTATGGATCCACCGGATCTGACGACCTGACATTCAAAGTAGTGCCAGCCGAGATCACTAGTCAGAAGGTATAACAAGTTTGCAACCGAGATATTTACTATGTCAAGGTTACCTAAAGAAAACAATGCATATAAGAGGTAACATGGGAAAAGGAAAATGCTATGTGGAAAAAATATCCTCACCTGTTCGACTTGGAAGGTAAGTATAAATTTTGAGGACGAAATTTATTTTTAGGGAGAGAGTTGAAAGACCTGCACTCCACTATCCAAGTCAAACCATGTCGTGTCAGGTTTTTCCATCATAACTAGGTCAAGTAAATCAACTGGATAAAAGAACCAAGATGTCAGGTATAAACCTCAGCTTTGTAGGTTATCCGATCAGTAGTATTAGATTGTCTGGTCATAGTATTGGGCGACTGATCAAACCTAGAATCTGACTCTGAGATTAGGAAAGTTTTCTAATTTGAGGAGATTACTCTTTCTAATTTGAGGAGATTACTCTCCTAATTGAGAGATGACTCTATATGGAGACTTTATCTTTATATAGAGGATGTCCCTCTACCTTTTCACTCTCTTTTGATTATTCACAAACCCTAGAATTGAGAGAAAGAGAGGAGAAGAAGGAGCAAAAGACTTGGAGAGGAAGAAAGCATGAGGAAAGAAAGAAATTACTACAGAAGAAGAAGTTGTCGTATGTTTCAAGGCCACTACATTGAGAAGCCAATGGTAAGTCCCCTATTCTATTAAAAGTTAAGACTTGATTAGGATTGGGATATCAATCATAGTGTTGGCAGATTAAACCCAACACTGTAATTGTAATCAAAGGAACTCCCATGTAAACTCCATAACAAACGGTAGAAGTTTGGGTTTCTTTGAAGGACCAACCTTAAAGAATTGATCGCCATCGAATGACCCTAAGATGGATCCCATTGTTGAGTGAAAGAATTGACTCAGAAGGAATTTAGATTGAAAGACGAACTTGGAATATGACTTAGGGGTTGTCTAATCCCTTAACCGATTGGCTATATAAGAGACCAGAGAGGCGACCAGTTACTTTCAGGAAGTATGACAGGGATTGTCCAAATGACTCATGCGTCGGCCAATGCAAGACCAGTGACTCGACCAGACAATGTCCAGAAGGCATATATTGGAGACCGAACAATGAAATAGTGTACAAAAACTTGATGGATGAAACCCTAATCTAAGTTCATTAGTCATTTAGGCTTTCCACTAGTTCAAGATAGTTTTCAAAGTTTGGAAGAGGAACAAACATCATCTATACGTAAGGGAATAAGATCTAAACTAATTGGTTAGCAACAAGCTATCCTTTTACTTTTCGTTAATTTGGTTGTTGCCTTGATCTATAGGTTGATTATGTATATAAAATGTCATCCAATAACTGCTATTCCTGTTCATTCATATTTTATTATTATTTTTATTCTGTTATGATGATGAAGATAGGGATAGGGATGTGTTTGTGTGTGGTTGGTGTGTTGAATGGGAGAGATTATAGCATTGAACCATTCATCACACTGACATCGTCATATCGCCATTACCTTAGTGGACTTAGTGCATCATAGGGTATCAGGGGGTAATCGTGGTGTGTGACTGTAGCTCTGCCAGTAGACCATAGCTCTATCTCTATGGATGTATTGAAGGATGCTAGGGTAAGGCCTTGGTTACAAATCTGATGACATCAAGGATTGGTTAAACATGAACCCAATTTGTAAGCCTTCACCATTATAGGCATACATACTAGTATTGGGTAGAGTATCAGGGGATGTGCTGCTGGTGTGTGATCCTTTAGGCTCTAGCTCTATCTCTATTCTATAGTGGGTGATGTAGGGCAACAGTGGTGTGTGATCTATTGGTTGTGCTCATACTCTCGTGTATGGAGGTGTAGTGGTTGTCTATCCTTACCATAGCACATTGCAAACTTATACCAGACCAATGATATGAATTGACATCATGAATATGTTTATTGTATTGTTTTGTTTACTCACTGGGTTAAATTGTGAGCTCACCCCATGAAATTTCCTTTCATGTAGTTGATGATACAGGTATAACTGTAGAAGACTTTGTCAATACATCGTTTTATGGACACATGGCTACTATGTATGTGCAAGCAATGGAAGATGAGCGTGATCCATCATGCGAGTCTTTCCATTGTGTCTATGCTTAGGTTTAATTTCATATTTTTAGTTATGGGATGTAATCAGATATTTATTTATGTCTTGATTACTTGGAGATAATTGGTTAATTATTTATTTATCATGTTAGACACTCAGTTCATTAATACAAACTTCCGCTTACTTATTATTATCTCCGATTGAATAGAATTTTTAAGGTTTGATTGTTGTCACGGTCCTATGTGATCATGGTTTGAACCATTGGTTTGTATGACTATTCATCACACTTCTGGTTCGATCAGAATTGGGGTGTGACACCATGAACTGAGCTAGATAAAATAGAAGCTGTAATACAAACACACCATAAACACGTTGTTGGCTGAGATAAAAACATAAGGAAAGAACATAATTCACATAGTGAAAAGAAAAAACCCTATATAAACTGAATGAAATGTGTTAAATAAAAAACTTGGGAAAAAACTATAAACAGTAATGTGTCCATCAAGAGACAGGGTACGATCCACAAACTAGACAATTACCCTGAGAATATAAACGGAAATGAGATGTTCAAGAAAAAACAAGTGTAATCTATCCCTGGGTTAGCAGGAGAGGTGGTGACTCTCTATCTCTCTCATAGTCCTCCGCAAAGGTAGTCTAGAGCCAGTGTACCTTCTCTTGTTCTACATGGAGGCTCTGTGCAAGCTCCGTTACCTGTCAATCATTGCACGTTGTGCCTCTTGAATCTCCAAGAGGAGTGACATCATCGAGTCTAGAGGTGGACGTGAAGGACCAGCCTTAGATGCATGCTATGGCATAGGAGGAGGCATGTCATCTACGTCCATGTACATATTGTCGTCATCTCTACCACCATATGCCTCTACTACTAAAACTACTACCATTGATACTACTGCTGCCTGACTCGAAGATAGCTCCAGTGCCTCCAGCTCTGCATCACTAATGACCGCCTCATGCAAGCCCATTTTGGTGATGGCATCCCAGTCTAGGTCTACCATGGTTGTCTCCTCAAACATCCTTTCACCCTCCATGTTCAAGTGAAGGCAATCAAGGATGGTGGTGATCATATAGCCCTTTACTTGGTGTAGATATAATAGACAACATACTGACTATAGGACCCGTGTCGAACTAACCCGGTCTTACCACCTTTTATCAGGTCTTCCTATCATGGTCAGACCAAGAGGACCAAGTGTGTGAATAAACCACAAGGCTAGGTATGTAATTCGAACTATAAATCATCTAATTGTGATGTGTGGTCGCATACCTAAATAGGTGTGGTCGACCAGACCTCATAATGTTGAGACCACTCAAATTTGAGACATGTGGTTGCAGTTTCGATACGTGTGGTCGATGGATCCTATGACCCCATGTGTGACCTCACGATGGTATAATTGACTCTGAAATTAGGAAACCTTCCTAATCTGAAAAGGGGTTCTTTCCTAATCATTGTGGGACTTTGTATGGATGTTTCCCTCTATATATAGGATGTCCCTTAGCCTCTTTCATTCTTTTAGAACTCAAACTGAGAGAGATAGAAAGAAAGGAGGAGGAAAAGAAGGAGAATGGAAGAGGAAGACTAAGAGAAGGAATTTCAAAGAGAGCTCTGAGTCTTCAGCAAGTTTAAGGTATGAAAACATCCCCTACATTAGTTGAATTCCTAGAATAGATCATGGAGGAAGTATTGATTCAAAGTAGGATCTCAACCATGAGACCCATTGTAAGACCCGTATCGAGCTAACCGGTTTTACCACCTTGTACTAGGTCTACCTATCATGGTCGAGCCAAATGGACTAAATGCGTGAAGGAAATAGCAAAACTAGGTATTAAACTGACCCAAAAATAGTAAAATGGAGGGTAGGGTCGCATACCCAGATAGGCAGGGTCAACCCCCCCTCATTAAGAAGTCAGACCCCTGATATTTTAACTGGGGGTCGGACAACTTAGAACTGAGGGTCGATGGGATCTCCGACCCCCCATCGACCCCCTCTTTGCCAATAGAAATCACAAATAGGAAACTTTCCAAATTTCAATGGGATTCTTTCCTAATCTCAATGGGACTTATTTTGGGAGATTCTAATCTATATGTCCCTAAGCCTCTTTTACTCCTTTTGAAATCCTAATTGAAAGTGAGAGAAAGAGAAGATAAGGAGAAGAGAAGGAAAGTTGGAGAAGAAGACTAAAGTGAAGAATTCAGAGAAACCTCTGACTCTCAGCAAAACCTAAGGTATGGGCACGTTTCCATTGATGATCTAAGACCTTAGAATAGTGCATGAAGAGGGTAGGGTCTAGGAGAAACCCAAATCATACATCCATGGGAGGATTTCAATGAAATCTATGGAGAAAATCATGGTAGGCAAAGTAAAGAAGAAACCTAGAGTTCAAAGCCATAGAACAAGCATAGAATGGATTGTGAAAGTGAGCCACAAGACCTAAACATGAAAGAATGGACTGTAGAATGAAATTATTGACTTAAACCACAGGGGGTCGCACGTGGGGTCGATTGGGAATCGACCCTACCAGACCACAGGTGTAAGCACCCCATTTTTGCCATCCCAGCTAAACAAAGTCCTGCTGGCGTGTGGACAACAAAAATAGAAAGATGATCGAAAGTTTGGATTTGTATCTATGAATTTGAGAAACTTTTCAATGGGTCTCTGAATTTGAGGAACTTTTCAATGGGTCCACGGTAAGGTCATGGGTTATAATTTTGCATGGATGCATAGGTCATAGAATTATCTTCGTAATGAGATCAGAATTGCTCAATTCTGATATCAAATGAAGAAGATATGACCATTTTAGTCGGATGATACATATAAGGGAGGTTTCTGAAATTATTATAAATAATCCCAGGGGCCTTCATGCAAATTATCGTAAGTCGGATTGTTTGAATTTCAAATCATCATATCTTCATCATCCGACATCGGATTCAGATGATTCCAAGGCCATTATTCTTCGTTCATGATGTTCTACAAAGTGGACGTAAAAAGTCCCGGGTAGAAGTCACCAGTGGGTGCCATGCAAGCTTTCATGAAAAATTATCGTTAGAACTTCAAAGCTTCATATCTTTTCCGTTCTACGTCGAATTCTGACGATTCCAAATCCATTGTTCTTCATTTGTGATGTCAAACAAAGTGGACGTGGAAAATCTCGGGTAAAAGTTTCCGGAGGGTCCCATGCAAAATTACATATGGAAATGGTCATTTAATATTCCAAAATTCATATTTATTTTGATCATCCCATATCCAAATCAGGTGATTCTAGTCTCATTATGTTCCATTTTTAGTGCTCTACAAAGTGGACGTAAAATATTTCCGGTAGAAGCCTCCGAAGGATCTCATGCAAAATGGTCAGCCAAATTATCGATAATTGGCTTGCTTAAACTTCAGAAAGTCATAAGTTGGCCATTTTATTTCCAAATGAGGTGATTCAAGTTTCAATGTTCCTCGTTTTTACTGTTCTACAAAGTGAACGTAGAAAATTTGGAATAAAGGTTATCAGAAAATTCCATGCGGGATGACAGTGGAAATGACCCATGAAAATAGAGAGAGAAAATCCAATTAATTCCAATCAATCTAGTCAATGGTCCAACCTAGATCAACCCATATCAGTTTAACTCAGTCAACCTAAGCCAGTCTCAACCCATTTCGAACCAGTTCATCCATGAGCATAGTATTTATATATTATATATAATGTATGCTATATATATATATATATATATATATATATATATATATATATATATGTATGTTATTAAATATATGTGTATATATGTATATAATATATATTATTATATATAAATGACCAAATTCAAACGATTTTTAGGAAAAAAAAAGGAAAAAGAAAATGAGGAAAAACGTGAGGTTTTCTAAGGGAATCAAAAAAGATTTTGTTGGAGAAAAAAAGGAAAGAAGAGGAAAAGAAAGAAAAAAACGTGGCTTCTCTAAGGGCTAGGTTTTGGGAAAAAAAGTGGGGAAGAAGAAAAAAAAAAAGGAAAGATGAAAGAGAAAAAATGTGAGCTTTTCTAAGTGAATCCAAAAGATTTTGTTGGAGAAAAAAAAGGAAAGAAGAAAGAGGAAAAACATGAGCTTTTCTAAGGGAATACAAAAGATTTTGTTGGAGAAAAAAAAGGAAATAAGAAAGAGGAAAAACGTGAGCTTTTCTAAGGGAATCCAAAAGATTTTGTTGGAGAAAAAAAAAAGGAAAGAAGAAAGAGGAAAAACGTGAGCTTTTCTAAGAGAATCCAAAAGAATTTGTTGGACAAAAAAAAGAAAAAAGAAAGAGAAAAAACGTGGGAGTTTTAGGAGAGCTAGGTTTTGGGAGAAAAAAAAGGAAAAAAAAGGAGAGAGAGAGAGGACATGAAAAGGGAGAAGATTTAGGGTTTCTAGATGATTTCCAAAAGAGAAAAAAAAAGGGGGAGAGAGAGGACGTGAAAAGGAAAAAGATTTAGGGTTTTTAGATTTTTTCCAAAAGAGAAAAAGGGGGGAGATATAAGAGACGTGAGAGAGAGAAGGAGGGGGGTTTTTTTGAGAGGATTTCCAAAAGAGAAAAAAGAGGGAAAGAGAAAAAAAAGTGAAAAGCTTTTGGTGCTAGGTTTTGGGAGAAAATGAAGGGAAAAAGAGAGAAAAGAGGGAGAAATAAAGAACAAAGAGGAAAAAACGTGAAGAGGGGGAGAGGCTCACGGTTTTGGGGAGAAAAGGAGAAAAAAAATGGAGAGTGTAGGAAAGAGAAGAATGAACGGGGAAGAGCAGAAAAGAAGAAGAAGTAGAGAAGAACATTGAGAGAGAAGGAGGTAAGTTGGTTTGTTTCTGTCTTTCTATTATGTTTTTTTTTACGCATATGTTGGTCATTCCACTTGCTGCCCATATCTTCAATTACCCAGTCATCCTGTCCAAAACCAAGCCACATGGCCATCCACCATTCTCATATGAACCCAGCAACACCTAATCTACTCCAACCGACACACTCCCGTGCCTTCTCAGCCACCCAAGCTTGCAACCTATAATCCTCATGCACCCGGCTACCTGGCCATGGAAAAATCATCATCATCGCAACTCCATCTCCGTGATTCCCCACGTGTAATACCCATTGCTGCTTTAGCCCCACCAAGCACAAACCCAAGCTTCCACTCACATAATCATCTAAACACCTGTCCAGCTACACTCACAATCCCATCTTTTCACTCTTGTCTAACCTGCATCATTAATCAAAACCCAACCACGGCCAGGCAGTTTGCTATCATCTGCAGTACCAATTCCATCCCGCATCACCCAATATACATCCAATCACCCAAATCCCAATAGCAATGCACCACTCCTCACGATCTGTCCACAGCCATACAAATCAGATTGCAACCATTAACATCTACCATCTCCATTTCTGATTTTCCAATAACCAATCTATACAGCTGCTCCCGAATTACCTTCATCATCTTCATTATGATTAATTTTAGCAAATCTGAATATCATGCATACAAGTTGTTTTGATACATATAATGCCACATAATTTCCATATTTGATGCTTACATTGATGACATGCCATACTTGGACTGCTTTCACATGTTATCTTTGGGTGCTTACATGATTCTTGTTGTTTTGGAATGCTACACATGCTTATTGCCATATTTGTCTATTACACGTGCTCACATGCCATATTGGATGATTACAGCCATGTTTGGATGCACACTTACCATGTTTGTATTGATTCACATGCTCACTTGCCATCTTTGACTGATATGTTGCTAAATTTGAATATATTTCTAACATGCTATATTTGGATGTTTACACTGCTATATTTAAGCTCACATTGCTATGTTAGATTGTTTACATTGTACAACAACTAGGGCAAGATACACCCTAAAATGGAAAGAATTGAACAATTAGGGTAGTGAAACCTTAAAAATGGAAAGAATAATTAGGGCAAAATAAACCCTAAAATAAAGAGAATAATTAGGGTATGAAACCCTAAAAAATGAAAATCACAATGAAAAGGGATAGGAAACCCTAAAAACCTAAAAATAGAAATAACAAAAATAGAGAGAATTTGGTACACATCCCAAATAAAAATGGTAGGAATTTAGGTCTCATTCCTAAATCCTATTGACAAAAATAAAAAGAATTTGGTACACATCCCAAATAAAAATGGTAGGAATTTAGGTCTCATCCCTAAATCCTATTGACAAAAATAAAAAGAATTTGGTATACATCCCAAATAATAATGGTAGGAATTTATGTCTCATCCCTAGATCCTATTGACAATAATAGAAATAATTTGGTACACATCCTAAATAAAAATGGAAGGAATTTTGGTCTCATCCCTAGATCCTATTAACAAAAATAGAAATAATAAAAATGGTAGGAATTTAGATCTCATCCCTAGATCCTATTGACAAAGATAAAAAGAATTTGGTACACATCCCAAATAAAAATGGTAGGAATTTAGGTCTCATCCCTAGATCCTATTGACAAAAATGGAAGGAATTTGGTACACATTCCAAATCTGACTCTCACAAATTTCGAACTACGTTGTACCTGATTTCTAGGGCACACCCTAGAATACGTAGGCAATTTGGGAATCCCAAATACAGTACAAAGCCACCCATCAACTATACATCCAACATAAACTTCAACTTGAACAACAAAGAATCTAATTGAAGCAAATGGATAAATCACTTCCATAATCATTAATCACACAAACCATTTCGAACTATGCTTTTGGACTTGATTTCCAGGATTAGAATACGTAGGCAGTTTGAGATGTCTTACACATCTCAGATTCAGTCCAAGACCGAACCATCTTTGGTCCGGTTCACTGTATAATATTGTACATTACATTTGCTTGTTTATTTGCTTTAAAACATGATTGGCTGAACCCTGTGTTAGAATAACTTAGCAACTTGGTTTAGGACATCCCCCATTGAACCCTAGTCATCCAGTTGACCAAGCACAGTCAAAATTAGAGTCTAAGGAAAGTTTAAGAGGCTGATATTGATCGGGCCGTTTGGGTGCCTAACACCTTCCCATAACCGTACCCTGAATACTTACCCGATCTCTTGGAGACCAAAGAACCGATACATTGGGTCATGAGTCAATAGAAGTCTTACCTTAGGGTAAGGCTACATTTTTAGAGGTCTTAGACCTTAATCTAGGTGGCGACTCCAACAGAATACAATCGATCTTCATCGATACGGATACATTTATCCCAAGGAGGATCATCGATTTCCCATTGTCCTCATAGTGGCGACTCCGCTGGGGATGAATATTCAGACTCCTAGGATACTTTTCTTATATTGATTTGCTTGACATTTGATGCTAGATCTAGGGTACTATATTTATTGTTTGTACATATTGTTTTGGGGGGAATGGGTTCAGTCACACTTTCGTGCGAGTAGCCGAACCGGGTCCCATGCATGTGGGGCAGCCCGCTAGGCGAAACACACAACCTTGGCCTATACTCTGTGAGACCACGACCGGCGAGCAGCCTCTAACGAGCGTTTCTTAGGTCCGCCTGGGAATGCGTTATGCTACTCCACGTCGCTTGGATCCTTGCAACATAGTATATAAAGGGAATGGGGGTCCATTATTCATCGAGCATTCGGTGATAGGTTACCCCGTCCTCGTCAAGGTGGCCTTTTCTGTCCTAACCCAGTTTGAGCCATATGTATGTTATTTTGGTCCATCTTTGAACCAACATGGTAAAATCTACTCGATCATAATATTTACATCTGAGACGTCGAAGTTCTGCCCATTTTTATCCTTGACTTGTCAACATGTTTGGATCCACACTTGAGTATTCTTGTCTCTCACTTGTTGGGTGCGTGAGGGTTACGTATACCCGCATACACATTAGTGTGGGCGGTCTGTACACGCCCTCCATCGTACAAAGCTCATTGTGTTGATCTGTTCAATATTGATATGTCAATCTCAAAAAATGATCAGAAAATATTCATCACGGTATAGATACTGTGATCAAGTAAAAATTTACCGGTTTTTTCAATCATGAACCGCTTTTGTCATCCATCATAAAAACTACAAATAAGCATATTCGTTTAAATTTTTTTGAAATTTGATGAACCACATGGCGAACCTTGGTGCTACAATGATCCATTCAGAATCTTGAGGCCCCAAGACCAATCATGGGGTTATTCAAATACAAATAAATTGTTACAGATGATGTCTAATGGATGATTTTCATGAAGGAGCTAACTTTGTTTGGTAGAGTCAGCTTGTATCTGTATGTGCATCCTTCTCGTGTCCAGTCACTTCTGAGTCTTAACCTTCGTTCATTGTTTATATAAAAATAAAATTAAAAAAAAAAAAAACAAAAAAAACAAAAAAAACAAAAAAATGAAAGAATGGTTGAACTAGGGAGGATATAATTGTCTAGACTTAAGAGAACACCTGAGTGTGTGGACAAAGCATCCACTCTTATTAGATCCTCTCATAAGAAGGTCTCATCATCACCGGTTCATGTCTCTGTTCATGTTCATAAGGAGGACTTTTGTACCTCAAAGTGTTGGAATGGTTGGAAGACAGTATATTGAGAGCCCAAATATTGTAGAGCGAAATTAAAATTCCAAGATCGGAGTTAAGGAATCCAAGAGATTAGAAAGCTGAATCATAGATTCTGAGAGATTACATGTTTCTTTCCCATGTTAGCATACCTGCCAATTTTAAATGGAAAAAATAAGATTGGAAAGCATTTCGTTCACCCGATTGAGCCACTTTGACTGACAGAGTTGGTTCCTAACTCCGAAATTACTTTCATCATCCAAGGTGACCATGACTCAAAGGAGTAGTCCTCGAACCTTCAAGAATGGCCCACCCACCTCCCAAAATCCATGATGAAAAGGAAGACCATGTGGTCAATTATATCCCAAAATTAAGGTAGCCTCAAAATGAACTTCATGTGCACCCTAAACTGGGGCAAAACCAAAATGTTAGTATACCCTAAATTGGGGCACAACAAAAATATCAATGCACCCTAAACTGGGGCATAATTAAAATGTTAATGGATTCAAAGTGGGGCAAACCAAAAAGGTGATGGACCAACAAGGGTATAGGTCAGAGTTTCATGACATCCAAACTGGGGCATAAGATTGGAATACATTTACCCCAAATTGAGGCATTGGCCAGGTGAATGTCAAACCCGAATTGGGGCATAAATCAAAATTGTAATAGACCCAAGAGGGGTTTATCTCAAGATGGAAAGGGTCAAACACATGTCGATAGATAGGCATAATGAGCCTTACTAGTGAAAGTCTGAATGGAGTTTCGGTCCTATAACCAATCATAAGTTGGCGTCAAAGATGTCGTATCCAATTGGGATAACTCAGTGAATTACTTGTCTAAACTGGCTACCATTGGTATTTGATAGGTCATCTATGTTTGGGCTCGAGTCCGATATGTTTGTAAACGGTCCAGTCCAAAATGCTCTGAAAAAAACAATAATCATCCCATTTGAGACATCAACAACAGTGCTTTACTACTTCCAATCCATTCTTTCCCAGTTTGATATTTCTTGCTCTTCCATGTCCGTTGCTAATTCTGACTCTGATGACGATTGAGATGAAGGGCCACAACCTGAACTTCTACTCCATCGACCTTTAGAGAAATGAAAGCTCAACACACATGTGAAAGTTATAGATGATTAAGTTGAAGTCATGCAAGCATTCTCAAAGATACAAGTTGGTACATCAAAATGTCATCCCATTTGGTCAATTTACAGAAAGAATTTTTTATGGGATATTTCTACAGACAAGGACCATTCAAATGATTAAGTCTTCTACAAGTACATGACATCTATAGACATGAAGTGTGTTACGGATCAACCTCAAAGTCCAAGATGAGCTCCCCAAAAAAAAAAAAAAAAAAAAAAAAGAAAAAAAGAAAAAAAAAGAGAAAAAAGAAAAAAGAAAGAGCTATACAAAATAATGAGGCTAGTTAGCATACTACAATGGAACAATGATGGTGGACAAGTTCAACTATGGTGCATAGACATGGAGCAACTACTTTGAAACACTAATGATGAGTGAGTTCGATTACAAGGCATGTACATGGGGCAACTCCTTTGGAGCCCTGCTGATGGACAAGTTCAGTTATAGAGCAATAAGACAATTGGTACTCGTACAATGACATATAGACACCATTTCTTAGAACCTGATTGGAGACCTGATCATTTGTTGTGATTCACGTTGTGTGTTGAGCTGGATTTTTGATATTGGTCACTACATCCCGCCCATACAGGGGGTGGTCTCATCACTTTGTTGTCATTAGAGGTTTTTTCTTTTTGGCTAAAGACTCTCTCTTCCGTCCATCAATCTGACGGTCTTCCACAGAGTCTACATTACATGCCCTAAATTCAAATGTCACAAAATTTTATGGTATCGTTTCTTGACAACATGTCGTCTTGTTATGCATAAATATTGTTCAATAAATCTGACTGTAATATCTATCTATCGCTCATCATTTCGATGGCGTCCAAGAATTTCATAGTCTCTTGTTGCCAGCCAATAAAATGGAATCGCCTAGTGGAGATCAAGTCATTCTACATAAACAACCAAAAACTCTCCCAATGGCAGACCCATTGGACACTTTCTTATCTGTCCATCTGGACCTTCGTCGTCATACTTGTATACAGACTTAAAGGATTTGGGCCCAAACGTGGTTATAACCGATTCAGCATCTGAGCATAGCTTGTTGAAATTTTTTTTTATCTGAATGATACCGAGAGGAGAAAGCATTCTTTGACGTTTTTTCTAAAGATTAGTGTAGAGTTGCATCTCCTTAAGGTTATTTCTATTGATGACTCAAAAGTCGCCTGCCTATCAATATGTGCAGACTTGAACTTAGACACTGGGGAAAAATCACCCATTTATCCAAACATCATTAGTTTTGTTGAGCCCCCTGTTTGAAACTTTAGCTAAGTTTATTTGAATGTAAGAGAAAGATGAGTCATACAAAATTGAGTCATTGTCATCATTTGCCCCTCATTAAAAAGACCTGATTACCCTTTGATTAAAGTGAAACCCATATAAATTTGGCAAGAATGGAAAACATACCAAGATTTTCCTCTAAAGAAAAGAAACATGTTTCACTCAGTCTAGAGTAAGTCAAGTCAAGGAAAGTCGATCAAATCATGATCTACAGTTCCTCTTGGATTTCGAGCAATGTTAGTGGACAAAGTGCTGATGCTGAGCCCCATTGTGGCTACCTCAATATTTATGGAAAGTTTAACCCATTGTGGGAATGAAGAAAGATGAAGAAAGAAATTGAAAAGAACAAGAAAAAGAAAAAAGACAAATGAAAAAAAAAAAAAAACACACACACACACACATAACAACCGGCCCGAACTACGCGGAACCTGATTCTGGAGGGAAGAAAGTCCCAAAGGATATGTAGGCAATTTGGGACACCCCAAATTCAGTCCAAAGGCTACACATCCAAAGGCTACACATCCAAAGGCTATACATTCAAAGGCTACATAGCCAAAAGGCTATACATCCAGAGCCTATAAATTCAGAGCACAAAACGCAGTCACAGTTACATCATGAGCGGTCTTGAGCTAAAGTCACAGACCTGATGAGGTCGCTACTCAAGAAGCTTGACAGTTACAGTTACATCATGAGCGGTCTTGAGCTAAAGCCACAGACCTGATGAGGTCGCTAGTCAAGAAGCTTGACAGTTACAGTTACACCATGAGAGGTCTTGAGCCAAAGTCACAGACCTAATATGGTCGCTACTCAAGGAGCTTGACATCTACAATTTTTTGTTGTACAGTGTCAAAAAGAAAAGTTTACAGTATCAATTCAAGGGAGCAATGTTAAAACCCAGATCAAGTGCAGAATAATGCAAAAATGGGCCACTTTTGTCTTCGGCCTCAATTACCCACAATCTCGGCCGAAGAGGGGCATCTGTAAGCACCCCATTTCTGCCATCCCAACTAAACAAAGTCCTACTGGCGTGTGGACAACAAAAGGAGAAAGATGATCGAATGTTTGGATTTTTGTCTCTGAATTTGAGGAAGTTTTTAATGGGTCTCTGAATTTGAAGAAGTTTTCAATGGGTCCACAACAAGGTCATGGGTTATAATTTTGCATGGATGCATAGGTCATAAAAAAATCTTCGAAATGAGACCAGAATTGCTCAATTCTGATATCAAATGAAGAAGATATGACCATTTTAGTCGGATGATACATATAAGGGAGGATTCAAAAATTATTATAAATAATCCCAGGGGCCTTCTTGCAAATTATCGTAAGTCGGATTGTTTGAATTTCAAATCATCATATCTTTATCATCCGACATCGGATTCAGATGATTCCAAGGCCATTATTCTTCATTCATGATGTTCTACAAAGTGGACGAAAAAAAAGTAGAAATCACCAGTGAGTCTCATGCAAGCTTTAATGCAAAATTATCGTTTGAACTTCAAAGCTTCATATCTTTTTCGTTCAACGTCGGATTCAGATGATTCCAAGGCCATTGTTCTTCATTTGTGATGTCCTACAAAGTGGACATGGAAAATCTCGGGTAAAAGTCTCAGGAGGGTCCCATGCAAAATTACATATGGAAATGGTCATTTAATATTCAGAAATTCATATTTTGATCATCTCATATCCAAATCAGGTGATTCCAGTCTCATTATGTTCCATTTTTAGTGCTCTATGTAGTGGATGTAAAATATTTCCGATAGAAGCCTTTGAAGGATCTCATGCAGAATGGTCAACCAAATTATCGATAATTGGCGTGCTTAAACTTCAGAAAGTCATAAGTTCGCCATTTTATTTCCATATGAGGTGATTCAAGTTTCAATATTCCTCATTTTTACTGTTCTACAAAGTGAACAAAGAAAATTTGGAATAAAGGTTATCAGAAAATTTCATGCGGGATGACAGCGGAAATGGCCCATGAAATAATAAAGAGAGAAAATCCAATTAATTCCAATCAATCCAGTCAACTCAGTTCAAGCCAGTTTTGGACCAACCTATCTCAACCCATATCAGTTTAACTCAGTCAACCTAAGCTAGTCTCAACACATTTCGAACCAGTTCATCCATGTTCATAGTATCTATATATTATATATAATGTATGCTATATATATATATATATATATATAATATATATTTTTTTTAATAAATATATGTGTATATATGTATATAATATATATTATTATATATATATGACAAAATTCAAAATATTTTGAGAAAAAAAATGGAAAAAGAAAAAGTGGAAAAATGTGAGCTTTTCTAAGGGAATCAAAAAATATTTTGTTGGAGAAAAAAAGGAAAGAAGAGGAAAAGAAAGAAAAAAACGTGGCTTTTCTAAGGGGCTAGGTTTTGGGAGAAAAAGGGGGGAAGAAGAAAAAAAAAAAGAAGAAATAGGAAAAACGTGAGCTTTTCTAAGGGAATCCAAAAGATTTTGTTGGAGAAAAAAAAAAAAGAAGAAAAAGGAAAAACGTGAGCTTTTCTAAGGGAATCCAAGAGATTTTGTTGGAGAAAAAGAAGGAAATAAGAAAGGGGAAAAACGTGAGCTTTTCTAAGGGAATCCAAAAGATTTTGTTGGAGAAAAAAAGGAAAGAAGAAAGAGGAAAAACGTGAACTTTTCTAAGAGAATCCAAAATATTTTGTTGGAGAAAAAAAAGGAAAAAGAAAGAGAAAAAACGTGGGGGTTTTAGTAGAGCTAGGTTTTGGGAGAAAAAAAACGAAAAAAAAGGGGAGCGAGAGGACGTGAAAAGGGAGAAGATTTAGGGTTTCTAGATGATTTCCAAAATAGAAAAAAAAAGGGGGGAGATAGAGGACGTGAAAAGGGAGAAGATTTAGGGTTTTTAGATTTTTCCCAAAAGAGAAAAAGGGGGAGATAAAAGAGACGTGAGAGAGAGAAGGAGCGGGGTTTTTTGAGAGGATTTCCAAAAGAGAAAAAAGAGGGAAAGAGAAAAAAATGTGAAAAACTTTTGGTGCTAGGTTTTGGGAGAAAATGAAGGGAAAAAGAGAGAAAAGAGGGAGAAATAAAGAACAAAGAGGAAAAAACGTGAAGAGGGGGAGAGGCTCACGGTTTTGGGGAGAAAAGGAGAAAAAAAATGGAGAGCTGTAGGAAAGAGAAGAATGAACGGGGAAGAGCAGAAAAGAAGAAGAAGTAGAGAAGAACATTGAGAGAGAAGGAGGTAAGTTGGTTTGTTTCTGTCTTTCTATTAAGTTTTTTTTACGCATATATTGGTCATTCCACTTGCTGCCCATATCTTCAATTACCCAGTCATCCTGTCCAAAACCAAGCCACATGACCATCCACCATTCTCATATGAACCCAGCAACACCTAATCTACTCCAACCGACACACTCCCGTGCCTTCTCAGCCACCCAAGCTTGCAACCTATAATCCTCATGCACCCGGTTACCTGCCCATGGAAAAATCATCATCACCGCAACTCCATCTCTGTGATTCCCCATCGTGTCATACCCATTGCTGCTTTAGCCCCACCAAGCACCAAACCCAAGCTTCCACTCACATAATCATCTAAACACCTGTCCGGCTACACTCACAATGCCATCTCTTCACTCTTGTCTAGCCTGCAAGATTAATCAAAACCCAGCCACGGCCAGGCAGTTTGCTATCATCTGCAGTACCAATTCCATCCCGCAATACCTCATAAATCCCTCACCTTATACCTACTCACCACCATATCACTCATCACCCAATATACATCCAATCACCCAAATCCCAACAGCAATGCACCACTCCTCACAATCTGTCCACAGCCATATAAATCAGATTGCAACCATTAACATCTACCATCTCCATTTTTTATTTTCCAATAACCAATCTATACAGCTGCTCCCGAATTACCTTCATCATCTTCATTATGATTAATTTAAGCGAATCTGAATACCATGCATACAAGTTTTTTTGATACATATGATGCCACATAATTACCATATTTGATGCTCACATTGCTCACATGCCATACTTGGAATGCTTTCACATGTTATCTTTGGGTGCTTTACATGATTCTTGTTGTTTTAGAATGCTACATATGCTTATTGCCATATTTGTCTGTTACACATGCTCACATGCCATATTGGATGATTACTGTCATGCTTGGATGCACACTTACCATGTATGTATTGATTCACATGTTCACTTGCCATCTTTGACTGATTTGTTGCTAAATTTAAATATATTTCCAACATGCTATATTTGGATGTTTACACTGCTATATTTAAGCTCACATTGCTATGTTAGATTGTTTACATTGTACAACAACTAGGGCAAGATACACCCTAAAATGGAAAGAATTGAACAATTAGGGTAGTGAAACCCTAAAAATGGAAAGAATAATTAGGGCAAAATAAACCCTAAAATAAATAGAATAATTAGGGTATGAATCCCTAAAAAATGAAAAATCACAATGAAAAGGGATAGGAAACCCTAAAAACCTAAAAATAGAAATAACAAAAATAGAAAGAATTTAGTACACATCCCAAATAAAAATGGTAGGAATTTAGGTCTCATCTCTAAATCCTATTGACAAAAATAGAAAGAATTTGGTACACATCATAAAAATGGTAGGAATTTAGGTCTCATCTCTAAATCCTATTGACAAAAATAGAAAAAATTTGGTACACATCCCAAATAAAAATGTTAGGAATTTAGGTCTCATCCCTAGATCCTATTGACAAAAATAGAAATAATTTGGTACACACCCTAAATAAAAATGTTGGAATTTAGGCTTCATCCCTAGATCCTATTAACAAAAATAGAAATAATAAAATGGTAGGAATTTAGGTCTCATCCCTAGATCCTATTGACAAAGATAAAAAGAATTTGGTACAAAAATGGTAGAAATTTAGGTCTCATCCCTAGATCCTATTGACAAATCTGACTCTCACAAATACGTAGGCAATTTGGGAATCCCAAATATGGTACAAAACCACCCATCAACCATACATCCAGCATAAACTTCAACTTGAACAACAAAGAATCTAATTGAAGCAAATGCATAAATCACTTCCATAATCATTAATCACATAAAGCATTCTGAACTATATTTTTGGACTTAATTTCTAGGATTGAAATACGTAGGCAGTTTGAGATGTCTTACACATCTCAGATTCAGTCCAAGACCAAACCATCTTTGGTCCGGTTCATTGTATAATATTGTACATTACATTAGCTTATTTATTTGCTTTAAAACATGATTGGCTGAACCCTATGTTAAAATAATGCAACTTGGTTTAGGACATCTCCCATTGAACCCTAGTCATCCAGTTGACCATGCACATTCAAAATTAGAGTCTAAGGAAAGTTTAGGAGGCCGATATTGATCGGGCCGTTTGGGTGCCTAACACCTTCCCATAACCGTACCCTGAATACTTACCTGATCTCTTGGAGACCAAAGAACCGATACATTGGGTCACGAGTCAATAGAAGTCTTTCCTTTGGGTGAGGCTACATTTTTAGAGGTCCTAGACCTTAATCTAGGTGGCGACTCTAACAGAATACAATCGATCTTCATCGATACATATACATTTATCCCGAGGAGGATCATCGATTTCCCATTGTCTTCACAATAGGATTGACCCCCAACATTCGGGAAGTCCAGGGATGGGGTGGTCGCACCTAGGGTCGATGGAACATCCGACCGTGGAGGTTGAAGACATAGTGGAGACGCATGACTCCTCGTGCGAGTGCAACGCATGTGTTCTCGATTAGATTTTTATTTGAATTATTAATAAAATGTAATTTGATATTTTTTTTACTTATGTCTCGGTTGATACAATATAATTTGATATTTTATTTATGATTATCACAGTTAAACTTCCGTTATTGTGTATTTATTCTGATTATGGTTGTGGATGTGTATGGTTTAATTTAAATGGACACAGCGTATTAGAGATCCTCGTTGAACCATTGGTTTATTAACGGTTCATCACACCATTCTGAATGGTGCAGAATTGGGGTATGACAACTTAGTATCAGAGCTCTCAGGCCCTGTCTTGTAAACCAGTATACTACCACAAAAGTTTGTGAATTTAGATAGGAAAAAATTTAAATGCTATAATAATAACACACCATAAGCATCTGTGTTGTTTGAGACAAAATTGAAAGAGAATAATGTATCTATTAAATGAGAAACAAATTTATACACATTCAAGGGAAGAACAAACGTATATGTATACAAGTCTAAAGCAGAGTACGGTCCACAACCTGGACAGTTACTTTGAAGTACAAAAAGAAATAAAAAGAAAATACATCAGGAAGCTAGAGGTGATGGGTAAGGTGGTTCCTCACGGTCTCTGTCATAATCCTCAGCCTAGACTCTAATCAGCTAAGCTATCTAAGTCTGGGTCGTCTGGAGAGTAGATGTGAGATCAGCCACACACTGGTCAGTCACGCGCTGAGCATCCATAAGCTCTTGCACCCACTGATCGGACATTCACTGAGCATCCCAATGCTCTCCCACCCGCTGATCGGACATGCGCTGAGCATGTAGAAGCTCTCCCTTCCTCAGATCAGACATGCGCTGAGCCTCTTGAATCTCATGCAATATCCCCATCATGTCATCAGAAGGTGCATGTGAAGGACCAGCTGCATAAGAAGGACCAGCTCCTGTACATGAGTAGGTGATGGAGGAGATATGGAATCTACATCCATGTAGAAATGATCATCATCCTCCCCATGAACCCCTGCTCCAGCGGCTGCTGCTGCTGCCTCAGCGTCAGCGATCTCCACTCGAGTACGTGGACGCACCAGAGCGTTCCTCTCATCATCGCTGACCTGGGCATCCTGCATGCCCATCTTACAGATGGTTTTCCAATCCAGAGGTGATGAGAAGGATTTCTCCTGAATCCTCTCATCCACCATGTCAACACCCAGGCGGGTAAGCAGCATAGAGATCATGTGTCCACAAGGCAGGTTGCCAGTTTGACTGGGCAACGTAGCACTGATCGTCGTCCGCATAATGATGTAAAGAAGGCAGACAGGCTTCCTAGTGCAGATACAGTACAACAGATATTGAGTCAACTGGGAGATCCTCTCATAGTGCCCACTCTGAGGTATCAGGTTGTGCTGAATAATCTTACAGTACACCCGAGGCTCTTGACGAAGGTAGATCGCTTTCATCTCCCAGCGATCCTCTCTGATGATCTGATGGTCAATCTCAGCTCTCATCTCCAATGAAAAGAACTGGGGCTCTCCAGGAGCACAGAACACCAAGGGGCCATCGTATGAAATGCCCAACAAGTCGGCTAGCTACCGATAATCAAATGAAATCTCGACTCCCTTGACGTAGTTGGTGATTCGGAGATCTCTACCCCTCACAGTATCGTTGTAATCCCCCACCACTTGGAGAATACAGTAAAATTGTTTCACCAAATCTGGCCGAGTGCAGGCGTCATAGGTGATTACAGGAAGCTAGCCAATGTCACCAAAAGCCCTCTCCACATCGAACAAGGCCAGGCTAGCGAAGTCTACCTAGAGACCTCCCTCTACCTTCTTAGGAGAGTAGCGGGCATACTGTGCCTCAGCCATGTTAGAATGGAAGCGGACTGGGTCATGAAACTTGGTACTTTGGTACGAGCCATACTATCTGCAAAAACAATGAAAAACAGATACTGGCTTAGTAAAGATGAAAAACCCGAAAATTTTGACATTATAACGACATAAATTGGTCAAAAGCCTCACTTTTCACCCACACACATGGGCAGGGGGACTTATAAAGATTTTAAACAATCCTGCAAGACTCATACAGTTGGACATTTCATCAAAAGAGATCGAATTTGAAGAAATTTCAAGAAATTCAAAATTCTCGACAAATTAGGGCAAAATTGGGAAATTTCAAGTTTATCGATAACCAACCGATGAAACTCAAATATTTTTGAGGGCTTTCGTCCATTGAGTCACCAATAACAAAAGCCCCCAATAAAAATCAAATTTTTACGGTTGGAAAAAGTTTAATTTGAAGAAAACGATATAAATGAGCAAAAACCTAGTTAAGAAACCCTAAATACATGAAACTGTAGAGAACATACCTGTAGGAGAGGAGTAGACATTGAAATGAGAAGAAAATATCACCAATGGGTCCGAGTTGTCACTATAGAAACTCAGAGGGATGAGCCAAGTCGGAAAGTAGGAGGAAGAATGAGAAATGGATTCAAAATCGGGATTAAAAACCTGATTTTTAGTCCGAGGGTCAGAGAATTTGGCCAAAACATCCGACCCCCTCATCGACCCACGGCTCTCGGTGATCTGACAGAGAACCAGGGGTAAACCCAGGGTCAGACATCCATCGACCCCCTCATCGACCCCTGCCTCTCGGTAAGAATCAGTGATTCTCAGGGTCGCATACCTGAGGGTCGGACATCCATCGACCCCCACCATCGACCCTGCAGTGAAAAATACAGTATTTTTGATAGAATGATCTGAAAATTTTAAAATTACCATTGGTTAGTGGATTTAAATATGAGAATGAAGTATATAATGATTGCCTCACGTATTCTATGATTTTCAGGCATTCCCACTACCATAACAGATAATGGCTTGACGTAGAGTGACTAGACAAAGTCGTAACTCTATCCCACCACCACCACCTGTGGGGGAAGACAGCCAGATACACCCGAAAATACAAGAGAATACAAACACGGCACCATCCATAATTAATGGGCAAACAAATCCTACAAATATGCCAGCTCCACCTACAGACCTGGCTACAGCCGTAATGAATTTGGCCCAACAGTTGCAGCAAATACAACCGGCACAAGCTACTATGCAGGCTGCCATAGGCATGACCTTTCCAGGTGCACAGATGACACCGATGCCAGTAGGACTCCCAAGCACAGTACCAGGGGGAAGTAACACAGTACCCCACACACCTCAAACTCCCATCATGCAAGCTCAAGTACAAAACCCTGAAGTAGCTTCAGGTGGATATCAATACCAACCACCTATGTATGGGGCTTATGTCCCGCATTAACTAGACCACTCCAGACTGGTGGAGCATTTTCTGAAGATGAAGCCCAAAGGAGTATAGTGGTAAGCCAGCTGATCCATTGTGGCCAGTACACTGAATCGATGAGATGGAGAGAAATTTTACGATGATGACAGTGAATGAGGTAGATAAGGTATTGTGTGCAACATTCATGCTGAAAGGCGATGCACACCACTGGTGGAAGTCCACACGGATGTATCTGATGACAAAGCACACCCAATTGACTTGGGATATATATAATGAGGCATTCTTTGAGAAGTATTTACCTAGGAGTTTTAGAGATTCCATGGAGAAGGAGTTCCTGAGTTTATATCAAGGACAGATGATTGTCGATGCTTATCAACAGCGTTATGAGGAGCTGTTTTCCTTTGCACCAATCAGTATGCAAGTGGACGATACAAAGACCCGAAGGTTCGTCATGGGACTTAGGGGAAGCATACGTGAACATATTCTTGGACTTGAGAAGAAAATCTACAATGAAGCTGTAAAAATTGCTTGAGTGATAGAGTCGAGCCAGAAAGAGAGCTACTTTGCTCAAAATAGAGGAATAAAAAGGCCAAATGGAAATTCTTACAACAGAGGGAACACCAAGGTATTCAAACCCTTTCGTACTTAAGGTTCAATGCTGCAGCCAGGACTACTTCAGTAGCTCAATCGTAACCAAAGAAAAATGGTGGAAGAATAAGATGTTTTAACTGCAATCAAGTAGGGCATGTCGCAAGAGAGTGTACTAAGCCCAAAAAGCAACTACATCAAGGAAGAGTTTACACTATTACATCTGAGGATGCTTCCGCATCGCCTGATGTGATCACAGGTATGACTTGAATCTTGTCATTTTGTGTTACAATATGTAAGCATGTAGACTAAATCAAAACAAATCATAGGTATCGCACCTATTAATGGCATTTCTGCCAGAGTACCCTTTGTTTCAGGAGCTACTCGTGTTTTTATATCTGTATCATTTGGAAAGAAGCTAAATCTACCCTTCAAATCCCTAGACTACAAACTGCTTGTACGATCACCTATGTGATTAGAAGTGGAATTAGAAAAAGGTTATGGACCATCCAGTTCTTATTGATGAGAAGACTTTGGATGCAACCTTGATCCAACTTGAGATGGCAGACTTTGACGTTTTCTTGGGAATGGACTGGTTAGCTCGGCATTCTGCAAACCTATTGTGTGCCGAAAAGAAGCTGACATTTAAAGACAAGGAAGGAGCAGAGTTCAATTTTTTGGGAACCAAACTTCCACATAAATAAAAACTCATACTTTCTGCATTAAAGGCTAGTAAGTGCCATGAGAAAGGAGCAGTTGGGTATCTAATATCTGTGGTCGATCATACCAAAGAAACACCACGAATGAAGGATATTGATGTCATGCATGACTATCCAGATGTATTTCCTGAAGAACTACCAAGACTACCACCCGACCGCGCTACAGAGTTTGTTATAGATCTGATACCCGAAGCCGCACCAGTATCTAAAGCACCTTATCGATTGGCTCCTACTGAACTGAAGGAATTAAAAGTACAAAACAAGAACTGCTGGACAAGGGCTACATCCGACCTAGCATATCACCATGGGGAGCGCCAGTATTATTCGTGAAGAAGAAGGACGGTAGTGTTCGATTGTGTATAGACTACCGAGAACTGAATAAACTGCAAGAATCGATATCCATTGCCTCAGATCAATGACTTGTTCGATTAGTTGCAAGGTGCCAAAGTGTTCTCCAAGATCGATCTTTGATCAAGCTATCATCAGTTGAAGATTAAGGACGGTGATATCCCCAGGACAACATTCAGGACCAGATATGGACATTATGAATTTTTTATCATGTCTTTTGGATTGACGAACGCATCAGCAATCTTTATGGAACTTATGAATCTGGTATTCCACGATATGTTGGATACGTCGGTTATTGTATTCATCGATGATATATTGGTCTACTCCAAGGACAAGGAAACTCATATAAAGAATCTAAACGCCGCTCTGCAGCGATTACGGAAGGAGAAGCTCTATGCCAAATTTACAAAGAATGAGTTTTGGCTAAAGGAAGTCACTTTTCTAGGCCACGTTGTATCCGCTCAAGGAATTAAAGTGGATCCTAGCAAGATCGAAGCTATTGTAAAGTGGGAAGCATTGAAGAGTGTTGCAAAAATTAGAAGTTTCTTTGGTCTAGCTGGGTATTATCGATGATTTGTGGAAGAATATTTCTGAATTACCGTACCTCACACTAGTTTGACTAAGAAGGGCAAGAAGTTTGTTTGGAGTGATAAATGCGATAAGAGTTTCCAAACATTAAAGGTAGATTGATATCAGCTCCAATCTTGACCATTTCAATTCCAGGACAGCCATTTATTTTGTACATTGATGTGTCAGGACTGGGATTAGGATGTGTACTTATGCAAGGAGAACAAGTAATTGCCTATGCCTCATGACAATTGAAGACAAATGAGAAGAACTATCCCACTCATGATTTGGAATTAGCGACAGTAGTACATGCTGTCAAAATATGGAGACATTACTTGTACGGAGAGAAATTTCAGATTAAATCAGGTCATAGGAGTCTTACTTACCTCTTTAATCAGAAGGAGTTGAATATGAGAAAAAGAAGATGGCTAGAGCTATTGAAAGACTATGATTGTGATATCCAGTATCATCCGGGAAAAGTTAATGTGGTTGCTGACGCCCTGAGCCGAAAGGTAATGATAAAATCTCAAGAGGAGGTTAGCACCACTGCTGCACTGTGTACTATCAGAAAAGTTTTCAATTATGGTAATGAGCAGTTTGTGATAGATGCACTAGGTGAATCAACTAACCAAGGGTTTATCCATCGGTTTGCAAATATGTTCGCCACATTGAATATTATACCCGATATACTTGATGAAGTAAAAATAGCGATTAAATCAGACCCTTATCTAAGAACGGTACAAGAAGACATCGAATAAGGTAGAACTATTCCTGAGTTCACCTTAGATGATGAAAGGGTACTGAAATACAAAGGAAGAATATGTGTACCTGAAACAGAAAATTTGGACATTAGACACCGACTAATGAAGGAAGCCCATACCACCGCCTATTCAATACACCTTGGAAGTACAAAAATGTATCATGACCTAAAGGAATTATATTGGTGGAGAGGAATGAAAGTAGATATAGCTAAGTTCGTGTCTCAATGACTCAATTGTCAGAAGGTGAAAGCTGAACGACAAAGACCAGCAGGACTATTACAGCCGTTACCAGAACCAGCATGGAAATGGGGCTACATCAATATGGACTTCGTCACAGGGTTACCATTGACTCCCCGAGTAGTTGACGCATTTTGGGTGATTGTAGACAGACTGACTAAAATGGCTTGATTTATAGCTATACTACCTCAGTATACACTAGAGAGGTTGGCTAAGTTGTACGTGGACAACTTGTCAGATTGCACGCTGTACCAGAAAGCATTGTGTCCGACAGAGATCCATGTTTTACTTAAAAGTTTTGGAAAGGATTGTAGAAGGCTTGGGTACAATAGTAAAGTTCAGTACTGCATTCCATCCTCAGACAAATGGACAATCGGAGTGCACCATTCAGATTCTAGAAGACATGCTCCGAGCTTGTGTAATTGATTTTAAAGGATCATGGGTGAAAAGTTATCACTGATTGAGTTCGCCTATAACAATAGCTATGAGGCTACTATACAGATGTCACCCTATGAAGCACTATATAGTAGGAAGTGTCGAACTCCTTTATTTTGGAATGAAGTTGGAGAACGTAGTATTGTTGGACCAAAATTTGTTGAGGAGACATGTCAAGTAGTCGACATTATCAAGGAACGAGTAAGGCTCAGAATCATCAGAAGCAATATGCAGATACTAGACGCCGAGACCTTGAATTCGCCGTAGGTGATAAATTATTCCTCAAAGTGTCACCTATGTGAGGTTTGAAATGGTTCAAACAGAAAGGGAAATTAAGTCTGAGATATGTCGGACCATATGAGATTCTAGCTAAACATGGAAAAGTGGCTTACCAGTTAGCACTACCACCATCTATGTGAAGCGTGCGTGATGTATTTCATATCTCCTCATTGAAGAAGTATTTCAGAGATCCAACGCATGTTATGACAATAGATCTACCTGATTTGACGGATGATTTGACATTTGAAGTAGCACAAACTGAAATCACCAGCCGAAAGGTGCAACAACTATGCAACTGTGACATTTATTATGTTAAAGTGACCTGGAGAAGCAGAGATATAGAAGAAATCACATGGGAAGAAGAGAATGCTATGCAAAAGCAATACCCTCATCTATTTGACTCGGAAGGTATGTACAATTTTGAGGATGAAATTTATATAAGTAAGGGGGAGTTATAAGACCCGTATCAAACTAACCGGTCTTACCACACCTTGTACCAGGTCTAACTATCATGGTCGAGCCAAATGGACCAAGTGCGTAAAGGAAATAGCAAAACCAGGTATTAAACTGACCCAAAAATAGTAAAATGGAGGGCAGGGTCACATAGCCTGATAGGCAGGGTCGCCCCCCCCCATAAAGAAGTCAGACCCCTGATATTTTAACTGGGGGTCGGACAACTTAGAACTGAGGGTCGACGGGATTTTCGACCCCCTCATCGACCCCCTCTTTGCGGACAGAAACCGTAAATAGGTAAATTTCCAAATTTTAATGGGATTCTTTCCTAATCTCAATGGGACTTATTTTGAGAGATTATACTCTATAAATTGGACATCCCTAAGCCTCTTTCACTCCTTTTGAAACTCTACTTGAAAGTGAGAGAAAGAGAAGAGAAGGAGAAGAGAAGGAAAGTTGGAGAAGAAGACTAAAGTGAAGAATTCAGAGAAACCTTTGACTCTTAGAAAAATAAGGTATGGGCACGTTGCCATTGATGATCTAAGACCTTAGAATAGTTCATGAAGAGGGTAGGGTCTAGGAGAAACCCAAATCATACATCCATGGGAGAATTTCAATGAAATCCATGGAGGAAATCATGGTAGGCAAAGTAAGGAAGGAACCTAGAGTTCTAAGCCAAAGAACAAGCATAGAATGGATTGTGAAAGTAAGCCATAGACCCAAACATGAAAGAATGGACTATAGAATAAAATTCTTGACTTAAACCACGAGGGGTCGCACGTGGGGTCGATTGGGAATCAACCCTACCAGACCACAGGATCGACCCCCAGCATTCGGGAAGTCCAGTGATGGGGTGGTTGCACCCAGGATCGATGGAACATCCGACCCTGACTTCTATCCTACCCTGGGGGACGCAGTAAACTGCTAGCCTACCTGCGACCCACCCTGCGACCCTCGCTTAACAACAAGTCTAAAATTGTCGGAATGACTTCTAACTAAAATCTTTCGACTTGTTAGGTTTTCCTATTGATATAAAATTGATTCTTAAAGCTTGAAAGAGGATATACACTTAAGCAAAGGTGAGGGAACAAGACCTAAACTAATTGGCTAATAATAAACTGTTTTATTTCTTGAGTCCAATGCCATGACTGATTCTATGCGTGTATGCTTGTAATACACATTCAACATGTCATCTAATATTTTAATTATTACTAATCATGCATATTTACTTCATTATTTATAACATGATGATGATGATGATGATGATGATAGGAATAGGCATGTGAATGTTTGTGTTTGGTTAGTGTACTTGATGCGGATAGGGGATGGTATCAACCGATACTTTAATGCCATTTTCATTGGGTATATTATGCCATAGCTCTATACAAGTCTTGTCCACTAATATCATTGTATCGCCATTACCTTAGCATAACTATTACGTCGTAGGGTATCAAGGGAGGTGGTCTCGGACCTTGTAGTGTTCGACTCTGTTGGGGGGCCTTAGCTCTATCTCTATGGATGTATTGAGGGATGCTGGGGTGAGGCCTTCGATACACTGACTGACATTAGGATTGGTTAGTTGCGAGCCCAGTTTGCAAGCCCTCACCAACAGGGGCTTACGTGTTGGTTTGAGGCAACTGGTACTACCGTGCCGTTTTCATGGGAGAATATTGTGTCATATTGGGTGCATGTGGGGTCAGTCAACAGTGCCGTTTTCATTGGGCGGTTTCACACAATCGTGTGTAGAGAAGAGGCAGCCACCGAACCTTTCTATAGCACATTGCAAACTTATATACCAGACCACAGATATGAATTGAATGCATGCATATGTTTGTTGCATTGTTTTGTTTGCTCACTGAGCCGTGATATGTGCTCACCCTTTCGACGTCAAATATTTTTAGTTGTTGATGCAGGTACCACTGTGGAAGACTATATGAACGCTTTTGTGTACGGGCATGTTGCTGCGGTGGAGGCTGAAGACATAGTGGAGACGCATGACTCCTCATGCGAGTGCAACGCATGCGTTTTCGATTAGATTCTTATTTGAATTATTAAGGAAATGTAATTTGATATTTTATTTACTTATGTCTCGGTTGATACAACATAATTTGATATTTTATTCATGATTATCACAGTTAGATTCCTCAGTTCATTTAATATTAAGACTTCCACTATTGTGTATTTATTCTGATTATGGTTGTGGATGTGTATGGTTTAATTTAAAAGGACACGGCATATTAGAGATCCTGATTGAACCGTTGGTTTATTAGCGGTTCATCACACCATTCTGAATGGTGCGAAATTGGGGTCTGACACCCATAGACGAAAACTTAAAGGAAATCAATGAAGAGTAGGTTAGAGTATATAATTGTAAAAAATATGAAATTAAGGCCATAGTTCAGTCATAGGAAGGACCCTAGTGGTAGTTAAGGAATCAAATCATGAAGGGATTAGACTGATAATGAAATTCAACCAAACACTCATGTGGTCGCTGCTATAGTCGACCACATGAGGCACATGTGTCCACCACATGCTCTCGGGAAGTTTTCAAGGAGGGTGTGTTCGAATGTATGTGGTCGCATGATATGCGACCACACGTATCGACCACACACCCTGTAGTCGTAGAAATTGAAACCAAAGGTGCAGCCACGCCTGCGACCACTCAATTTCTGGAGGTCTGATTGATTCCAGATGGGACATTTAAACACTGTAATCAATGAATATGAACTCTAACGTAGAATCCATAAATTTATTAGGTTTCCAAGTGGTCCAAAAGTGATTTACAAAGCTTGAAAGAGGAACAACTATCGATCAAAGGTGAGGGAACAAAACTTAAACTAATTAGATAATAATAAACCGTTTACTTTATTGAGTCCAATGCCGTGATTGATTCTATGCTTGTATGCTTGTAATGTGCATCTCACATGTCATCTAATATTCCTATTATTACTGTTAATGTATATTTATTTCTATTTATTTATATCATGATGATTATGATGATGCTAGGAATAGGCATGTGAATATATGTGTGTGGTTGGTGTGTCAGATGCGAGTGGATCATCAGGGGGAGGATGTGGCATGATGGTCTTTAACCTCATCCCCAGACTCTAGCTCTATCTCTAATAAAGTCTTGCCCGCTAACATTGTCGTATCGCCATTACCTTAGCAGAACTATTATGTCGTAGGGCATCAATGGAGGTGGTCTCAGACTGTGTGGTCTTTGACTCTGCCAGGGGACCTTAGCTCTATCTCTATGGACGTATTGAGGGATGCTGGGGTAAGCCCTTAGATACACTGTTTGGCAATAGGATGGGTTAGTTGCAAGCCCAATTTATAAGCCCTCGCCAGTAAGGGCTTAGGTATTGGTATGGGTAGGGCATTAGGGGAAGTGTTGGCGGTGTTTGATCCGGACACTTTAGCTCTATTTATATTCCATGATAGGTGCATGTGGGACGAAAATGGTGTTTGATCCATTGGGTGGATTTACACACTCATGTATAGAGGTGCGAGGGCAGCCAAACCTTTCTATAGCACATTGCAAACTTAAAAACCAGAACAAAGATATGAATTGAATGCATGCATATGTTTGTTGCATTATTTTGTTTGCTCATTAAGACGTGATATGGGCTTACCCTTTCGACGTCGAATATTTTTAGTTCTTGGTGCAGATCCTACTATTGATGAATATATAAATGTTCTGACATATGGACACCTTGCTACGATGGACGTAGAAGTTGAAGATGATGCGCATGATTCGTCGTGCTAGTACAACTCATGTGTTTCTTATTAGCTTAGTTCTTCAGTTATGGGAACATGTAATTGATTATTTTATTTTATTTTATGTCTTGAGGTATATTGGAGATAATTGTATACTTAATTATGCTATCACTATCAGATACTTAGTTCATTAGTATTAACGACTTTCACCATCATTTATTTACTCTGATTTTGCTTATTGACTGTATCTAGCTTAATATACAAGATCCTAGTTGAACCGTTGGTCTATGGACGGTTCATCATACCATTCTAGTTGGTTCAGAATTAGGGTGTGACAGCTTGGTATTAGGGCACTCAGGCTTAGCTTTATTAAACCAAAATACTACCACAAGGGTCGTGAACTGAGTTAGGATAAAAATTTAAAACTGTAATAAGAACACACCATAAGCACCTGTGTTGTATGAGACATAAACTAAGAAAGAGAATAATACACATATGTAAATAGGAAACCAATTATATATATATATATATATATATATATATATATATATATATATATATATATATATATATATATATAATGTACGTTCGAATCAGAGTACGGTCCACAACCCAAATAGTTACTCTATAATATAAAAGGAAAAAGAAATAAATGGTATCATGAAGCTGGGGGTGTTGGAGGAGGAGGTGCCTCATGATCTCGATTATAGTCCTCAGCATATACTCTTGTAAGCCAGGCTACCTAAGGCTGGGTCACCTGGAGACTAGCTGCTAAATCCATTACCCTCTAATCCGTGGTACTCTGAGCCTCCCGGATCTCATATAGCAGTCCCATCATGTCATCTAGTGGTGGACACGAAGGATCGGCTGAGTGAGAAGGAACCCGATAAGGGCCAGCTCCAGTGGAATATTGTGGTGATGGAGGAGGTATGGCATCCACGTCCATGAACATCGATCATCATGCTCCTCATCATCACTCTAGTGTGCCTCTGCTGCTGCCTCTGCTGCTACCTCTGCTACTGCTGCTGTTGTCGCCTACACATCTACTGCCTCTACTCAAGTGAAGGGATGTACCAAAGTGTTTCTCTCCTCGTCACTAACCTACACATCCCACATCCCCATCCTGCAGATGTCCTCCAAGTCAAGGTCAGTCGAAAAAGTATCCTCGTTAATCCTCTCATCGACCAAGTCTACCTGTAGGCGAGTGAGTACAGTGGTGATCAAACACCCATAGGGTAGGTTACCCACCAGTCCAGGCATCGTGGCACGGTGCATGGTCCTAATAATGATATAATGAAGGCAAATAGGCTGCCTACTGCAGATGCAGTACAGAAGGTACTGGGTTAATTGTGAAACCATTTCATAATGTCCACTCTGGGGAATTAGGTTGTGCTAAATGATCTTGGAATACACTAGGGGCTCTGGATGTAGGTTAATTGCCTTCATCTGCCAGCGATCGTCTCGAAGAAACTGGTTATCAATTTCTGCGTGCATTCGCACTGATAGGAACTAGGATTCCTTTGCTGTGCAGTATACCAAAGGACCGTCATTTGAGATACCCAGGATATCAGCTAACTCCTGACAATTAAATGAGACCTCTACCCCTTTAACTAAACTGGTGATCTTGAGCTCTCTGTCCCTATTTATATCCTTTGGGTCACCCTCCACCTATAAATTACAGTAAAACTATTTCACCAACTCAGGTAGGTGCAACCCTCATACAGAATCACAGGGAGCTAGCTAGCCTATATCACCAAATGCACCCTCCACATCGAATAGGGCTAAGCTAGCCAAGTTGACACAATGACCCCCTTCCACCTTCTTACGCTCGTACCAGGGATATTGTGCCTCCGTTTCAATGGACCTGAAGCGACGGGGATCATGAACTCTGGGGACTTTAGTACGAGCCATGTTGTCTGCAAGGGCGTAGACCAACAAGCAACATATCAAATATAGTAAAAATTCAAAATGTTGGCATTATGATGGCGTGATTGGTCAAAAGTCTCATTCCCGCCCAAATGCTTGGACTAGAGGACCACATACGTCATAAGCAATCACATAATAACCAATTTAGCAAGAACATGCAGTTAATAAAAATAAATGAACAAAAATTTGAGAAATGGTAAAAATCCCCAAATTCTAGGTCAAAACGTAAGTTTTTGATTGATTGACCCAAACTGACCAATGAAACTTAAATCTCTTAAAGGGCTTTTGTCTATTGGGTGCCCAATAGCAAGATTCATCAATAAAAATCAAATTTTTATGGATAAATAGAATTTAATTGGGAAAAGATCAAAATGGGCGATGAGAATCTAGAATGAATTGACAAAGAGGGCAATGAAAATGTAAAACTTACCATGGAGATAAGGAATCCGACGGTTGCTCGAGGAAAATTCACTCATGGTGAGTGGTCGGTACTGTAGCAACTTAGTGTAGGCGAGTTGAGTTGTGAACAGTAGAAGACAAGAGAGAAAATGAAGAAAATGGCTCGAAATCAAATTTTTAAAAACCTGATTCGGTGTCATGTGGTCGCAGAATTCGACCAAAAATCTGACCCCACGATCAACCCCATGATGGACCATAGGCTCTCGGTGAGCTAACAGGGTTCGTGTGGTCCCAACCCTGTAGTCGCATATATTGCGACCCCATCCATCGACCCCATGATGACAATGCCCTGTTTTGACTAAATGACCTTAAAATTTTGAAACTTGCCTTGCTTATTTGGAAATTAACATGAGATTACCATATATTATACTTACCTCATATGTTTCCTTGATTTTTAGACACTACCACCACATAAAACATGAAATGGCTGGCCGTAGAGTAAGTAGAAGGAGACAGAATATTAACCCATCTCTACCACCTATGGAGACCAATGACAATGAAAGTCAACAAGGACAAGAAGGAAATATTGGAACTCAACATGCTGCGCCTTAGAATGTTCACACCCAAGCCAACCCAACCAACTTACCTACACTACCTATGGATTTGGCTATGGTGCTGATGAGTCTGGCACAACAAATGCAGCATATACAACAAATGCATGTCAACGTGAAACAGCTATGGGGATTTCTTTCCAAGTTGCAAACACAACACCTTTACCTGCGGGACAAGCTAGTACGGCACCTGGTGGTAGCAACACTGTACCCCAAGTACCACAAACACCAGCAGTATAAGGCCAAGTGCCAAATTCGGAAGCACTGCAAGGTGGGTACAACAAAGGTAACTATCAGTACCAACCACCTATGTATGGGGCATATGCATAGTATCAGCTTAATCACTCCAGACTGATTGAGCGTTTCCTGATGTTGAAGCCGAAGGAATTTACAGGCAAACCATAAGATCCGTTGTGGCCAGCTCACTGGATTAACAAAATGGAAAGGAACTTTATGATGATGACTATAAATGAAGATGATAAGGTATTATGTGCCACATTTATGTTGAAAGGTGACGCACACAACTGGTGGAAATCAGTTATAAGTTAAATGTTAACAAAGCATGCCCAACTGACATGGGTTATTTATAAAGAAGCTTTCTTCGAGAAGTATTTTCCAAGGAGTTTCACAGATCAAATGGAAAAGGAGTTTCTGAGTCTGTATCAGGGACAGATGACTGTAGACACATATCAACAGCTTTATGAGGAGCTGTTCTTCTTTGCTCCCTCTAGCATGCAGGAGGAAAATACCAAAATCTGAAGGTTCGTCATGGAACTTAGGGGAACCATCTGTGTGCACGTATTGGGACTGGAAAAGAAGATTTATAATGAAGCTATACAGATTACTCGAGTACTGGAATTGAGCCAGAGGGAATGTTATTTTCTCAGAAGAGAGGTATAAAGAGGCCCAATTGAAATACATATAACGAAGGGAACCCAATGACATTCAAACCCTTCCGTACTCAAGGCTTTCATGCTGCAGCCAAGACTACCCCAACAGTTCAACCTCAACAAAAGCAAAGTAGTGCCGGAGTTAAATGCTTCAACTATGATCAAGTAGGACATTATTCAAGGGAGTGTCCTAAGACAAGGAAGCAGCTACAGCAAGGAAAGGTTTATGCAATTACTTCTGGAGATGCTGTAGCATTGCCTGATGTGGTCACTGGTATGACCTGAACTTTCATTTTGTACAACCTTATGTGAGCATGTAGACTAAATTAAATCAAATCAAAGGTATCGTACCTATTAATGGCTTACCCGCCAGAGTACACATTGACTCTGGTGCTACTGATTCTTTTATATCTGTGTCATTTGGAAAGAAGTTAAATCTACCCCTCAGACATTTAGAGTGCAAACTGCTTGTAAGATCACCTATGGGATTAGAAGTGAAACTAGACAAAGGTTATGGACCATGTCCAGTTCTTATCGACGAGAAGATTTTGGAAGCAACCTTAATCCAACATGAGATTGAAGACTTTGACGTTATCTTGGGAATGGATTGGTTAGCTTGGCACTCTGGAAACCTATTATGTGCAGAAAAAAAATTGACATATAAAGACAAGGAAGGAGCAGTGTAAGATTCATTAAAATTTTAAGGGAAAAATTCATTTAAGGATGGGGGAGTTGTAAGATCCGTACTCTCAAATTTCGAGGACGAAATTTCTTTTAAGGGTGGTGGAGTAGTAAGACACGCACACCACGAACCCGGCCTAACCTTACATTTTGTGTCGTGAACCGTCTACATATCATGGTTGAGCCAAGTGGACCAAGTGTGTGAAGAAAACCAAGACCCAATATGAAAATTTACCCAAAAACAGTCAAAATGAGGGTAGGGTCACAGGTTTTAACAGACAGGTCCGACCCTCCCATCGACCCTCACCATCGACCCTCAACCATGGGTCGCAGGGTCAATGAGTTGTCCGACCCTCCCATCGACCATCCCATCGACCCTCGGCATTCGAGAAAAAAAGCACGAACCAAAAATTGAGAAACCTTCCTAATTTTAATTGGAACCTTTCCTAAACTCAATGGGACTTATTTTGGGAGGTTTTGCCCTATAAATAGGACGTCCCTAAGCCTCTTTCACTCTTTTTACAACCCTAATTGGATTGAGAGAAAGAGAAGAGAAGGAAGAGAAGAAGAGAAGGAAAACTTGAAGAAAAGGCTAAGGAAGAAGAGGAAATTCAGAGGAACTCTGAATCTCAGCAAACAAAAGGTATGAATACACTCCCCATGATTTATTTAAGTCTTTAGAATGGTTTATGAAGAGGGTATGACTTAAGAGGAACCCAAATCATCCATCCATGGTTTCGTTTCAATGGAAACCATGGAGGAGATCATTAAAACCATGTAAGTGAATAAAGTATAGTTCTAAACCGTAGAACATGTGTAGAATGGATTGTGGAAGTAAGACATAGGACCCAACCATGAAAGAGAGAATGAAATCTGATATTTTTAAGTCAAACCATGGAGGGTCGCACCTAGGGTCGATGGCAGATCCAACCCTAGCATCGACCCTCAGTGTTTGGAAAGTTCAGATAAGGGGGAGGGTCGCACTCAGGGTCGATCATGACTCCAACCCTACCTCCGACCCTCAGTTAACAGAATGGTTTTAAAACCTAGAATAAATTCTAATTAAATTTTATCGACTTTGTTAGGTCTTCTAACAATATAATAACATTATAAAGGTGATTCTAAAGCTTGGAAGAGTATCTATTAGCAAGCTAAGGTGAGGAAACAGAACTCTAAACTAATTGGTTAATAACAAACTATTTTCTGTTTCATGAGTCCAATGCCATGCTTGATTCTATGCGAATATGTTTGTAATGTGCATACAGCATGCCATCGAATATTTCTATTACTTGTTCATGCATATTTACTTTATTGTTTATAACATGATGATGATGATGATGATGATGGTGATAGGAATAGGCATGTGCTTGTATGTGTGTGGTTGGTATACTTGATGCAAGCGAGTATCAGGGGAGGTGTGATGAGAACGTCAATAAACATTAACCTTTGACGGGTCTCAGCACTTTAGCTCTATCTCTAACTCAAGTCTTGTGCATTGGCATCGTCGTATCACCATTACTTTAGCAGAACTATTATGCCGTAGAGTATCAGGGGAGGTGGTCTCGGTCCTTGTAGTCTCGGACTCTACTGGGGGGCCGTAGCTCTATCTCTATGGACATTCTGAGGGATGCCGGGGTGAGGCCTTGCATACACTGTTTGGCATGAGGATTGGTTAGTTGCGAGCCCAGTTTGCAGCCCTCGCCAATAGGGGCTTACGTGTTTGTATGGCATTATATAGCATTAAACGTAACCTTTGTTATATAATGTTCATGGTTGGGTGCATGTGAGTTGACGATAAACGTGATCTTCGGGTAACGTCACACACTTGTGTATAGAGGCGGGGTCAATAAACGCGACCTTTGGCTACCTAAACCTTTCTATTGCATACTGTAAACTTTAAACCGGACCAAAGATATAATTTGATTGCATGCTTATGTACTATTGCATTGTTTTGTTTATTCACTGAGCTCATGTTGGAAGGCTGACCCTCGCGCACACAATTCTTTTTAGTTTCTGATGTTGCAGGTATTATGATTGAAGATTATGTCGGCACGCCATCATATGAACATGTGGAGGCTATGAATGGGTAAGCTGTGGAGAACGAACACGATTCGTTAAGCGAGCATTTCAGCGATGGATATGTTTAGTGTTTAGTTTTCGTATTTGGATATTGTAATATGTATTAAGTTATGTTTTGGTTACTTGGAAATAAATGGAATATTAATTATTTATCATATTTAGACCTCAGTTCATTATCTGTAAGACTTCCGCTATTTATTTTATTACCTCTGATTAATGTGGAATGTGTTTTGGTTTATCATATGTGGGATAGCCTATTTTGAGATCCTGGTTGAACCGTTGGTTTATTGACGGTTCATCACATCATTCTGGTTAGTCTTGAATTGGGGTGTGACAACTTGGTATCAGAGCATCTCGTAGGCCTTACCCATTAAACCTGAATACTTCTACTAGAGTCCATGAACTGAGTTAGGATAAATTAAAAGCTTCAATACAAACAAACCATAAGCACTTGTGTTGGTTGAGACAGAAATTAAATAAGATGATAATGTACATATAAAAGGTGGAACCATATATATACACTCACACAGAAAGAGAAGATAAAAAATTATCCTAATAAACAAACAATATAGGGTATTAGCTATAAGTTGGGTAGTTATCCAAGTATACAAGGATATAGTACAGTAGCATGAAGGAAATATCTGTACAACAGAAAATTAGAATACCGAATTGGTACTCACAAGATGTGAAACTCGATGTATAACAAAGAAAGAAAAAAATGGCTAGTAAGGCCTAATTCTCTGTAGAGATAAAGGAAAAGATCTCGGGCTAAATCCAACAGAGATAAGAGAATAATGGCCAAACATTAAGAATAAGAGCAACTATAAAGAAGCTTAAGCTATACTCTTGGGTGACGTGGAGACTCAGGGTGAGATCCACCACAAGCTGATCCATTACCCGTGGAGCATTAAGAAGAGGTTGAAACTTGACCCCACCACTATCAGGGTCGAGAATGGATAATGAAAACTCATATGAGTAGATACTAAATAATGATAATCAGATTGGAGCAAATGAGAGGAGGTGAACAACCAGGCCACTCCAGCCAACCACCTGGACTATTAAGTACCTTGGTTACGGTTGTAATAAACATGACCCAATAAAATACAAGAGCAACCACAAATGAGACCGACTATGCAAGTTGCTATCCAAATTGCCAATGCTACATCAACACCTCTGGGTCAAACCAAGTATGGTACCAATTGGTTGCATCACTGTACCCCAACACATGTTAGCTATAACACAGTGCTTACCATACAGTAAGTCCCAGTAATGCATACCCCAGTGCAGAAGTTTGGTGCACAACAAGCAGTGTATCAAGGTGGGTACCCTTATCAGCAACCGAAGTATGGGATAGCTGCATTATGACAGAATGATCCAACGGGGATTGAAGAATATTTTCTGAACACGAAGCCTTAAACGTTTTCAGTAGAGGATCAAATCTAATTGTGGCCATATAACTGGATATGATTATATAGGATTCGGTGCATTATTGATTTACTCTTATGATTATAGAGGATGCACATACCAGATTTTAAATTTGCGTGTCTTGACAGGATACCTTTTTGATTTAACCTGTCAACTGGAGTTACAGATATTGTTTCTTTAGTATTAGCCCTGATTATACCAATCTACACCATTCTTATGATCGACAACATGAACAGAGATACGAACTGAATGAACAGTTAAATGCTTAATCATGTTGAGCGTACATCTACTGATTTATACCTGATTTATTGATGTATGAAAATTTTCTCCAGATTTATACCTGATATACTGATGTATGAAATCTTCCCCAGATTTATTCTTGTAGTGCCTTGACCAATGACATTATATATACTCAATAGAACCTGTAACCATGAGGTTAAGAATTGTAAAACCTCTATTGCATGTATTTGGACCACCGTGCAACTTAATGATCTTTTGATGCCGGTTGGATTACTGCAGATTTACTCCTGATTCTTTAAACCTAGGTTCACTAGATAAAGCAAGTGTTTATCATTATGCTAAGTCGATGAAGGAAGTGAATCACTTTTGGATGAATATTTTGATTCATACACTCCCTGACCTTTGATGATAATAATGTTTAGTGATAATGGAATTATTGAAAGAAAGATGATTGGATTCAGATTAAATGCTATAGCCAATGGAACTCAGATGAAGTGATGGAGAATTTGTTTTGAGATTGCTAAATGAATGGATATAAATCATGTCTGTAAAAGAGTGCATGAGAAAAGGTGGGAACTATTAAGAGTAGCTAGTAAAGAAATAGATAGCACTCAACTAGAGTTAATGATGGTTATATCGGTATGAATTTTGACAAGGTAGAAGATTCCTAAAGGAAAATTTAAGAGTGGATACAAGGATAAAGTCAAAAATCATGGCATTAATAGTAATCTATTTAATACAATGAAAATTATGTTATGCGCAATGTCGAGTGATATGATTAAGTAAAGACCAAAAGAGTTTGGCTTGATTAATGAAGTTATAAGCATATATCCTAATGCTTAGAAGTAGACTTGGGATATGGAGTGACAATCACAAGATTTTTCAAGGTATATGGAAGAGAGAGCAAGGTAGAACATCAAGGATAAAAGAAATACAAGCTAATGAGTGCAATATGAGATTTTGATGATAGTCTTTAAAAATCATAAGAGATGAAGGAACTAGACAAGCTCTTAAGACCTTATACCAGATTATGCTAGTTCAAGTCCTTTGGATTAGATGTTGTATGGGATGAGTGCTATGAGCAATGATTGAATCATATTAATGGATGGGTGAAAATTTGGACGCAACCTAAATAAACTTAAGATGGCAGACTTTGACGTCATCTTGGGGATAGACTGGTTGTCTCAACACTCTACAAAGTGACTATGTGCATAGAAGAGGTTATCATTCAAGAATAAAAACGGCATATGATTTAGTATCATTGGGAGTATGTTGCCTAGGAAGTGAAAGCTGATCCTCTCTATGCTAAAGGCGAAGAAATGCTTTGAAGAGAAAGAAGTTGGATATATGATATCTGTGGTATACGTTACCAAAGAAGCACCACAGATGGAAGGTATTGATATGATGCATAAGTTCTCGATGCGTTTTAGGAGAGTTACCTAGGTTACCATCTGATTAAGTGACCGAGTTCGTCATCGACTTGTTAAAAAGGACGAGACTTATGTCAAAGGCACCATAGAGTAAGCTCATATGGGGTTGAAGGAATTGAGACTCAACTACAAAAGTTATTAGACAAGGGTTCTAATCGGCTAAGTATTGCATCACAGGGAACGCCAATGCAATTCATGAAGAAGAAAGACGGTAGTGTCAGATTATGCATAAACTACCGGGAACTAAACAAGTTCAAGATCAAGAATCGATATCTACTACCTCAGATCGATGACTTGTTTAAATAGTTGCAAGGAGCAAAGGTATTTTCTAAGATTGATCTTCGATCAAGATATCATCAGCGGAAGGATTTTGGACAGAAATATCTCGAAGATAGCCTTTAGAATCGGGATTGGACATTATGAGTTCTCGATTATAACTTTTGGATTAACCAATGCCCTTACGTCTTTTATAGAACTGATGAACTGGGTGTTTCATGACCTGTTGGACACGTCGGTCATAGTTTTCATAAATGATATTTTGGTTTATTCCAAGAATGAAGCAACTCATACAACGGACTTTAGAATAGCTTCACAACAACTGAGAAGTGAAAAACTTATTGCCAATTCCAAGGAATATGAAACCTGATTAAACAAAGTGATCTTCTTAGATCACATAGCATCAAAAAAGGGATTAAAGTGGACCCTATTAAGATAGAAGCAATTGTAGGGTGAGAAACACCTGAAGAATATTGCAGAGATCAAAAGTTTCTTGGGTTAGCTGGTCATTACAGACGATTGTTGGAGGACCACTCTAAGATCGCAATACCTCTTACCAAGCTAACCAGGAAAGGAGATGAGTTTAATTTGACTGAAAAGGGTGAAGAATATTTCCAGATTCTAAAGTAAGATTGATATCAGCTCCCATCTTGATCGTTCCGACACCAGAGGATCTAGGATGCGGATTGATGTAAGGTGAATAAGCGATTTCATATGCTTTAAGAAAACTGAATGAGCATGAAAAAAGTTACCCAACCCATTATTGGAGTAAACAATTGTGATTCATGTAATCAAGACTTGGAGACATTATTTAAACGGAGACGAATTTTAGATTAGATCGGATTACAAGTGTTTTATTTATCTCTTCATTAGAAAGAGTTGAACATGAGGATAGGAAAAATGGTTTGAACATTGAAGGATTAAGACCGTGATATTCAAGGTTACTGAGCAAGGCTAATGTAGTAGCTAAGCCTTAAGCAAAAAAAAAAAAAGGGAATTATGAAGTCCGAAGAAGGACCTAGTATAAATGCTGCCTCATGTTCCACAGCAACAGATTCAGATTTGGAAAAAGAGTAACATATAATAGAAACTCGTGATGATCTAATTGAGCGAGAACTTAGGGATGAAGAAAAAGTAGTAATTTTGTTATATCTGTATATAAGAACAGTACAAGAAGACTTAGAGAAAGGAAAACCCAACCCTGAGTTAATTTGGATGCGGAGACGGTACTCAGATACAGAGGTAAATTTTGAATACCTGAAGATAAAGACTCTAATATTATGAGGAGGATAATGATAGTAGTCCATTGTACCCAATATTCAGTACAACCTGGAGTACCAATATGTATCATGACCTGAAGAGATAACAAATGTGGCTTAGTGTGTGTTCCAGTGTCTGAATTATCAGCAAGTAAAAGCTACAAGACAAAGACCAACATGACTTACTACAATAACTATCGGAGCCAGTCTGAAAGTGAAACTGCATTACAATGAACTATGTCACTGGTATACCACTGATCGGTTGATGCAGTTTGGGTGATTGTTGGTCGCCTTATCAAGATAGCTCATTTCATTGCTATACGACTTCGGTATGCTTTGGAATGGCTAACTGAGCTATATATGGATAATATTGCCAGACTGAATGGTATGCATGAGAGCTTAGTGTCGGTCAGAGGCTTATGCTTTATTTCGAAGTTTTGGGAGGATCTACAGAAAATAATGGGGACAAAGTCAAAGTTTAGTACCACATTTTACCTTAAACCGACGGACAGTCGGAGCGGACTATACAGATCCTAAGAGATATGCTCTGATCTTGTAAAATTGATTTCAAGGAACTTGAGTTGAGAAGTTACCGTGAATTAAAGTTGCTACTAAGCTACCATGTAAATGTCACCTATAAAGCATGGTAAGGTAGAAATGTCAAATTCCTTTATTTTGGAATAAAGTTGGTGAATAAAGAATTTTGGAAACCTAAGTCTAATGAAGAAAACTATCGAGTGGCAGACAAGATCAAAGAAAAAAGGGCTAAGACAGCTCAGGATCGTCAGAAGAGACACCAAGACCATGAGTTAGCCATAAGTGACAAAGTATTTTTGAAGATATCATTTATGCGTAGTTTGAAACGATTAGACAAGAAGGGAAAGTCATAATTTATATATGTGTTGGATCTTATAAACTTTGGGGAGACGTAGAAAAGTTACATATCAATTAGCGTTACTGCTATCCATGTCTAGTACGCATGATGTATTTCGGGTGTCTCTATTGAAGAAGTACAGTGGAGATCCATATCAAAAGTATTGACCACGGAATCACTGGATTAAATAGAAGATTAACGATTGAAGTGGTACCAGCCTAGTTCACTAGTTGAAAGGTACAAAACCTTAAAAACTTGGTATCAATTATACGAAGATAACCCGGCAAAGACAAGACGTGGAGAAGAGTGCATAGGAGGAAGAAGATGCAATGCGGAAATAGAATTCCCACCTATTGACTCCGAAGTAAATTCAAAATTTTGAGGACAAAATTTATTTTAAGGATGGGGGAGTTGTAAGATTCGTTCAAATTTTGAGGACAAAATTCATTTAAAGATGGGGGAGTTGTAAGATCCGTACTTTCAAATTTCGAGGACGAAATTTCTTTTAAGGGTGGTGGAGTTGTAAGACCCGCACGCCACGAACCCGGCCTAACCTTACATTTCGTGTCGTGAACCGTCTACATATCATGGTTGAGCCATGTGGACCAAGTGTGTGAAGAAAACCAAGACCCAATATGAAAATTTATCCAAAAACAGTCAAAATCAGGGTAGGGTCGCAGGTTTTAACAGACACGTCCAACCCTGCCATCGACCCTCACCATCGACCCTCAACCATGGGTCGCAGGGTCTATGAGTTGTCCGACCCTCCCATCGACCCTCCCATCGACCCTCGGCATTCGGGAAAAACAGCACGAACCAAAAATTGAGAAACCTTCCTAATTTCAATTTGAACCTTTCCTAAACTCAATGAGACTTATTTTGGGAGGTTTTACCCTATAAATAGGACGTCCCTAAGCCTCTTTCATTCCCTTTACAACCCTAATTAGATTGAGAGAAAGAGAAGAGAAGGAAGAGAAGAAGAGAAGGAAAACTTAAAGAAAAGGCTAAGGAAGAAGAGGAAATTCAGAGGAACTCTAAATCTCAGCAAACCTAAGGTATGAATACACTCCCCATGATTTATTTAAGACTTTAGAATGGTTTATGAAGAGGATATGACTTAAGAGGAACCCAAATCATCCATCCATGATTTCGTTTCAATGGAAACCATGGAGGAGATCATTAAAACCATGTAGGTGAATAAAGTATAGTTCTAAACCATAGAACATGTATAGAATGGATTATGGAAGTAAGCCATAGGACCCAATCATGAAAGAGAGAATGAAATCTGATATTTTTTGCTCAAACCATGGAGGGTCGCACCTAGGGTCGATGGTAGATCCGACCCTAGCATCGACACTTAGTGTTCGGGAAGTTCAGATAAGGGGGAGGGTCGCACTCAGGGTCGATCATGACTCCGACCCAACCTCCGACCCTCAGTTAACAGAATGGTTTTAAAACCTAGAATAAATTCTAATTAAATTTTATCGACTTTGTTAGGTCTTCTAGCAACATAATAACATTATAAAGGTGATTCTAAAGCTTGGAAGAGTATCTATTAGCAAGCTAAGGTGAGGAAACAGAACTCTAAACTAATTGGTTAATAACAAACTATTTTCTATTTCTTGAGTCGAATGCCAGGCTTGATTCTATGCGAATATGTTTGTAATGTGCATACAGCATGCCATCCAATATTTCTATTACTTGTTCATGCATATTTACTTTATTGTTTATAACATGATGATGATGATGATGATGATGATGATGATAGGAATAGGCATGTGCTTGTATGTGTGTGGTTGGTGTACATGATGCGAGCGAGTATCAGGGGAGGTATGATGAGAACGTCAATAAACGTTAACCTTTGGCGGGTCTCAGCACTTTAGCTCTATCTCTAACTCAAGTCTTGTGCATTGGCATCGTCGTATCGCCATTACTTTAGCAGAACTATTATGTTGTAGAGTATCAGGGGAGGTGGTCTCGGTCCTTGTAGTCTCTGACTCTACCGGGGGGCCTTAGCTCTATCTCTATGGACATTCTGAGGGATGCTGGGGTGAGGCCTTGGATACACTGTTTGGCATTAGGATTGGTTAGTTGCGAGCCCAGTTTGTAGCCCTCGCCAACAGGGGCTTACGTGTTGGTATGGCACTATATAGCAATAAACGTAACCTTTGTTATATAATGTTCATGGTTGGGTGCAGCTGAGTTGACGATAAACGTGATCTTCGGGTAACGTCACACACTCGTGTATATAGGCGGGGTCAATAAACGTGACCTTTGGCTACCTAAACCTTTCTATTGCATACTACAAACTTTAAACCGGACCAAAGATATAATTTGAATGCATGCATTTGTACTGTTGCATTGTTTTGTTTACTCACTGAGCTCAAGTTGGAGAGCTGACCCTCGCGCACGCAATTCTTTTTAGTTTCTGATGTTGCATGTACTATGATTGAAGATTATGTCGGCACGCCAGCATATGAACATGTGGAGGCTATGAATGAACAAGCTGTGGAAAACGAACACGGTTTGTTAAGCGAGCGTTTCAGCGATGGATACGTTTAGTGTTTAGTTTTCGTATTTGGATATTGTAATATGTATTAAGTTATGTTTTGGTTACTTGAAAATAAATGGAATATTAATTATTTATCATGTTTAGACCTCAGTTCATTATCTGTAAGACTTCCACTATTTATTTTATTACCTCTGATTAATGTGGAATGTGTTTTGGTTTATCATATGTGGGATAGCCTATTTTGAGATCCTGGTTGAACCGTTGGTTTATTGACGGTTAATCACATCATTCTAGTTAGTCCAGAATTGGGGTGTGACAAGCAGAGCTTAGATGTAAGACCCGCACGCCACGAACCCGGTCTAACCTTACATTTCTTGTCATGACCGGTCTACATATCATGGTCGAGCCAAGTAGACCAAGTGTGTGAAGAACCTCAAGACCCAATATGAAATTTTACTAAAAAATAGTCAAAATGAGGTTAGGGTCGCATACCTAAACAGGCAGGGTTGACCCCCTGTCTGACCCGTGACTTTTGGGTCTGGGGGTCGCAGGGGTCTCGAATTGTCCGACCCCCACATCGACACCCTACCATCGACCCCCAAAAAACAGCAAAAACTATAAGACCCGTATCAAACTAACCCGGTCATACCACCTTAAACCAGGTCTACTCATCATGGTCGAGCCAAATGGATCAAGTGCGTGAGGGAGATTACGATCCCTGGTATTAAACTGACCCAAAAACACTAAAAAAAGGGGGAGGGTCGCATACCCAGCAAGGTAGGGTCGGACCCCCCCAGTATAAAAGTCATACCCTGAGTTTTTAATCGGGGGTCGGACATTTTAGAACCAGGGGTCGACAGGATCTCTGCCCCCTCATCAACCCCCTGTCTACCGACAGAAACCGTGATTTGGAAACTTTCCAAATTTCAATGGGATTCTTTCCTAATCTCAATGGAACTTATTTTTGGAGTTTCTACTCTGTAAATAGGACCTCCCTAAGCCTCTTTCACTCCTTTTAGAACCCTAATTGGATTGAGGGAAAGAGAAGAGAAGGTGAAGAGAAAGAGAAGAGAAGGAAAGTGGAGAAGAAGATCAAAGAGAAGGCTTCAGAGAGACAAGCCTAATTGTCAGGTATGGGTACTATCCTCATTTATTTGACTCAGAAGGTATGTACAATTTCGAGGACGAAATTTTTATAAGTAGGGGGAGTTGCAAGACCCATATCAAACTAACCCGGTCTTACCACCTTGAACCAGGTCTACCCATCATGGTCGAGCCAAATGGATCAAGTGCGTGAGGCAGCCCAGGTATTAAACTGACCCAAAAACAATAAAAATAGGGGGAGGGTCGCATACCCAGCAAGGTAGGGTCGGACCCCCCCAGTATAAAAGTCAGACCCTAAGTTTTTCACCGAGGGTCGAACATTTTAGAACCAGGGGTCGACGGGATCTCCGACCCCCTCATCGACCCCCAGTTTGCCGACAGAAACCGTGATTTAGAAACTTTCCAAATTTCAATGGGATTCTTTCCTAATCTCAATGGCACTTATTTTTGGAGTTTCTACTCTATAAATAGGACGTCCCTAAGCCTCTTTCACTCCTTTTGGAACCCTAATTGGATTGAGAGAAAGAGAAGAGAAGGAGAAGAGAAAGATAAGAAAAGGAAAGTAGAGAAGAAGATCAAAGAGAAGGCTTCAGAGGGACAAGCCTAATTCTCAGGTATGGGTATTATCTCCATGAAATTCTACAGACCTTAGAATGGATAGTAAAGAGGGAATGATATAGGAGAAACCAAAATCATCCATTCATGGTTAGGTTTTCTTGGAAAATCATGGGGAAATCATAAAAACCATATAGGTGAATGAACTACGGTTCTAGACCATAGAACATGTGTGGAATGGATTCTAAAAGCAAGCCATAGGACCCCAAACACGAAGAAATGGACTGAAGGATGAAAATTTGACAAAACCCACAGGTGGTCGCACGGGGGGTCGATGGCTAATCAACCCTACCAGACCCTAACAATCGACGCCCAGTGTTCGGGAAGTCTAGACAATGGGTGGTCGCACCCAGGGTGGATGGAACCTTTGACACTAGCATCGACCCCCAGTTAACAGCATGCTTTTCAAAGTCAGAATTAATTCTAATTAAATTCTATCCACTCGATTAGGTCTTCTAATGTTATAATATCGATATACAGTTGATTCTTAAAGCTTGAAAGAGGACCCACAATCAAGCAAAGGTAAGGGAACTAGACCTAAACTAATTGGTTAATAATAAACAGTTTTACTCTTGAGTCCAATGCCATGATTGATTTTATGCGTGTATGTTTATTATGTGCATTCAACATGTCATCCAATATTTCTATTATTACTGTTCATGCATATTTAATTATTGTTTATAATATGATGATGATGATGATGATAGGAATAGGAATGTGGATGTATGTGTGTGATCGGTGTGCTTGGTGCGAGCGAGTATTAGGGGGAGGTGTCATAGGCGGGGCCTCAGCACTCTAGCTCTATCTCTAACTAAGGTCTCATCCACTGACATCGTCGTATCGCCATTACCTTAGCAGAACTACTACGTCATAGGGTATGAGGGGAGGTGGTCTCAGAACGTGTAGTCTCTGACTCTACCGGGGGGCCTTAACCCTATCCCTATGGACGTATTGAGGGATGCTAGGGTGAGTCCTTGGATACACTGATTGGCATTAAGATTGGTTAGTTGGGAGCCCAGTTTGCGAGCCCTCGCTAGCAGGGGCTTACGTGTTGCTATGGGCAATGAATACAACAATAAACGTGACCTTTGCGTGTACATTGTCCATGGTGGGTGCATGTGGGTCGACAATAAATGTTACCTTTGGGCGGCTTTACACACTCATGTATAGAGCTGTGGCATCAATAAACGTGACCTTTGGCCACCTATCCCTTCTATAGCATATTGTAAACTTATTTACCAGACCAAAGATATGAATTGAATGCATGCATATGTTTGTTGCATTATTTTGTTTGCTCACTGAGCCATGATGTGTGTTCACCCTCTTGACGTCGAATATTTTTAGTTGATGATGCAGGTACTACAGTTGAAGATTATATGAATGCTCCGGTGTATGCGCGTGTTGCTACGATGGAAGTTAAAGACTTAGAGGATACGCATGGCCCCTCATGCGAGTGCAACTCAAGCGTATTCTATTAGGATTTTATTTGAATTTATAAAGGGATGTATTTGATATTTTATTTATTTATGTCTCAGTAGATTCAACAGTAACTTGATATTTTAATTATGATTATTACAGTTAGAGTTCTCAGTTCATTTACTATAAGACTTCCGCTATTGTGTATTTATTCTGATTATGGTTGTGGATTTGCATGATTTTATTTTTAATGGATACCGCCTATTAGAGATCCTAGTTGAACCGTTGGTTTATTAGCGGTTCATCACAACGTTCTAAATGGTGCAGAATTAGGGTGTGGCAACTTGGTATCAGAGCATCTCAGGCTTTATCTGTGAAACCGTATACTTCCACAAAAGGTCGTGAACTGAGATAGGATAAAAATTTAAAAGATGTAATAATAACACACCATAAGCATCTGTGTTGTTTGAGACTAAACTGAAAGAGAATAATACATCTATTAAATGAGAAACAAATTTATATACAACCAAAAGGAAGAACAAATGTTTATATATGATTAAAGTAGAGTACAGTCCATAGTCTGGACAGTTACTCTGAAATACAAAAAGAAAAAAAATAAAAGCAGTACATCAAGAAGCTGGAGGTGATGGGGGACGCATTGCCTCACGGTCTCTATCATAGTCCTCAGCGTAGATTCTAGTCAAGAAAGCTATCTAAGTCTGGGTCGTCTAGACACTAGCTGAGAGATCAGCCACCCGCTGGTCAGTCACACGCTGAGCATCCCTCAACTCTCCCATCCGCTGATACGATACGGGCTGAGCAGCTAGAAGCTCTCCCACCCGCTGATCGGACGAGCGCTGAGCCTCTAAAAGCTCTCCCATCCTCAGGTCAGACATACGTTGAGCCTCTCGTATTTTGTGCAATATCCTCATCATGTCATCAGATGGAGAATACGAAGGACCAACTACATTCGAAGGACCAGTTGAAGAAGACGGACCAGCTCCAGTAGCATGAGTAGGTGATGGAGGAGGTATGGAATCTACATCCATGTATAGCCGATCTTCATCATCCCCATGAACCCCTGCTCCAGCGGCTGCTGCTGCTGCCTCAGTGTCAGCCATCTCCACTCGAGTGTGAGGGCGCACCATCGCGTTCCTCTCCTCATCGCTGACTTGGGCATCCCGCATGCCCATCTTGAAGATAGCCTCCCAATTCAAAGGCGATGAAAAGGATTTCTCCTGAATCTTCTCATCCAATAAATCAACCCCCAGGTGGGTAATCAAGGTAGTGATCATGCGTCCATAAGGAAGGTTGCCAGTGTGACTGGGCACTGATCATCGTACGCATGATGATGTAGGGAAGGCAGACGGGCTGCCTAGTGCATATGTAGTATAATAGATACTGGGTCAACTGGGAGACCCTCTCGTAACGACCACTCTGTGGTATCAGGTTATGCTGAATGATCTTGTAGTATACCCATGGAACTGGGCGCAGATAACTCACTTTCATCTGCCAGCGATCAGGTCTGATGAGCTGGCTATCAATCTCAGCCCTCATCTGTAGAGAAAAGAATTGGGGCTCTCCAAGGGTATAGAATACCAAGGGGCCAGCATAGGAAATGCCCAACAAGTCGGCCAACTGCCAAAAATCAAATGAAACATCAACCCCCTTGACGTAGCTGGTAATCCGAAGCTCACCACCCCTCTTAACATCATTGTAATCTCCTACCACCTGGATATTATAGTAGAACTGGCGTACCAAGTCAGGACAGGTACAGGAGTCATAGGTTATGACGGGAAGCCATCCCATATCACCAAAGGCCCCCTCCACATTGAACAAGGCCAAGCTAGCCAAGTCCACTTTGCGGCCTCCTCTACCTTCTTGCGAGCATAGTGGGCATACCGTGTCTCGGCTTCATTGGAACGGAAGCAAAGACGGTCGTGAACTCTGGGTACCTTGGCAATCCCACTATCAGATTAATAAATGGCGGGGGACGCAGAGTAACCAGACAGAGCCATAACTCTATTCCACCACCACCACCTGTGGGGGAAGATAACCAGACACAACCGAGAACACAAGGGAACATGAACACGGCACCGTCCGTCATAAGTGGGCAGGTAAATCCTACCAATCTGCCAGCTCCACCTACAGACTTGGCCACGGTCATAATGAACTTGGCCCAACAGCTGCAACCGATGCAACAAGCACAAGCTACTATCCAAGCTGCCATAGGCATAACTCCTCCAGCTGCGCAAACACCTCCAATGCCAGTCGGATAGGCAAGCACAGCACCAGGGGGGAGTAACACAGTACCCCACGCACCTCAAACTCCTATCATGCAGGCTCAAGTACCGAATCCTGAGATAGCTCAAGGTGGATATCAATACCAACCACCTATGTATGGAGCGTATGTCCCGCAGCAACTAGCCCACTCCAGACTGGTGGAGCATTTTCTGAAACTAAAACCCAGAGAATTCAATGGCAAGCCAGCAGATCCTTTATGGCCGGCACACTGGGTTGACAAAATGGAAAGAAACTTTTTGATGACGACGTTAATTGAAGAACAAAAAGTGTTGTGTGCCACCTTTATGCTGAAAGGAGATGCACACCATTGGTGGAGGTCTACCAGGATGTATTTACTTACAAAGCATGCCCAGCTGACTTGGGATATTTATAAAGAGGCTTTCTTTGAAAAGTACTTTCTGAGAAGTTTCAGAGATTCTATGGAAAGAGAGTTCTTGAGTTTATATCAGGGACAGATGACCGTGGATGCGTATCAATAGCGTTATGAAGAGATGTTCTTCTTTGCACCCATTAGTATGCAAGAGGAAAACAGAAAGACCCGAAGGTTCGTCATGAGACTTAGGGGAAACATCCGCGAACACGTTCTGGGACATGAGAAGAAAATCTATAATGAAGCAGAACAAATTGCTCGAGTTATAGAATCGAGCCAGAAGGAGAGTTATTTCATGCAAAACCGAGGTATAAAAAGGCCAACTGGAAATTCTTATAATGGAGGGAATAACAAGACATTCAAACCCTTCCATGCTCAAGGCTTTACCGTTGCAACCAAGACTACTCCCGTAGCTCAACAGAAACAAAAGCCAATTACTAAAGGGATAAAATGTTATAACCGCAACCAAGTGGGACATATAGCAAGGGAATGTCCTACGCCCAAGAAACAGCTACATCAAGGATGAGTTTACGGGATTACATCTGAGGATGCTGCCGCATCGCCTAATGTGGTAACAGGTATGACTTACATTTTTAGTTAGTTGTATTACATTGTATGAGCATGTAGACTAAACCAAGACAAATCACAGGTATCGTACCTATTAATGGCATTCCTGCCAGAGTACTCTTTGATTCAGGAGCTACTCATTCATTTATATCTGTGATGTTTGGAAAGAATTTAAATCTATCCCTTAAATCCTTAGACTACAAACTACTTGTACGATCACCTATGGGATTAGAAGTGGAGATAGAAAAAGGTTATGGACCATGTCCAGTTCTTATTAATGAAAAGTCCTTGGATGCGACCTTGATCCAACTTGAGATGGCAGACTTTGACGTCATCTTGGGAATGGACTGGTAAGTTCGGCATTCTGTAAACTTATTCTGAACCGAAAAGAAGCTAACATTTAAAGACATGGAAGGAGCAGAGTTCAGTTTTTCGAGAACCAAACTTCCCCGTAAATGAAAACTCATACTCTCGGCGCTAAAGGCTAAGAAGTGCCTTGAGAAAGGAGCAGTTGGATATTTAGTATCTATGGTGGACCTTACCAAGGAAGCACCACGAATGGAAGATATTGATGTCGTGCGTGACTTTCCAAATGTATTTCCTGAAGAACTATCAGGATTACCACCCAATCGAGCTACAGAGTTTGTTTTAGATCTTATACTTGGAGCCGCACCAGTATCGAAAGCATCTTCTAGAATGGCTCCTACTGAACTGAAAGAATTGAAAGTACAACTACAAGAACTGCTGGACAAAGGTTACATTCACCCTAGCATATCACCATGGGGAGCGCTAGTATTATTCGTGAAGAAGAAGGACGGTAGCGTTCAATTGTGTATAGACTACCGACAACTGAATAAACTGACAATCAAGAATCGGTATCCATTTCCTCAGATCGATGACTTATTCGATCAGTTGCAAGGTGCCAAAGTGTTCTCCAAGATCGATCTTCAGTCAGGCTACCATCAGTTGAAGATTAAGGACGATGATATTCCCAAGACAGCATTCAGGACCAGATATGGACATTATGAATTTTTGGTCATGTCTTTTGGATTGACAAACGCACCAGCAATCTTTATGGAACTTATGAACTGGGTTTTCCATGACATGTTGGATACGTCAATTATTGTATTCATTGATGATATATTAGTCTACTCCAAGGACGAGGAAACGCATGTTAAGAATCTAAACGCCGCTCTACAGCGGCTACGGAAGGAAAAGCTCTACGCCAAATTTACAAAGTGTGAGTTTTGGCTAAAGGAAGTTGCATTTCTAGGCCATGTAGTATCCGCTGAAGGAATCAAAGTGGATCCTAGCAAGATCGAGGCTATTGTAAAGTGGGAAGCACCGAAGTGCGTTGCAAAAATTAGATGTTTTCTGGGTCTAGCTGGATATTATCGACGATTTGTGGAAGACTATTCCCAAATTTCCGTACCTCTTACCAGTTTGACTAAGAAGGGCGAGAAGTTTGTTTGGATGGACAAATGCGAGAAGAGTTTCCATACCTTGAAGGCTAGATTGATATCAGCTCCAATCTTGACAATCCCGATTCCAGGACAACCATTTATCTTGTACATCGATGCGTCAGGACTGGGATTAGGATGTGTACTTATGCAAGGAGAACAAGTAATTGCTTATGCCTCAAGACAACTGAAGACACATGAGAGGAACTATCCCACTCATGATTTGGAACTAGCGACAGTAGTACATGGTGTCAAAATAAGAAGACATTATCTGTACGGGGAGAAGTTTCAGATTAAATCAGACCATATAAGTATTACTTATCTATTTAATCAGAAGGAAATGAATATGAGACAAAGAAGATGGCTGGAATTATTGAAAGACTATGATTGTGATATCCAGTATCATCCGGGGAAAGCTAATGTAGTAGTCGATGCATTGAGTAGAAAGGCAATGATCTCAGGGAGAGGTTAGCACAACTGCCGCAATGTGTACTACCAGAAAGGTATTCAAACACGGTAATGAGCAGTTTGTGATAGATGCACCCGATGGATCAGCCAACCAAGGGTTTATTCATCGGTTTTCAAAATATGTTCGCCGCATTGAATATTATTCCGGATATAGTCGATGAAGTAAAGACAACTATCAAATCAGACCCTTACTTAAGAACAGTACAAGAGGACATCAAAAAAGATAAGACTAACCCTGAGTTCACCTTGGACGAAGAAAAGGTACTGAAGTACAAAGGAAGAATATGTGTACCTGAAACAGAAAGCTTAGACATTAGACACCGATTGATGAAAGAAGCCCGTACCACCATCTATTTGATACATCCTGGAAGTACAAAAATGTATCATGATCTAAAGAAATTATACTGGTGGAGAGGAATGAAAGTAAATATAGCTATTTTCGTGTCTCAATGCCTAAATTGTCAGAAAGTAAAGGCTGAACGACAAAGAACGGTAGGACTATTACAGTCGTTATCGGAACCAGCATTGAAATGGGACTGCATCACTATGGACTTCGTCACGAGATTACCATTGACTCCTCGAGTAGTTGACCCAGTTTGGGAGATTGTAGACCACCTGATTAAAATAGCTCGCTTTATACCTATACGACTTCAGTATACACTGGAGAGATTAGCTAAGCTATATGTGGATAATATTGTGCGATTACACGGTGTACCTGAAGGCATTGTGTCCGATAGAGATACACGATTTACTTCAAAGTTTTGGGAAGGATTGCAAAAGGCTATGGGTACAACATTGAAGTTTAGTACTGCATTCCATCCACAGACAGATGCACAGTCAGAGCGTACAATTCAAATTCTAGAAGATATGCTTCGAGCATGTGTAATTGATTTTAAAGGATCATGGGATGAAAAGTTACCACTGATTAAATTCTTTTATAATAATAGCTATCAGGCTACTATACAGATGTCACCCTATGAAGCACTGTATGGCAGAAAGTGTCGAACTCTTTTGTTTTGGAATGAAGTTGGTGAACGTAGTATTGTTGGACCGGAATTTGTTGAAGAGACTTGTCGAGTGGTCAACATTATCAAAGAAAGGGTGAGAACGTCTCAGAATCATCAGAAACATTATGCCGATACCCGACGCCGAGACCTTGAGTTCGTTGTAGGTGATAAAGTATTCTTAAAAGTATCCCCTATGCGAGGATTGAAATGGTTCAGACAAAAAGATAAACTAAGTCCGAGATATGTCGGGCCATATGAGATTCTAGCTAAGCGTGGGAAAGTGGCTTACCAGTTAGCACTACCACCATCTATGTCAAGTGTGGATGACGTATTTCACATTTCCTTATTGAAGAAGTATGTCAAGGATCCAACACACGTTTTGACAATAGACTTACCTGATTTGACTGAAGATTTGACATTCGAAGTAGCACCAACTGAAATCACTAGTCAGAAGGTTCAACGACTATGCAACCATGATATCTATTATGTTAAGGGCACCTGGAGAAGTAGAGATATGGAAGAAATTACATGGGAAGAAGAGAATGCTATGCGAAGGTAATATCCTCATTTATTTGACTCAGAAGGTATGTACAATTTCGAGGACAAAATTTTTATAAGTAGGGGGAGTTGCAAGACCCGTATCAAACTAATCCGGTCTTACCACCTTGAACCAGGTCTACCCATCATGGTCGAGCCAAATGGATCAAGTGCGTGAGGCAGCCCAGGTATTAAACTGACCCAAAAACAATAAAAATAGGGGGAGGGTCGCATACCCAGCAAGGTAGGGTCGGACCCCCCCAGTATAAAAGTCAGACCCTGAGTTTTTCACCGAGGGTCAGACATTTTAGAACCAGGGGTCGACGGGATCTCCGACCCCCTCATCGACCCCCAGTCTGCCGACAGAAACCGTGATTTGGAAATTTTCCAAATTTCAATGGGATTCTTTCCTAATCTCAATGGCACTTATTTTTGGAGTTTCTACTCTATAAATAGGACGTCCCTAAGCCTCTTTCACTCCTTTTGGAACCCTAATTGGATTGAGAGAAAGGGAAGAGAAGGAGAAGAGAAAGAGAAGAGAAGGAAAGTAGAGAAGAAGATCAAAGAGAAGGCTTCAGAGAGACAAGCCTAATTCTCAGGTATGGGTATTATCTCCATGAAATTCTACAGACCTTAGAATGGATAGTAAAGAGGGAATGATATAGGAGAAACCCAAATCATCCATTCATGGTTAGGTTTTCTTGGAAAACCATGGGGAAAATCATAAAAACCATATAGGTGAATGAACTACAGTTCTAGACCATAGAACATGTGTGGAATGGATTCTAAAAGCAAGCCATAGGACCCCAAACACGAAGAAATGGACTGAAGGATGAAAATTTGACGAAACCCACAGGGGGTCGCACGGGGGGTCAATGGGTAATCAACCCTACCAGACCCTAACAATCGACGCCCAGTGTTCGGGAAGTCCAGACAATGGGTGGTCGCACCCAGGGTGGATGGAACCTCCGACACTAGCATCGACCCCCAGTTAACAGCATGCTTTTCAAAGTCAGAATTAATTCTAATTAAATTCTATCGACTTGATTAGGTCATCTAGTGTTATAATATCGATATATAGTTGATTCTTAAAACTTAGAAGATAACCCACGATCAAGCAAAGGTGAAGGAACAAGACCTAAACTAATTGGTTAATAATAAACTGTTTTACTCTTGAGTCCAATGCCATGATTGATTTTATGCGTTTATGATTGTTATGTGCATTCAACATGTCATCCAATATTTCTATTATTATTGTTCATGCATATTTAATTATTGTTTATAACATGATGATGATGATGATGATAAGAATAGGCATGTGGATGTATGTGTGTGGTTGGTATGCTTGATTCTAACGAGTATCAGGGGGAGGTGTCATAGGCGGGGCCTCAGCACTCTAGCTCTATCTCTAACCCAAGTCTTGTCCATTGACATCGTCGTATCGCCATTACCTTAGTAGAACTATTACGTCGTAGGGTATGAGGGGAGGTGGTCTCAGACCGTGTAGTCTTTGACTCTGCTGGAGGGCCTTAGCCCTATCCCTATGGACGTATTGAGGGATGCTGGGGTGAGGCCTTGGATACACTGATTGGCATTAGGATTGGTTTGTTGTGAGCCCAGTTTGTGAGCCCTCGCCAGCAGGGGCTTACGTGTTGGTATGGGCAATGGGTACAGCAACAAACGTGACCTTTGCGTGTACATTGTCAATGGTGGGTGCATGTGGGCCGACAATAAACTTTACCTTGGGGCGGCTTCACACACTCGTGTATAGAGGTGCGGCGTCAATAAACGTGACCTTTGGCCACCTATCCTTTCTATAGCATATTGCAAACTTATTACCAGACCAAAGATATGAATTGAATGCATGCATCTGTTTGTTGCATTGTTTTGTTTGCTCACTGAGCCATGATGTGTGTTCACCTTCTCGACGTCGAATATTTTTAGTTGATGATGCAGGTACTACAGTTGAAGATTATATGAATGCTCCAGTGTATGCGCGTATTGCTGCGATGGATGTTGAAGACTTAGAGGATACGCATGACCCCTCATGCGAGTGCAACTCATGCGTATTCTATTAGGATTTTATTTTAATTTATAAAGGGATGTATTTGATATTTTATTTATTTATGTCTCAGTATATACAACAATAACTTGATATTTTAATTTTGATTATTACAGTTACAGTTCTCAGTTCATTTACTATAAGACTTCCACTATTATGTATTTATTTTGATTATGGTTGTGGATGTGCATGGTTTTATTTTTAATGGATATCTCCTATTAGAAATCCTGGTTGAACCGTTTGTTTATTAGTGGTTCATCACACCGTTCTGAATGGTGTAGAACTGGGGTGTGACAAAAACAATACGAATTGAAAATTAGGAAACTTTCTTAATTTCAATGGGAACCTTTCCTAAACTCAATGGGACATATTTTGGGAGGTTTTACTCTATAAATAGGACGTCCCTAAGCCTCTTTCACTCCTTTTACAACCATAATTGGATTGGGAGAAAGAAAAGAGAAGGAGAATTGAAGAAGAAGACCAAGGAGGAGGAAATTCAGAGGAAACTCTGAATCTCAGCAACCTAAGGTATGAATACATTCTCCATGATTTATTTAGGAGCCTAGAATGGTTCATAAAGTGGGTATGACTTCGGAGAAACCAAAATCATTCATCCATGGGAGGATTTCAATGAAATCCATGGAGAAAATCATGGTAGGCAAAGTAAGGAAGAAACCTAGAGTTTTAAGTCATAGAACAAACAAAGAATGGATTGTGGAAGTAAGTCATTGGACCCAATCATGAAAGAATGGACTGTAGGATGAAAATCTCGACTCAAACCATGGGGGGTTGCACCTAGGGTCGATGGAACATCCGACCCTAGCATCAACCCCCAGCATTTGGGAAGTCCATGAAAGGGCTGGTCGCAACCAGGGTCGATGGAACATTCGACCCTAGCATCAACCCTACCCCTGGGGGTCACAGAAAACTGCTACCCGTCCTGCTACCCATCCTGCTACCCCCACTTAACGACAAGCCTAAAATTGCCAGAATGAATTCTAACTAAAATCTATCGACTTGTTAGGTTTCCTATTGATATAAAAGTGATTCTTAAAGCTTGAAAGAGGATCTACAATCAAGCAAAGGTGAGGGAACATGATCTAAACTAATTGGTTAATAATAAACTATTTTTATTTCTTGAGTCCAATGCCATTATTGATTCTATGCGTGTATGCTTTGTCATGTGCATTTAACATGTCATCCAATATTTTTATTATTACTGTTCATGCATATTTAAATTTATTGTTTATAACATGATGATGATGATGATGATAGGAATATGCATGTGAATGTATGTGTGTGGTTAGTGTGCTTGATGCGAGCGAGTATCAGGGGGGGTGTCATAGGCCGGGCCTCAGCACTTTAGCTCTATCTCTAACTCAAGTTTTTTCCACTGACATCGTTGTATCGCCATTACCTTAGCAAAACTATTACGTCATAGAGTATCAGGGGAGGTGGTCTCGGACCGTGTAGTCTCCGACTCTGCCGGGGGACCTTAGCTCTATTTCTATGGACGTATTAAGGGATGCTGGGGTGAGGCCTTGGATACACTGTTGACATTAAGATTGGTTAATTGCGAGCCCAGTTTGTAAGTCCTCGCCAACAGGGCCTTACGTGTTGGTATGGGTAGAGTATCGGGGGAAGTGTCATAGGCCGGGCCTCAACACTTTAGCTCTATCTCTATTCCATGGTAGGGTGGATGGGGACGACAATAAACGTTAACCTTTGGGCGGGCCTTCACACCCTGTGCATAGAAGCGAGGCGGCCACCGATCCTTTCTATAGCGCGTTGCAAACTAATATACCAGACCAAAGACATGAATGAATGCATGCATATGTTTGTTGCATTGTTTTGTTTTCTCACTGAGCTCAAGTTGAAGAGCTGACCCTCACACGTGTAATTCCTTTTAGTTTCTGATGTTGCAGGTATTACGATTAAAGATTATGTCGACACGCCAACATATGAACGAGTGGAGGCTATGAATGAGCAAGCTATGGAGAACGAATATGGTTCGTTAATAGAGGGTTTCAACAGTGGATATGTTTAGTGTTTAGACTTCGTATTTGGATATTGTAATATGTATTAAGTTATGTTTTGGTTATTTGGAAATAAATAGAATATTAATTATTTATCATGACTAGACCTCAGTTCATTATCTGTAAGAATTCCTCTATTTACTTTATTATCTCTGATTAATGTGGAATGTGTTTTCGTTTATCATATGTGGGATAGCGTATTCGAGATCCTGGTTGAACTGTTGGTTTATTAACGGTTCATCACACCATTCTGAATGGTGCGGAATTGGGGTGTGACAACTTGGTAACAGAGATCTCTCAGGGCTTCCCATGATACCTGAATACTTCCACTAGAGTCCATGAACTGAGTTAGGATAAATTAAATGCTTTAATACAAACACACAATAAGCACCTGTGTTGGTTGAGACAGAACTTAAACAAGACAATAATGTACAGATCAAAGGTGGAACCATATATATACACTTAAACAGAAAGAGAGTACCAAAATTTATCCTAATAAATAAATAATATAGGGTACTATCCGTAAGTTGGGTAGTCATCTACATATACAAGGGATATAGTACTGTAGCAAGAAGAAAGCATCTGTACAGCAGAAAATTGGAATACCGAGTTGGTACTCACAAGATGTGAAACTCGATGTAGGACAGAGGAAGAAGGAAAATGGCTCGTAATGCCAAAACCCCTGTAAAGATAAAGGAAAAGATCTCGGGCTAAATCCAACAGAGATAAGAGAATAATGGCCATACATTAAGAATAAGAGTAACTATACTCCTGGGTGACATGGAGATTCAGGGTGAGATCCACCACAAGCTAATCCATTACCGCTGAGCATTAAGAAGAGGTTGCAACTTGACCCCACCACTATTAGGGTCGAGAATGGGTAATGAAAACTCATCTGAGCAGATGCTAGATATTGATAATCAGATTAAAGCAAATCAAAGGAGGTGAACAACCAGACCACTCCAGCCAACCACCTGGACTATCAAGTAGCTTGGTTATGGTTGTCATAAACTTGACCCAATAAAATACAAGAGCAACAACAGATGAGACCGACTATGCAAGTTGCTATGTAAATCACTACCCTAGTTGCTGATGCTAAATCAACACCTCCGGGTCAAACCATGTACGGTACCAATTGATAGTATCACTGTACCCTAACACCTATTAGCTTTAACACAGTGCCTACCACACAGCAAGTCCCAGTAATGCACACCCTAGTGCAGAAGTTTGGTGCACAACAAGCAGTGTATCAAGGTAGTTAACCTTATCAGCCACCGATGTATGGGATAGTTGCATCATGACAGAATGATCCAAGAAGGATTGAAGAATGTCTTCTGAAGATGATGCCTTGGACATTTTCAGCAAAGGATCAAATCTATTATGGCCATATAAGTAGATAGGTTTATATAGGATGCGGTGTATTATTGACTTACTCTTATGATTATAGATGATGCACATACTTGATTTTAATTCTCGTACCTTGATAGGATACCTTCTTGATTTAACCTGTCAATTGGAGTTATAGATATTGTTTCTTTAGTATTAGTTCTGATTATATCAATCTGTGCCACTCTTATGATCGACAACATGAACAGAGATACGAACTGAATGAATAGTTAAAATTTTAATCATGTTGTGCGTACATCTTCTGATTTATACCTGATTTACTAATGTACGGAATCTTCTTCAGATTTATTCCTGTAATGCCTTGACCAATGGCATTATATATTCAATAGAACTGTATCTTGAGGTTAAGAGTTATAAAACCTCTATTTCCATGTATTTTGACCACCGTGCAACTTAACGACCTTTGGATGCCGGTTGGATTACGACAGATTTACTCATGATCCCCTAACCTAGGTTCACTAGATAAAACAAGTGTCCTTTATCATACTGAATTTGAAAGGAGGAGGTGAATCGCTTTTGGATAAATATTCTGATTCTACATTTCTCGACATCCATTGAAAAGATGTTTAGTGATAATGGAATTATTGGAAGAAAGATGATTGGATTCAGATTAAGATTCTATAGCCAAGAGACCCCAGATAAAGTAATGGAGAATCTATTTTGAGATTGCTGAATGGATGGATATGAGTTATGTCTACAAAAGAGTGCATGAGCAAAAGTGAGAACTATCAAGGGTATCCAGTAATGAAATAGATTGCACTCATGTAAAATTAAAGATGGTTATATCGGTATGAATTTTGACAAGTTAGAAGATTCCTAAAGACAAATCTAAGAGTGGATACAAGGATAAAGTCAAAAATAGTGGCATTGATAGTATTTGGATTAGCATAAGTAATACTGAGTTATGTCCAATGTCGATTGAGATGATTAAGTAAAGACCAAAAGAGTTGATTGAATTAATGAAATTGTAAGCATATACCCTAATGCTTATAGATAGACTTGGGATATAAAGTAACAATCACAAGATATTTTTCGAGGTATATGAAACAGAGATCAGGGTAGAACAACAAGGATAAAAGAAATATAAGCTAATGAGTGCAATATGAGATTTTGACTATAGTCTTTGAAAAATCATAAGAGATGAAGAAACTAGACAAGCGCATAAGAGTCCTTTACACCAGATTTTACTAGTTCAAGCCCTTTTGTACTAGATGCGCATTAAATGAGTGTTATGAACAATGTCCGAATAGTATGGATGGACAGAAATAGAATGCAACTTAATTCGACTTGAGATGGTAGACTTTGACATCATCTTGGGGATAGACCGGTTGTCTCAACACTCTACAAGTTGTATGTGCATAGAAGAGGTTATCATTCAAGAATAAAGATGAGATATAATTTAGTTTTATCGGAAGCATGTTGCCTAAGAAGTGAAAGTTGATCCTCTCTATGCTAAGGGCGAAGAGATGCTTTGAAGAGAAATGAGTTGGAGATATGGTATCTATGGTATACGTTACCAAAGAAGCACCATAGATGGAAGATACTGATGTGATGCATAAATTTTCTGATGTGTTTCCAGGAGTCTTACTTGGGTTACCGTCTGATCATGCAACCGAGTTCGTAATCAACTTGTTACCAAGGATGATACTTGTGTCAAAGGCACCTATAGAGTAGCCCCTATGGAGTTGAAGAAATTGAGACTCAACTACAGGAGTTATTAGACTAAGGTCCTAATATGCTATGTATTGCATCACGGGGTGTGCCAATGCAATTGGAGAAGAAGAAAGACGGTAGTGTCCAATTATGTATAGACTACCGAGAATTTAACAAGCTCACGATCAAGAATCAATATCTACAACCTCAGATCAATGACTTGTTTAAATAGTTGCAAGGAGCAAAGGTATTTTCTAAGGTTGATCTTCGATCAAGATATCATCAGCTGAAGAATTTGGACAGCGATATCTCGAAGATAGCTTTTAGAATCGGGATTGGCCAATTATGAGATCTCGATTATGACGTTTAGATTAACCAATGCCCTTACATCTTTTATGGAACGGATGAACTGGGTGTTTCATGACATGTTGGACACATCGGTCATAGTTTTCATAGATGATATTTTGGTTTATTCCAAGAATGAAGAAACTCATACAACGGATCTTAGAACAGCTTCACAACAGCTGAAAAGTGAAAAGCTTTATGCCAAGTCCAAGAAATATGAGACCTGATTAAACAAAGTGATAGGGGTAATCTACCCTATGGACATATGATCACTGTTTTGCTTACCCGCCTGGGGGTTGATTTAGTAGATGAGAAGATTCAGGAGAAAACCTTCTCGTCGCTTGTAGATTGGGAGGCTATCTGCAAGATGGGCCTGCGGGATGCCCAAGTCAGTGACGAGGAGAGGAACGAGATGGTGTGCCCTCACACTCGCATCGAGATTGCTGACGCTGAGGCAGCTGCTGCCGCCGCAAGAGTTCATGCGGATCCTGCTGGTGATGATGACCCCATGTACATGGATGTAGACTCGATACCACCGCCATCACCTACGCATGTGGCTGGAGCTGGTACTTCATCTGCGGCGGGTCCTTCACATGCAGCTGGTCCTTCGCGTCCACCTTCTGATGATGTGCTGAGTATGTTTCACGAGATTAGAGAGGCTCAGCGCACATCAGATCTGAGGATAGTGGAGCTTCTAGACGCTCAGCCACTGGACTGAGCAGCGGGTGGCTGATCTCAGAGCTAGTCTCCAGGCGACTCAGACTCAGGTGGCCTGGTTGACTAGAGTCTATGCCGAGGACTATGACAGAGACCGCGAGGCACTGTCTTCTCCTTCACCTCCGGCTTCATGATAGTATTTTCTTTCATTGTACTGCAGAGTAACTGTCTGGGTTGTGGACTGTACTCTATTTTAGTTATGTATTTACGTTTATTTCTTTCACATTGTATTAAAATTGTTTCCCCTTTAATAGATGCATTATTCTCTTTTTAAATTGGTCTCAAACATCATTTGTGCTTACAATGTGTTAATATACTGTTTTTACTTTTATCCTATCTCAGTTCACAATTGTCTTGAATGTATGCTAGTTCAGCGGACAGGTCCTTAGATGCTCTGATACCAAGTTGTCACACCCCAATTCCGCACTATTCAGAATGGTGTGATGAACCGCTAATAAACCAATGGTTCAACCAGGATCTCGAGTAGGCTATATCCATTTTATCTAAACCCCATACATCCATATTCATAATCAGAGTAAATACACAATAGCGGAAGTCTTATAATAAAATGAACTGAGAATCTACTATGATATTAATATTTAAATAGAAAATTATTCTGTATCAACTGAGACATAAATAAATATCAAAAACATGTACATAATAAATCCAAGTAAAGAAAACTAAGAAAATATCTAATCGAATACACATGAGTTGCACTCGCAAGAGAAGTCATGTGTATCCACTTCAGCTTCAACTTCCATCGCCGCTACGTTTCCGTATGCTGGAGCATTTACATAATCTTCAACGGTAAAACCTGCATCATCAACTAAAAATATTCGACGTCAAGGGCTGAGCACACATCAAGGCTCAGTGAAAAAACAAAACAATGCAACAGTACATATGCTTGCAATTAATTCACATATTTGGTCTGGTTTATAGTTTACAATGTGCAATAGAAAGGTTGGGTGGTCAAAGGTTAACATTTATTGACCCTGCTTCTATACACAGGGTGTGGAAGTCCGCCCAAAGGTTAACGTCTATTGTCGTCCCCATCCACCCTAATCATGGACATTATACAACAAAGGATAACGTTTATTATTGTATAGTGCCATACCAACACGTAAGCCCCTGCTGGCGAGGGCTTGCAAACTGGGCTCGCAACTAATCAATCCTAATGCCAAACAGTGTTTCCAAGGCCTCACCCCAGCGTCCCTCAGAATGTCCATAGAGATAGAGCTAAGGCCCCCCGGTAGAGTCAGAGACTACAAGGACCAAGACCACCTCCCCTGATACTCTACGACATAATAGTTCTACTAAAGTAATGGCGATACGACAATGCTAATGCACAAGGCTTGAGTTAGAGATAGAGCTAAAGTGCTGAGACTCGCCAAAGGTTAACGTTTATTGACGTTCTCATCACACCTCCTCTGATACTCGCTCGCATCAAGTACACCAACCACACACATACAATCACATGCCTATTCCTATCATCATCATCATCACCATGTTATAAACAATAAAGTAAATATGCATGAACAAGTAACAGAAATATTGGATGACATGTTGTATGCATGTTACAAACATATTCACATAGAATCAAGCATGGCATTGGACTCAAGAAAAGAGAAAATAGTCTGTTATTAACCAATTAGTTTAGAGTTCCGTTTCCTCACCTTAGCTTGTTAATAGATCCTCTTCCAAGCTTTAGTATCACCTTTATAATGTTATTATATTACAAGAATACCTAACAAAGTTAATAAAATTTAATTAGAATTTATTCTAATTTTTAAAAACCATTCTGTTAACTGAGGGTCGGAGGTAGGGTTGGAGTCATGATCGACCATGGGTGCGACCCTCCCCAAATCTGGACTTCCAAAACCCTGAGGGTCGATACTCAGGTCAGATAGGGTCGGATGGTCATCGACCCTCTGTGCGACCCTCGGTGGGTTTTGGTCAATTTTCCTCCTTTTAATCCATTCTTCGTGTTTGGGGTCCTATGGCTTGCTCCTACAGTCCATTCAACATGCATTCCATGGTCTAGAATAATGAATCGCCCACCTAAATAGCTTTCATGTATTCTCCCATGGTTTTCCATGAAAACCTAACCATGGATTGATGGTTTGGGTTTCTTTGAGATCACACTCTCATCATTATCTAACCTAAGGCCAGTAATAACTCATGGAATTAGTATCCATACCTGAGAAGAACACTCCTTCTTTGCAACTCTTCTCCTTTTGCTTTCTTCTCTACCTTGTTTCTCTTCTTCTTCTCTTCCTTCTCTTCTCTTTCTCTCAATTCAATTAGGGTTGTAAAAGGAGTGAAAGAGGCTTAGGGACGTCCTATTTATATAGTAGAAACATCCTAAAGTAATTCCCTTTGAGATTAGGAATGAGTCCTAATCGAAATTATGGAAATTTCCTAAATTCAGTTTCGACGGCAATTGAGGGTCGATGCGAGGGTCAATGATCCCATCGACCCTTGGTTTCCTAATGTGTCTGACCCTCCCTGTAAAACAGAGGGTTTGACTTTCTGTCTTGGGGGGTCCGACCCTCCCTCGCTGGGTATGCGACCCTCCCTTTAAATTGAGTGTTTTTGGGTCGATTTGATACCTGGGATCACGATCTCCTTCACGTCCTTGGTCCATTTGACTTGACCATGATGGGTAAATCTGGTTCAAGGTGATAATACCGGGTTAGTTTGATACGGGTCTTACATTGCTCGTTATTATCGACGATTCATGGAAGACTACTCTAGAATCGCCGTATTTCTCACCAGTCCGACAAAGAAAGGAAAAAAGTTTGTTTGGACCGATAAATGTAAAGAGTATTTCCAAACATTGAAGGCTAGATTGATATCAGTTCCAATCTTGACTATTCTGATCCCAGGACAACCATTTATCTTGTACACCGATGCGTCTAGGTCAGGTTTGGGGTTTGTGCTTATTAAAAAAAATAAGTAATTGAGTATGCTTCAAGACAACTACAGACACATGAGAAGAACTATCCCACTCATGACTTGAAATTAGCAGTGGTGGTACATGCTATTAAGATATGGAGACATTATTTGTATGGAGAGAAATTTCAGATTAAATTAGATCATAAGAGTCTCACTCATCTTTTTAATCAGAAGGAGTTAAACATGAGATAGAGAAGATGGCTGGAATTACTAAAGGATTATGATTGTGATATCCAGTATCATCTGGGAAAAGCTAATGTAGTTGCTGACGCACTAAGCAGGAAAACTATGACAAAATCTCAAGAAGAAGCTAATGCAAATGCTGTAGTATGTGTCACAGGAAGAGTATTTAATTACGATAACGAGCAGTTCGTGATTGATATTCCGAATGAATCAACTGACCGAGGGTTTATTCATCTAATCTCAAACATGTTTGCCACATTAAAGATTTTACCTGATCTATTAGATGAAGTGAAAGCAGCTACTAAATCAGACCATTATTTGAGAACGGTGCAAAAAGACCTTGAAAAAGGTAGGACCAACCCTGACTTACCTTGGACCTTGAAAAGGTGTTAAGAAATAAAGGGAGAGTATGTGTTCCTGAAAGTGAAGACTTGGATATTAGACAAAGACTTATGAGGGAAGCCTACATCACTACGTAATCGGTACACCCTGGAAGCACGAAGATGTACCATGATTTAAAGAAAATCTATTGGTGGACAGAAATGAAAGTGGATGTAGCTTTGTTTGTTGTCTCAATGCCTGAATTGTCAGCGGGTAAAAGCTGAAAGGTAAAGACCTGTAGGATTATTGTAGCCACTACCAGAACAGGCTACTCGAGCAATCTGTACCGCTTTACTATAAACCTTCTTTTTCAGTCCTAATACATGCTCACGGATACTTCCCCTAAGTCCCATGATGAACCTTTGGGGTTTAGTATTTTCCTCCGGCATGCTAAAGGGAGCAATGAAAAATAGCTCTTCGTAACGCTGTTGATATGCATCTACAGTCATCTGTCCCTGATACAAACTCAGGAAGTCTCTTTCCATAGTGTCTCTGAAACTTCTGAGAAAATATTTCTCGAAGAATGCCTCTTTATAGATAGCCCAGGTCAATTGGGTGTGCTTGGTTAACAGATAACTCCGAATAGACTTCCATCAGTGGTGTGCATCGCTTTTTAGCATAAATGTGGCACATAACACTTTTTCCTCCTCATTAACAATCATCATCATGAAATTTCTTTCCATCTCGTCGATCCAATGAGCTGGCCACAAAGGATCCACTGGCTTGCCATTATATTCCTTCGGCTTCATTTTCAGAAAATGCTCGATCAGTCGATAATGGTCCAACTGATACTGAGCATAGGCCCCATACATAGGTGGTTCATACTGGTAACTGCCTTGGGCTACTTCTGGGTTTTGTAGTTAAGCTTGTACAACTGGCATTTGAGGTGCTTGGGGAACCGTCTTGCTACCCCCTGGTACTGTGCTAGCTTGTCTAGCTGGTATAGGTGTAGTATGTACAGCTGGAAAAGCCATTCCCATTATAGCTTGCATATTGGCTTGTACTTGCTGTATTTGCTACAGCTGTTGTGCTTGGTTCATTACTGTTGTAGCCAAATCTATAGGTAGGGCTAGCAAGTTTATAGGATTAGCCTTGCCATTAGCTCCTGGTGGTGCCACATTCTAATCCTCTTGTCCTTTAGGATTTTCATGGCTATCTTCCTCCACAGGTGGTGGTGGAATTGGGTTACGTCTTCGCCCGGTGACTCTTCGCCCAGCCATTTCCTACTTTCGGTGGTGGTAATGTCTGAAAATCATAGAACATGTGAGGAAATCATAATATATATCATTCCCATGTCAAAATCCAATTAATCAATGTAGAATTTCAATTTTCAAAGTCATTCAGTCAAAACAGAGTATTTTCCATCGTGTGGTCGATGGTGGGGTCACAATATGTCCGACTATGTCCGACCACAGGGTATGCGACCTCACAAAACCCTGTCAGCTCACCAAGAGCTAGTGGTAGATCTTGTGGTTGAAATATGTGCGACCACAGGGTCTGACCATACGAAGTTTGTCAGCTCAACGAGAGCCTGTGGTCGATCTTGGGGTTGATCATGTGGTCGCATATTTAGTCGAATTTTACGACCATACGACCCCAAATCAGGTTTTTAAACCTGATTTTTGGAGTCATTTCCCACTTTCTCTTTTGCTTTCAACTCGACTCGCTTCCATTGAGTTGCTACAGTGTCGACCACTCGTGTTTGGTGATTCTTTCTTCCATTCACGACCACTGCTCCGTTCCTTCAGGTATGTTCTCTACTGGTCCTCATTTTTAAGCTTTCAAAACTAGGTTTTTCTCCCTTTATAGCGTTTTCTTCAAATTAAAATTTTTTTAACCTTAAAAAATTGATTTTTATTGGCGGATTTTTCTATTGGCCACCCAATGAATGAAAGCCCTCAAGAAAATTTGAGTTTCATCAGTTAGTTTTTGAGAAACTTGAAATTTCCATTTTTGACCTAATTTTTGAGATTTTCCAAATCGTCAAAATTTTTTCAAATTCGATCTTCCTTGTTTAAATTTCCAACTATATGAGCCTTGCAAGATGTTTTGGAACATATAAAAGTCCTCCTGCCCGACGGTTTAGGTGAAAAGTGAGGCTTTTGGCCAAATCATGCCGTTATAATGCCAAAATTTTGAGTTTTTCCCTATAACTAATATCTTTCTTATTTGTTTGTGTCTTTGCAGATAGCATGGCTCGCAACAAGGTTCTCAGAGTTCATGATCCTATTCGCTTCCAGTCTAATGAAGCAGAGGTTCAGTATGCTCGTTATGAGCATAAAAAGGTGGAAGGGGATCGTTGTGTCAACTTGGTTAATTTAGCCTTGTTTAATGTAGAGGGTGCCTTAGGTGATATGGGTTGGCTCCCAGTGATATTATATGATGGTTGCACCTGTCCTGCACTGGTGAAGCATTTTTATTGCAATCTTCAGGTAGTGGGTGATCCAAATGATATAGACAGGGGTAGGGAGCTTAGGATCACCAGTTATGTTAAAGGGGTAGAAATCTCCTTTAACTACCATGTAAGATTCGTTCAAATTTTGAGGACAAAATTCATTTAAGGATGGGGGAGTTGTAAGATCCGTACTTTCAATTTTCGAGGAAGAAATTTCTTTTAAGGGTGGTGGAGTTGTAAGACCCGCATGCCATGAACCCGGCCTAACCTTACATTTTGTGTCGGGACCCGTCTACATATCATGGTCGAGCCAAGTGGACCAAGTGTGTGAAGAAACTCAAGACCCAATATGAAAATTTGCCCAAAAACAGTCAAAATGAGGGTAGGGTCGCAGGTTTTAACAGGCAGGTCCGACCCTCCCATCAACCCTCACCATCGACCCTCAACCATGGGTCGCAGGGTCTATGAGTTGTCCGACCCTCCCATCGACCCTCACCATCGACCCTCAGCATTCGGGGAAAACAGCACGAACCAAAAATTGAGAAACCTTCCTAATTTCAATTGGAACCTTTCCTAAAATCAATGGGACTTATTTTGGGAGGTTTTTCCCTATAAATAGGACGTCCCTAAGCCTCTTTCACTCCTTTTACAACCCTAATTGGATTAAGAGAAAGAGAAGAGAAGGAAGAGAAGAAGAGAAGGAAAACTTGACGAAAAGGCTAAGGAAGAAGAGGAAATTCAGAGGAACTCTGAATCTCAGCAAACCTAAGGTATGGATACATTCCCCATGATTTATTTAAGACTTTAGAATGGTTTATGAAGAGGATATGACTTAGAAGAAACCCAAATCATCCATCCATGGTTAGGTTTTCATGGAAAACCATGGAGATCATTAAAACCATGTAGGTGAATAAAGTATAGTTCTAAACCATAGAACATGTATAGAATGGATTGTGGAACTAAGCCATAGGACCCAACCATGAAAGAGAAAATGAAATCTGATATTTTTTACTCAAACCATGGAGGGTCGCACCTAAGGTCGATGGCAGATCCGACCCTAGCATCGACCCTCAGTGTTCCGGAAGTTCAGATTAGGGGGAGGGTCGCACCCAGGGTCGATCATGACTCCTACCCTACCTCCGACCCTCAGTTAACAGAATGGTTTTTAAATTTCGAATAAATTCTAATTAAATTTTATCGACTTTGTTAGGTCTTCTAGCAATATAATAACATTACAAAGGTGATTCTAAAGCTTGGAAAAGTATCTATTAGCAAGCTAAGGTGAGGGAACAAGACCTAAACTAATTGGTTAATAACAAATTATTTTTATTTTTTTGAGTCCAATACCATGATTGATTCTATACGTATATGCTCGTAATGTGCATTTAACATGTCATCCAATATTTCTATTATTACTATTCATGCATATTTAAATTTATTGATTATAACATGATGATGTTGATGATGGTAAGAATAGGCATGTGAATGTTTGTGTTTGGCTGGTGTACATGGTGCGGGTAGGGATGGTATCAACCGGTATTTCGATGTCGTTCTCATCGAGGTATATTGTGCCATGGTCTATTCAAGTCATGTCCACTAAGCAAGTGTTAATGTGCTTGATGCGAGTGGAGCATTAGGGGGAGGACGTGACATTGTGGTTCAGCCTTGTCACCAGACTCTAGCTCTATCTCTACTCAAGTCTTGTCCACTAACATCGTCGTATCGCCATTACCTTAGCGGAACTAATATGTCATAGGGCATCAGGGGGGGACGTGGCATTGTGGTTCAGCCTGGTCACCAGACCCTAGCTCTATCTCTATGGATGTATTGAGGGATGCTGGGATGAGGCCTTGGATACATTGTTTGACATTAGGGTTGGTTAGTTGCGAGCCCAGTTTGCAAGCCCTCACCAACAGGGGCTTACTTGTTGGTATGGGCAACCGGTGCAGCCATGCCGTTTTCATGGGGTGTATATTGTCCATGGTGGGTGCATGTGGGGCGACAGTGCCGTTTTCATTGGGCGTTTCCACATAATCGTGTATAGAGGTGCGGCGGCCACCTATCCTTTCTATAGCACATTGCAAACTTTAAACCAGACCAAAGATATGAATTGATTGCATGCATATGTATTGTTGCATTGTTTTGTTTGCTCACTGAGCTGTGATGTGTGCTCACCCTTTCAAATTTGAATACTTTTAGTTGATGATGCAGATACCACCATTGAAGATTACATGAACGCTCCTGTGTACGGGCATGTGGTGACAATGGAAGCTGAAGACATAGTGGATACGCATGACTCCTCTTGCGAGTGCAACTCATGCGTATTCGATTAGATTTTGTTTTATTTATTTGGATTTAGTAAAGACATGTATTCGATATTTTATTTATGTCTCGGTTGAAACAACATAATTGGATATTTTATTTATGAGTATCACAGTTAGAATTTCTCAGTTCATTATCTGTAAGACTTCCGCTATTTATTTTATTACCTCTGATTAATGTGGAATGTGTTTTGGTTTATCATATGTGGGATAGCCTATTTTGAGATCCTAGTTGAACCGTTGGTTTATTGACGGTTCATTACACCATTCTGGTTGGTGCAGAATTGGGGTGTGACACGCAGGAGCTGGTTGATCTCCTGGGTATATCAAATGATGGCCCGTTAGTATACTGTGCACCCAAGGAACCCCAGTTCCTATCTTTGATGATGCGTGCAGAGATTGACCGCTAACTTCTTAGGGATGATCGCTGGGAGATGAAGGCAATCAACCTACGATCGGAACCTCGGGTATACTGCAAAATTATTCAGCACAACATGATTCCTCAGAGTGGCCACTATGAGAAGATTTCCCAGTTCACCCAGTATCTCTTGTACTGCATTTGTACTAGGCAGCCCGTCTGCCTTACATTATCATCAGGACGATGATCCGTACTGCGATGCCTGGTCAGATGGGCAACCTGCCCCATGGGCGTTTGATCACTACCCTGCTCACTCGCCTGCATGTCAATTTAGTAATGAGAGGATTCATGAGGATACCTTCTCCTCTTGAATATGGAGAAGCGAGATGCGCAGGTCAGTGACGAGGAGAGGAACGCTATGGTGCGTCTCAGTACTCGGATCGAGATAGCAAACGCTGAGGCAACAACAGTAGCAGCACCAGGGGTCCATGGGGGTGATGCTGAAGATGATGATCGCATGTTCATGGATGTAGACGCCATACCTCCTCCATCACCACAGCATTCTACTGGAGCTGGCCCTTCTCGTGTTCCTTCACACTCAGTTGGTCCTTCGCATCCACCATCTGATGATATCATGGGGATGCTACGTAAGATTCAGGAGGCCCAGCGCATGACTGATCAATGGGTGGCCGATCGGGTAGCTAGTCTCCAGGTGACCCAAACTCAGGTTGCCTGGCTTATGAGGGTGTATGCTGAGGATTATGACTGAGATCGTGAGGCACCCCCTCCTCCAGCACCTCCAGCTCCATGATGCATATTTTTCTTTTTTCTTTTCCCCCGTACTCCGGGCAACCCGGATTGTGGACCGTACTCGATTTGGATATATATATATATATATATATATATATATATATATATATATATATATATATATATATATATATATATTGTTTTTATTCAATGTGTATATGAAACTTGTTTCTCATCTTAATAGCGCATTATTCTCTTTCTTAATTTTTGTCTCATCAACAAAGGTGCTCATAGTGTGTTCTTATTGAAGCTTTTAAATTTTATCCTAACTAAGTTCACGAACTTTTGTGAAAGTATACCGGTTCAATAGATAGGGCCCGAGAGCTCTGATACCAAGTTGGCACACCCCAATTCTGCACCAACTAGAATGGTGTGATGAACCTTCTATGATCCAATGGTTCAACCAAGATCTCGAATAGGCTGTGTCATTTTGCTTAAAGCAGATACATCCACAACCATAATCAGAGTAAATAAACAATAGCGGAAGTCTTTAATATTAATGAACTGAGTATTTAACAGTGATAACATAAATAAAGTATGCAATTATCTCCAAAAGACTAAGACATAAAATAAAATAAATTAATCAATTACATCTTCTAAATAATCCAACAAATAAATCTAATCAAAGATGCATGAGTTGCACTCGCACGACGAATCATGCGACTCCATCATAGCTTCCATATCCATCGCCGCAACATGTCCGTACATCGAAGCATTCACATAATCTTCTAGAGTAGGACCTACATCATCAACTAAAATATTGGACCTTAAATGGATGAGCACACATCATGGCTCAGTGAGCAAACAAAATAGTGCAACAAACATATGCATGCATTCAATTCATATCTATAGTCTGGTTCATAAGTTTACAATGTGCAACAGAATGGATAGGTGGCCGCCGCAAACTATATACGAATGTGTGAAGCCACCCAATGGATCAAAAACCATTGCCAACCCACATGCACACATCATGGAATAGAGATAGAGCAAAAGTGCCTGGATCAAACACCGCATGACACTTCCCCTGATGCCCTACCCATACTTACACATAAGCCCCAATTGGCGAGGGCTCGCAAACTGGGCTCGCAACTAACCAATTATAGTGTCAAACAGTGTATCCAAGGCCTCACCCTAGCATCCCTTAATACGTCCATAGACATAGAGCTAAGGCCCCACGGTAGAGTCAGAGACTACATGGTCCGAGACCACTTCCCCTGATGCCCTTTGACGCAATAGTTTTGCTAAGGTAATGGCGATACGACGATGTCAGTGGACAAGACTTGAGTAGAGATAGAGCTAGAGTCTGGTGACAAGGATGAACCACAGTGTCACGTCCTCCCCCTGATGCTTCACTCGCATCAAACACACTAACCACACACATACATTCACATGCCTATTCCTCACATCATCATCATCATCATGTTATAAATAAACTGAATTAAATATGCATGTGCAATAATAACAAGAATATTGGATGACATGTGAAATGCACATTACAATCATACAAGCATAGAATCATTCATGGTATTGGACTCAATAAATAAAAACAATTTATTATTAACCAATTAGTTTAGGTCTCGTTCCCTCACCTTTGGTCGATAATAGATCCTCGTTAAAGCTTTGTAATTCACTCTTAGATCACTTAGAAACCTAAAAAATTTATAGATTTTAAATTAAAATTAATTCCCATGAATTTAGACTAACAGAAACTAAGGGGTTGTAGGTGTGGCAGTACCTGTGGTCTCAGTTTCTGCAATAACAGGGCGTGTATTCGCAAGGTGTGGTCGTATATCCTGCGGCCACACGTGTGACCACACCCTCCCTGGAAACATCCCAAGGGCATGTGGTTGGACTTGTGTGTCTCATGTGGTTGCACATCATGCGACCACACGTGCGACCACACGTGTGATGATCGACCTTTCAATCTCAACTCTAATCCTCCATGTTTGGATTCCTTGGCCTATCATCATGGTTCTTCCTACAATTATTCTATGGCTCAGAATTAATATTTTATATAGAATTCATCGTCCACATAATTTCCTCCCATGGTTTCTCTTGGAATTTATCCATGGATTGATGATTTGGGTTTCACCTAAATCCTATCTCCTTCATGAACTATTCTAGGCATTCAATTTAATATTGAGAAATTTTCGTACCTTAAGCTTGTTGAAGATTCAGAGTTTTCTCTGAATTTTCCTCCTCCTTAGTCTTCCTCTTTAATTCTCCTTCTCTTCCTTCTCTTTTATTTCTCTCACTTTCAGTTTGAGTTCTAAAAGAGTGAAAGAGGCTAAGAGACGTCCTATTTATAGAGAAAAACCCTCCATAATATGCCTTAATGTGTTTAGGAAAGAACCCCCTTCAGATTAGGAAGGTTTCCTAATTTCGGTTTCTGACTGGGTTCGTGTGGTCGGAGGTGGGGTCACCGAACCTGTTGACCACACCTTCTGAAACATGCGACCACACGACTAAAATTCATGTGGTTGCACTATTTTGAGGTGTGGTCGGTCACACCTGTTTAGGTATGTGACCACACGCTCTTAATTGACTATTTTTGGGTTACATTTCATACTTGGCCTTGTGGTTTCTTCACGTAATTGGTCCATTTGGCCCGACCATGATAGGAAGACCTGATACAAGGTGGTAAGACCAGTTAGTTCAATACAGGTCTACACACATATACCTTTTCCTTTAGTTTAAAGTTTGATTTCCCTTGTATGTATTTTCTTTCTTTGTTTGGTGAGTAACAATTTGGGTTGTAAACTATACTCTATTATGTATCAAACAACATTTTATAATAAGAATTGGGATGTTTGAACACTTAATGCATTATGATCTTTTTACAATTTATTCTATTGTCTCAACCAATACATGCTTATTATTTGTTTTCTAATAAGCTTTTATTTAATCCTAACTAGTTTTTGGTTCGATTTACTCTTATTGTAGTTGTGTATGTATGCAAAGTAAACTACTCTGATACCACCTTTGTCACACCCTAAAACCCTGGCATTTTGGTACGACCATAGTTTCCTTACTACGCAAGTACTACAATAGCAAGATCTATTCACAATCATTGCATAACACAACTCTTCTGTTAATTACAGTACAGATCACAGGAAATTCAAAGTGCAAATCAAATACTAAGAACCAATTAAACCAAGTTTAATTGTGTTATATTTAATAAAGGCTTTTTTGTCTTCAAACCAAGACATAAATAACATAATGGCAAGTACTGAATAATTAAATAAAAACTTACGGGTCAAACAACGTCCGAAACAAAAAAAATAAACAAACTATAATATGTTCGAAGTAAAATACGACTAAAGTAATCTTCTCTCTCAAACAGAAAAGTCTTCTATCCTTCAAAATAATTGTCTTCTAACCATAACGACAATCATCACATTCACATGAAGTAACATGTGAATCACCTTCATGTTCTTCATCTTCAATCATACCATTATCAACTAAATAATCTGCATAAGAGTCTGAAAAAAAAAAGTATATGTACAAAAGGTGAGCAAAACCACAAGTTCAGTGAGAAATTAGCACACTCAAGCACACAATGCATGATATATTATTAAGGTCCAAATGGTATAAATAAGCATGCCCAAGTAGCATCGCACATAAATACTGATGACAAATACTCAAGCATAGGTGAGGTGAATGCAACACACTTGGCTCTTCACCACATGTGATACAATACCCAAAAAAATGAAGATACAACCCAAGAACACTTCGTCTTGAAATTATAGTAGGATTCCCCCATCATAGGCTTCATCTTGGCATCTTATTCTATGCCTCAACCACTTTATTGGATACACACCGCCCAATCCTTGATGGTTAAACACATAGAACAGACTCATCCCTAACCTTCACTTGAGATACTAGAGGCTGGATGTCACACCCCGTTCCCGACGTATAGGTACTATAGAATGGACGAGATCTCCACATCCTATTTCAAGGCATTAAAAATCCCCTTCAAGATCACTGAATGTGGTACACCAATCATTTAAACCATCCAATCACATACAGAGCAATAATAAATTTAAACACACCACAAAGAATGAGTTATTCAACCAGAGCATAGCGGAATATAAATTGTAACCATATAGGCTGTCTCATCAAATGATAAATATAATGTGTAAGCCTAAACCGTTGAAAAAACAAGTAGGATAGGTAAGTCTTCAAATATAAATTGTTTATATGGGCAACATGCCCCCAAATTTAAAAGAAATAAACTAAAGTTTAAATAAGTTTATCAAATGATTTAAGTGTCTATCCATAAACACAGTAATCACACTCGCACATCTCATCATGAATGTCTTCATCACTAACGTCCATGTCATCGCCATACCTGTATCTAAAAAAGTTCATGTATACATGGGTAAGCTCAACCACCGAGCATAGTAAGGAAATTAAACATGCACAAACAAGATGCATGAATTAACAACTATGGTCTAGTACATAACTGTAAGTGCCAACTCAAGATAACCCACACACCGAGTTTTCGGCTGCACGGGTCTCCCCCCATCAGATGATATGGCCTCAAAGTAGACGTACAGTATTACCCCCATATATTAGTCTGTCATTATGGAACAAGCCTGTATTAAGCCATCAACTTGCCCATAACTCATTCCAAGCCTGTATTCCGCCAGCCATTTGAGGAGGTGACTATCCCACTAGTTGACTCGACAGCCCACCCGTATTATGCTAGCCATGGGGAGAATCGCAGTTATCTTCACATTACCCTTTATTGAACCCATGCCACTAGATAACCCCCTAATGGCTAGGGGTACAGTTATTAAGATAATTTAATATGCAACTTGTCACACTCCAATTCTGACCTAACCAGAAGTGTGAGTGAATAGCCAATAAACCAACGGTTCACACTAGATCTCGATAAGACCGTGAGCATGTCTACTTACACAAACCAATGAAATAACCATAATCAAAATATAATTAATTACAATGAAAGTCTTAATTAAATGAACTGAGTATTCTATTGATACTTAAATAAATTATTCCAATTATTCAATAAAACCAAAATGTAAATAAATATGTTTACATTGTTTATAAAATCCAACTGAAATAAAAATAAAAATATTTTAAAACCATCCTAAAGGTATATGCAGTAAGGGCACTCGCATGATGCATCATGCTTGTCCTCCCTTGTTTTCACATCTTATACACTGGAGCATCCACGTAGTCCTCCATAATATAACCTGCATCAACATCTAAAAACATATATATATTAAAGGATGTGCTCACAACTTAGCTCAGTAAGAAAATCAAACAATGCAACAAGCAATATGCATGAGTAACATTCATATTTGGTCTGGTATACGTCCACAGTGCTATGGTAAAGTTTGGCAGCCACCGCACCTCCATCACAAGAGTGTGAGCTCACTTAAAGGATCACACACCGCTGTCACCCCACATCACTCACTCTGGTATAGAGATAGAGCTAGAGTCTGGTAGATAGGTTGTACCTCCATCCCATGTCCTTCCCTTGATACCCTACATTGTACCAATACTTATACCCCTATTACCGAGGGCTTGCAAGTGGGTTCGTCACTAACCAATCCTATATGTCATCACAGTAGGCCTTATCCTAGCATAACTCCCTACGGCATAGAGATACGGCTCGAGTTTGGTGGCCAGGCTAGAGAACTAATGCATGTCCTCCCCCTGATACCCTTCCCATACCAAGCATGCTACGATAGTAGCGATACAAAAAGATGCCAGTATGAGGAATGATCCAAGACCCGAGGCCCTTCCCATTCCACACACTAATGAGAACATTCATATGCCTAACAATCACATCCCGAGTATGCATGAACAGAATATAATAACTAAAAATAAAGATTACATGTGAATATGCACAAGCAACACTCCATAGAACAAGGTAATTATTAGCAATGTTTTACTGTTATTAGTTAATTACAATTTGGGTCCAATTCCTTTACCTGATACTTGATTGCTAGCTTGCCCCACGTCACAAAGTCTAATCCCACTATCACAAGGTCTTATATGACATTAGGGTTTGATTAGAATTAATTTCATGAGTTTTAGGTTGGTCAGAAACCAACTGTGGTAAAAAATTACCCAATTTTGGACATATCGGTCACATATATCGATCGCAGGTCACTATACAGTGGCATGATCGGTATAGTTGATCGGACAGCCTTGGCAGGCTACCTGAGAGGTACCGGTCGCACCTACTGCCACCGATATGCCTCTGGAAGACCACTAACTTGGTGTTCATCTTTCGTCGCTCACCCATTAGGGCTTCTAGGGTTCCTCCTATGCATTTTAGGCTTAAGCAATGTTTTAGGTTTTGTTTTATCTTTAATTCAAGTCCTACGTTCTAATGAACCTTGATTTAGAATTCGAATCCAGGGTTTATTGAACAATTAGGACTTAATGGTGAATTAAGATTTTAGATCAATACATAGCCTTGCATGGTATTGATTAATCATTAACAATACTTAGCCTAAAGATAGGTACAGGCACTTACCATTGGTTCGTGAATTATAGTGTTCGTCATCTAACAAAATCTTTTCTTCTAACTTTCTCAACTCCTTTTTCCTCTTCAGATCTCCTTCTCTTCTCTATGGTGTGAAAGAATCAATAAAGTAGGCTTAAGGAGGTTTAGGAGTCCTTATATAGGCTAGGATGGAGTTTAGGGAAGTTTCCAATGTTAGAAAAGTCTCTAGGGCTGAGATTTGGCAAGCAGGACCCACAGAGATCCATTTTCAGATCTGACTAGTCTGCCCGCACAGACATATCGGTCAATCGATATGTAGACCGATAACATGAGACTGGTATAAAAAAATATCAACCTATTTATCTATTTTCATACCTAATCTTGTCCCGTCGGGTCCGGTTATGATTAGAAGACCTGTTACGACAAATAGAGGTTTAGATTGGGTTCATGGAGTGTGGGTCTTACACAACTAACCAAGTTCTCCTATTAACCAAATTACTAGACCATAACGTCGCCAAGCTTCCAACCCTCCCCGTCTTCCCACCTAGAGTGTCTTGACTTGGCTAAGTTACACACGGTCATTGCAAAGCAGCGCCTAAAAGAAGTGATGCAATCATCAAATTCCACCCACCTTCCTCCTTACAGACTTAACCAGACATCACGAATCAAGCATGGATCAGTCGCTTTATTTAAAGGTAGTAGGTGTCCCATTCCACCCACCCTCTAATCCTTACCGACACTACTGACACCACGTTCAAGGACGCATATGCATGAGCAAACAAACAGTTCATTGGATGACATTTTAGTATACAAGGCATTGTTATCAATCGCATAACATCACTCACATAGTCAAATAGAATCTATTATACTAGAGAAAGTTCTAATTCCCATACCTGAGATAACAGTAGCAAAATAAAGAGAATACGAATCCAATGTAGCTCTCCTAGATTTCTACTATACCTATCATTGCATTGATAATAAATATTAATTATTTACTTTGTCATTGGTCTCTAACTTTGCTCATGGCATCCTAACATTTTATTCACAATTCTAGGGGTCTAGCTAACCTCTAAGATGATTCCACACATGCTACCTAGGTGTTTCAGACTCTATAACAGCAAGCCCAAAAATACATATTATAGATTATAACTAAAACGATGAAGGATATATATGTAAACATAATATTTTGGGGATATGAGCACATGAATAGGCTCACAAAAATCCCAGAAAACTATTATCCAAAGATGGGCAACAACCAAGCTCAAAATGTCATGCAGCACGTGGCATCAACCTTACGGTACTAGGACACTAACAAGCGGCTCGTGCCATAGACTGCACATCGATCTTTGGTCAGAATCGACTGATTTTAGTTTGTGAATTTTTTTTGGATTTTTTAAGACTTGATTCAAGATTTAGATTTCAGATTCCCATCCTAGCCTAGGTTACTGACATCATTTTTATTTCCAGTCAGTTGATATTGCTGGATCTCATTTTAAACCTCTATTCTGATTCCTATAACCCTTTTAAGGAATATAATCACATAAGCAGGTTTATAAAAATCCTAGAGTGATGATGTCCAATAATGGTCATCAACAGAGGTCATTTCACCGTGCGGCACGTGGTGTCGATTACACGATCTTGACCCTAGGCTTGCGGCATGTGCCATTGACCGCATGTCAAAATGTGGTCAGAACCTATTGATTTTCACATAGTAATCTTCTTGGATTAATTAAACCTAAATAACAAGTTTGGGTTCGAAAATCACATTATAACTCGAGGTATTGGCATAGATTTAATATCCTAGTTTATCGATATTTTAAGACCCGCAAGCCACGAACCCACCTTATATTCTTGTGTCATGACCAGTCTTCCTATCATGGTCGAGCCATGTGGACTAAATGCTTGAAGAAAGCACAAGACCAGGTATGAAATTTAACTCAAAAAGAGCCAAATATGAGTGTGTGGTCCATGCCTAAACAGGTGTGACCGACCCCACCTCAAAAGAGTCCAACCCATGACTTTTGGTCGTGGGGTCGCACATTTTAAAAACGTAAGGTCACGGATTCTGCGACCCCACGTCCGATCCCCCCGAAAACAGCCAGAAATCGAATTTAAGAATCATCCTAATCCGAAGGGGGTTCTTTCCCAAACTCATTGGGGCTTATTATGGAGGATATTTCTCTATAAATAGGATGTCCCTTAGCCTCTTTCAATCCTTTAGAACTCTAATTGAAAGAGAGGGAAAAAGAAGAGAAGGAAGAGAAGGAGAAGAGAAGGAGAATTCAAAAAGAAGTCCAAGGAAGAAGAAAGTTAAGAGGAAACTTTGAATCACAACAAACCTAAGCTGTGAACCTAAACCCTTACATGAATTGAGAGCCTATAATAGTTTATGAAGAAGATAGGATTAGGAGAAACCCAAATCATCCATCCATGGACAAATTCTAAGAGAATCCATGGAGGAAATCATTGTGGACAATAGATGGTGTATAAAATTAAAGTTTTGAGCCATAGAACGATCATAGGATGGACCATGATGATAAGCCAAAGGATCCAAACATGAAGGAATGAAGTTGAGAGTGAAAGGTCGACCATAACACATGTGGTCGCACATAGGGTCGCATGATGTTCGACCCCACGAGACCCACATGGCCAACCACATGCCCTCGGGAAGTTTCCAGGGAGGGTGTTCTCACACGTAGGGTCGCAGTATGTCCAACCCTAGCTGTGACCCTACACCTTGTGATCGCAGAAACTGAGACCCCAAGTGTTATCCTACCTTGCGACCGTACACATTGTGGTCGCAGAAATTGAGACCCCAATTGCTACCCCACCTGCGACCCCTCAGTTTCTATTAATCTAAACATATTGGAATTAATTCTAATTAAAATCTATCGACTTGTTAGGTTTTTCCAGTGATTTTAAATTGAATTATAAAGCTTGAATGAGGATCTACTAGCAATCAAAGGTAAGGGAACAAGACCAAAACTAATTGGCTAATAATAAACTATTTTTGTTTATTGAGTCTAATGCCATGAATGTTTTATGCTTGTATGCGTGTATTATGCATTTGACATGTCATCCAATATTCTTGCTATTAATGTTCATGCATATTTAATTTCGTTTATTATAACATAATGATGATGATGATGCTATGAATAGGCATGTGAATGTAAGTATGTGGTTAGAGTACTTGATGCGAGTGAAGCATCAGGGGGAGGACGTGACACTGTGGTTCATCTTGGTCACCAAACTCTAGCTCTATCTCTACTCAAGTGTTGTCCACTAACATCGTCGTATCGCCATTACCCTAGCAGAACTATTACATCGTAGGGCATCAGGGGAGGTGGTCTCGGACCGTGTAGCCTCTGACTCTGCCAAGGGCCTTAGCTCTATCTCTATGGACGTATTGAGGGATGCTGGGGTGAGGCCTTGGATACACTGTTTGACATTAGGATTGGTTAGTTGCGAGCCCATTTTGTAAGCCCTCACCAATAGGGCCTTACGTGTTGGTATGGGTAGGGCATCAGGGGAAGTGTGATGTGGTGCGGTCCTAAGAACTTTAGCTCTATCCCTATTCCATGGTGGGTGTATGTGGGACGGCAATGGTGTTTGATCCATTGGGCGGCATCACACACTCGTGTATAGAGGTACAATAGCCACCTATCCTTTCTATTGCACATTGCAAACATATAAACCAGACCATATATATGAATTGAATACATGCATATGTTTGTTGCATTGTTTTGTTTACTCACTGAGCTCAAGTTGGAGAGTTGACCCTCGCGCGTGTAATTCTTTTTAGTTTCTGATGTTGCAGGTATTACGGTTGGAGATTCTGTCGACACGCCAACATATAGACAGGTGGCGGCTATGATGAGCAAGCTGTGGAGTACTATTGTGTTTGTTAAGCGAGTATTTCAACTTTGGATACGCTTAGTGTTTAATTTTTGTATTTGGATATTTGTAATATGTATTAAATTATGTTTTGGTTACTTGGCGATAAATGGATTATTAATTATTTATCATGACTAGACCTCAGTTCATTATCTGTAAGACTTCCGCTATATACTTTATTATCTCTGAATAATGTGGAATGTGTTTTGGTTTAACATGGTGGGGATAGCCTGTTCGAGATCCTGGTTGAACCATAGGTTTATTGACGGTTCATTACACCATTCTGGTTGGTGCAGAATTGGGGTGTGACAACTTGGTATCAGAGTTCTCAGAACGTACCCATGAAACTTGAATACTTCCACTAGAGTCCATGAACTGAGTTAGGATAAATTAAAAGTTTTAATACAAACATACCATAAGCACTTGTGTTGGTTGAGACAGAACTTAAACGAGACAATAATGTACAAAGAAAAGGTGAAACCATATATATATATATACACTGATAGAAAAAGAAAATCTAAATGTATCCCGATAAACAAATAATATAGGGTACGGTCTAGTCGGATAGTTGCCTTTGTATACAAAGGATATACTATAGTAGCAAGAAGGGGGCATCTATGAAGCATGAAATTGGAATACTGAATTGGTACTCACAAGATGTGAAACTTGATGTATGACAGAAGAAGAAGAAAAATGGCTAGTAATGCCTAAATCCCTATAGAGGTAAAGGGAAAGATCTTGGGCTAAACCCAACAGAGATAGGATAACAATGGCCATACACAAAAAACGGGAGTAACTATAAAAGAAGATAAAACTGTACTCCTGGGTGACGTGGAGACTCAGAGTAAAATCCACCACATACTGATCCATTACCCGTTGAGCATTAAGAAGTGGTTGCAACTCGATCCCACCACTATCTGGATTGAGAATGGGTAATGAAAACTCATCTGAGTATATACTAAATAATGATAATCAAATTGGAGCAAATCAATGTAGGTGAATAACCATGCCACTCCAGCTAATCTACTTAAACTACCAAGTGCGTAGGCTGCGGTTGTAATAAAACATAGCCTGAAAAAATACAAGAGCAACAACAGATGAGACCGATTATGCAAGTTGCTACGTAAGTCACTACTCAAGTTACCAATGCTACACCAACACCTCTGGGTCAAACCAAGTACAGTATCGATTGGTAGCAACACTGTACCCCCAGCACTTATTAGCTACAACACAGTGCCTACCATACAGTATGTCCTAGTAATGCACACCCCAGTGTAGAAGCTTGGTGCACAACAAGCAGTGTATCAAGGTGGTTACCGATATCAGCCACCTATGTATGGGATAACTACATCATGACAAAATGATCTGACAAAGATTGAAGAATGTTTTCTGAAGATGAATCCTCTTACATTTTCAGCAAAGGATCAAATCTATTGTGGCCATATAAATAGATAGGTTTAGATAGGATGCGGTGCATTATTAACTTACTCTTACGATTATAGAGGATGCACATACCTGATTCTAATTATCATACCTTGATAGGATACCTTCTTGATTTAACCTGTCAATTGGAGTTATAGATATTGTTTCTTTAGTATTAGTCCTGATTATACCAATCTGAGCCACTCTCATGATCGACAACATGAACAGAGATATGAACAGAATGAATAGTTAAATGTTTAATCATGTTGAGCGTACATCTTTAAATTTATACCTGATTTATTGATCTACCAAAATTTCTCTAGATTTACTCCTGTAGTGCCTTGACCAATGGCATTATATACTCGATAGAACCAGTAATCATGAAGTTAAGAACTGTAAAACCTCTATTTTCATGTATTTAGACCATTGTGCAACTTAACAACCTTTTGATGCCGATTGGATTACCATAGATTTACTCCTGATCCTTTAAACATAAGTTCACTAGATAAAGAAAGTGTTTGTCATTATGCTAAATTGAAAGAAGGAAATGAATTGCTTTTGGATAAACATTTTGATTCTTACATTTCTCGACATCCATTGATAAGATGTTTAATTAATAAAGAATTATGGGAAGAAAGATGATAAAATTCATATTAGATTCTAATGGAGACTCTATTTTGAGATTTCTGAATGGATAGATATGAGTCATGTCTATAAAAGAGTGTATGAGAAAAAATTAAGAACTATCAAGAGTAGCCAGTAAAAAAATATATAGCACTCAAGTAGAGTTAAAGATGGCTATATCGGTATAAATTTTGACAAGATAGAATATTCCTAAAGGTAAATCTAAGAGTGGATATAGGGATAAAGTCAAAAATCATGGCATTGATAGTATTCAGATTAGTACAAGTAATACTAAGTTATGCCCAATTTCGAGTGAGATGATTAAGAAAAGTCTAAAAAACTTTGGCTGAATTAATGAATTTATAAGAATAAACCCTAATGCTTATAGGTAGACTTGGGATATGAAGTAACAATCATAAGATATTTTTTGAGGTATATGCAAGAGAGATCAGGGTAGAACCGTAATGATAAAAGAAATATAGGCTACATCGTGCAATAGGAGATTTTGACGATAGTCCTTGAAAAATCATAAAAGATGAAGGAACTAGACAAGCTCTTAAGACCTTTATACCAGATTTTGTTATTTCAAGCCTTTTTGGACTAGACGTTGTATTGGATGAGTGTTATTAACAATGTCCGAATCATATGGATGGATAAAATTTGGATGCAACCTAATTCGACTTGAGATGGTAGACTTTGACGTCATCTTGGGAATAGACTAGTTGTTATGTGCATAAAAGAGGTTATCATTCAAGAATAAAGATGACATATAATTTAGATTTATTGGAAGCATGTTGCCTAAGAAGTGAAAGCTGATCCTCTCTATGCTAAAGGCAAAGAGTTGCTTTGAAGAGGAAGGAGTTGGATATATGGAATCTGTGGTATACATTACCAAAGAAGCATCAAAGATGAAAGATATTGATGTGATGCATAAATTTACTGACGTGTTTCCAGGAGACTTACCTGGTTTATCATCTGATCATGCGACCAAGTTCGTCATCGACTTATTACCAAGGACGTTACCTGTGTTAAAGGCACCTATAAAGTAGCTCCTTTGGAGTTGAAGGGATGGAGACTCAACTACGGGAGTTAAAAGACAAGGGTGGTAAATATTGCATCACGCGAAGCGCCAATGCAATTAGTGAAGAAGAAGGACGGTAGTGTCAGATTATGTATAGACTATCAGAAACTAAACAAGCTCACGATCAAGAATCGATAACTACTACCTCAGATCGATGACTTGTTTAAACAGTTGCAAGGAGCAAAGGTATTTTCTAAGATTGACCTTGGATGAGTATCATCAAATGAAGAATTTGGACAGCGATATCTCGAAGACAGCTTTTAGAACCAGGATTGGGCATTATAAGTTCCTGATTATGACGTTTAGATTAACCAATGACCTTACATTTGTTATGGAACTGATGAACTGGGTGTTTCATGATATGTTGGACACGTAGGTCTTAGTTTTCATAGATGATATTTTGGTTTACTCCAAGAATGAAGCAACTCATACAACGGATCTTAGTACATCGTCACAATAGTTGATAAGTGAAAAACTATATGCCAAGTTCAAGAAATATGACACTTGATTAAACAAAGTGATCTTCTTAGATCACGTAGGATCATAAAAAGGGATTAAAGTGGACCCTATTAGGATAGAATTAATCATATGGGTAGAAACACCTAAAGAACATTACAGAGATAAGAAGTTACTTGGGATTAGCTGGTTATTATAGACGATTTGTAGAGGATAACTCTAAGATCGCAATACCTCTTACCAAGCTAACCAGGAAGGCGGATGAATTTGTTCGACTGACAAGTGTGAAGAATATTTCTAGACTCTAAAAACAAGGTTGATATCAACTGCCATCTTGATCGTTCTAGCACCAGGGAAACCTTTTACCCTGTACATCAAAACTTTTGGATTGGATTTAGGATGCGGGTTGATGTAAGGTAAACAAGCGATTGCATATGTTTCAAAATAACTGAAAGAGCATGAAAAAAATCACCCAACTCATGATTTGGAGTTAGCAACTATGATTATGAAATCAAGACCTGGAGACATTATCTAAACGGAGAAGAATTTTAGATTAAATGGGAACACAAGAGTTTTACTTATCTCTTCACTCAGAAAGAGTTGAACAGGAAGCTAAGGAGATGGTTGGAAATCCTGAAGGATTAAGACCGTGATATTAAATGTCTCCGGTGCAAGGCTAATGTAGTAGCTAAGGCCTTAAGCAAAAAGGAAATTATGAAGTCCGAGGAAGGACCTAGTATAAATGCTGCCTTATGTTTTGCAGCAACAAATTCAGATTTGAAAGAAGAGTAACATATAATAGAAACTCGTAATGATCTAATTGAGCGAGAACTTATGGATGAACTTATGGAGCAATAGTTCATCGGCTACGCTTGTGGCATTAAAGATCATATTTGAATTGATGGATGAAGTAAAAGTAGCAATTTTGTTAGGTACATATATAAGAGCGGTGTAAAAAGATTTAGAGAAAAGAAAAACCTAACCCTGACTTACTTCGAATGTGAAAAAGGTCCTAAGATACAGAGGATGGTTATGCATAGCTGGAAGTGAAAGCGTTGATCATAGATACAAGATAATAATTAGAGCCCATTGTACTCTATATTCAGGACATCCTAGAGTGCCAATATGTATCATGACCTGAAGAGATTGTGCTGGTAAATAGGAATGATAATAGATGTGGTTTAGTACGTGTTCCAGTGTCTGAATTATCAACAAATAAAGGCTGAAAGACAAAGACCAACATGGCTTACTATAACTACTACTGAAGCCAGTCTACAAGTGTAACTGCATTACAATGAACTATGTCACTGATTTGCCACTGACTCCCAGATCAGTTGACGCAGTTTGGGTGATTGTTGATCGCCTAATTAAGATAGCTCATTCCATTGCTATACGACCTCAGTATGCTTTGGAGCGGCTAATTAAGATATATGTGTATAATATTGCCAGATTGAATGGTATGCCAGAGAGCATAGTGTCGATCAGAGGCTCATGCTTTATCTCGAAGTTTTGGGAGAATCTACAGAAAAAAATGGGGACAAAGTTGATGTTTAGTACCGCATTTTACCTTAAACCGATGGACAGTCGGAGTAGACTATACAGATCCTAAGAGATATACCCCGAGCTTACGAAATTAATTTTCAGGAGCTTGAGTTGAGAAGTTACCGTGAATTGAATTTGCTACCAAGCTACCATGTGAATGTCACCTGTAAAGCATGGTACGGTAGAAATGTCAAACTCCTCTATTTTGGAATAAAGTTGGTGAATGAAGAATTTTAAGACCTGAGTCTATTGATGAAACTTGTCGAGTGGCAGACAAGATCAAAGAAAAAGGGCCAAGATGGCTCAAGTTTATCAGAAGAGATGCCAAGACCTTGAGTTCGTCATAAGTGACAAAGTGTTCTTGAAGATATCTTTTATGTGTAGTTTGAAGAGTTCAGGAAGAAGGGAAAGTAGGGTCCTATATATGTGTTGGACCTTATAAATTTTAGAGAGATGTAGAAAAGTTACATATCAATTAGCGTTACCGCTGTCCATGTCTAGTGCACATGACGTATTTCGCGTGTCTCTATTGAAGAAGTACATTGGAGATCCATATCAAAGGTATTGACCACTGATCCACTGGAGTAGATAGAAGATTTAACTATTGAAGTGCAACTAGCCTAGTTAACTGGTTGGAAGGTACAACATCTCCAAAGCTAGGATAATTATTATATGAAGGTAACCTGGCGAAGACCGAACGTGGAGAAGATTCCATGGAAGGAAGAAGATGCAATGCAGAAATAGAATCCCCACCTATTGACTCCGAAGTAAATTCAAATTTTGAGGACAAAATTTATTTTATGGATGGGGGAGTTGTAAGATCCGTACGTTTAAATTTCAAGGACGAAATTTCTTTTAAGGGTGGTCGAGTTGTAAGACCTGCACGCCACAAACCTAGTCTAACCTTACATTACATGGTCGAGCCAAATGGACTAAGTGCGTAAAGAAACCACAAGACCATGTATGAAATTTAACTCAAAACAGCCAAATATGAGTGTATGGTCGCATGCCTAAACAGGTGTGACCGACCTCACCTCAAAATAGTCCAATCCATGACTTTGGTCATGGGGACGCACATTTTAAAAATGTAGGGTCATGGATTCTGCGACCCCAATTCCGACCCCCCGGAAACAGCCAGAAATTGAATTTAAAAAATCATCCTAATCCGAAGGGGGTTCTTTCCTAAAATCATTGGGGCTTATTATGGATGGTTTTCTTCTATAAATAGGACGTCCCTTAGCCTCTTTCACTCCTTTAGAACTCTAATTGAAAGAGAGAGAAAGTGAAGAGAAGGAAAAAAAGGAGATGAGAAGGAGAATTGAAGAAGAAGACCAAGGAAGAGGAAAGTTCAGAGGAAACTCTGAATCTTAGCAAACCTAAGGTATGAACCTAAACCCCTACATGAATTGAGAGCCTAGAATAGTTTATGAAGAAGATAGGATTAGGAGAAGCCCAAATCATCCATCCATGGATAAATTCCAAAAGAATCCATGGAGGAAATCATTGTGGACAATGGATGGTATATAAAATTATAGTTTTAAGCCAAAGAACAATTATTGGAAGGACCATGATGATAAGCCAAAGGATCCAAACATGAAGGAATGAAGTTGAGAGTGAAAGGTTGACCCTAACACGTGTGGTCGCATGTAGGGTCGCATGATGTTCGACTCCACGTGACCCACATGTCTGACCACATGCCCTCAGGAAGTTTCCAGGGAGGGTGTGGTCGCACGTAGGGTCGCAGTATGTCCGACCCTACCTACGACCCTACACCCTGTGGTCATAGAAACTGAGACCTTAGGTGCTACCCTACCCTATGACCCTACACCCTGTGGTCGTAAAAACTGAGACCCCAGGTGCTACCCCACCTGCGGCCCGTCAGTTTCTGTTAGTCTAATCATATTGGAATTAATTCTAATTAAAATTTATCGACATGTTAGGTTTTTTCAGTGATTTAAAAGTGAATTATAAAGTTTGAACGAGGATCTATTAGCAATCAAAGGTGAGGGAACAAGACCTAAACTAATTGGCAAATAATAAACTATTTTTATTTATTAAGTCCAATGCCATGAATGATTTTATGCTTATATGCGTGTATTGTGCATTTCACATGTCATCCAATATTTCTGCTATTAATGTTCATGAATATTTAATTCCATTTATTGTAATATGATGATGATGATGATGATGCTAGGAATAGGTATGTGAATGTATGTGTGTGGTTAGTGTACTTGATGCGAGTAGAGCATCAAGAGGAGGACGTGACACTGTGGTTCATCCTGGTCACCAGACTCTAGCTCTATCTCTACTCAAGTCTTGTCCACTAACATAGTCGTATCGCCATTACCTTAGCAGAACTATTACGTCGTAGGGCATCAGGGGATGTCGTCACGGACCGCGTAGTCTTTGACTCTGCCAGGGGGCCATAACTCTATCTCTATGGATGCATTAAGGGATGCTGGGGTGAGGCCTTGGATAAACTGTTGACATTAGGATTGGTTAGTTGCAAGCTCAATTTGCAAGCCCTCGCCAATAGGGGCTTACTTATTGGTATGGGAAGGGCATTAGGGGATGTGTGATGCGGTGCAGTCCTAAGCACTTTAGCTCTATCACTATTCCATGGTGGGTGCTTGTGGAACGGCAATGGTGTTTGATCCATTGGGCGGCTTCACACACTCGTGTATAGAGGTGTGGCGGCCACCTGTCCTTTCTATTGCAGATTGCAAACTTATAAACCAGACCAAATATATGAATTGAATGCATGCATATGCATGCATATGTTTGTTGCATTGTTTTGTTTACTCACTGAGCTCAAGTTGGAGAGCTGACCCTCGTGTGTGTAATTTTTTTATATTTTTTGACGTTACAGGTATTGCGGTTTGAGATTCTATCGACAAGCCAACATATAGACAAGTGGCGGTTATGATGAGCAAGCTGTGGAGGACTAATGTGATTCGTTAACCTAGCATTTCAACTATGGATACGCTTAGTGTTTATTTTTCGTATTTGGATATTTGTAATATATATTAAATTATGTTTTGGTTACTTGGAGAGAAACAAAATATTAATTATATATCATGACTAGACCTCAGTTCATTATCTGTAAGACTTCTGCTATTTACTTTATTATCTCTGATTAATGTGGAATGTGTTTTGGTTTAACATGGTGGGGATAGCCTATTCGAGATCCTGGTTGAACCGTTGGTTTATTGATGGTTCATCACACCATTCTGGTTGGTATAGAATTGGGATGTGAGATATTATTGGATTTGATTTTAATATCTTAAATTTGATTCCAGCAATACCCGGAAGGAAAATCCTTGGGTTTTAGTCCATAAATAATCCATTTATATCTATCATCAAGGTTTGAACACTTGGATCCGACCATTAAATAATCCATTTTTCTATGATCCCTAGAATCGTAGTTCATCACTGATTCGAATCCAACTTCCAACTTGGTCCAAGAGTTTGGAAATCAAAGGGATTGATTAAGATGTATATTATAAAGAAGACATTTAGATTATTCACCTATAATTTTCTTTCATCCTTCCTCATTATCCAAAACCTGGTTCTCTACAAATCTGATCCACATACCTATAGGTGTTTGGGTACACACCAGGTGTTGGTTCTCTGTCGATGGAGATATAAAGCTCTCTCTCAAGGTTATAGAGCTTTCCCCTTTTCTTCCTTCTAGTCTCCCTTTATCTTCTTCCTTCTTCAGCCACCTCTCCCTTTCTCTCTCTCTCTCTCTCTCTCTCTCTCTCTCTCTCTCTCTCTTTCCCACTGTTGCAGAGAATAGAATGAGAGATTCGAGATGGGACGGATAAACCAAACCTACTCCAATCACGTTATAATTTGGGGGCTCCAATCATGGTAGATTGGAGGATTCCCTCCTATATTCTCAATTCAAACAAATCATGAACCTGGACATTCACTTGAATGGTTGAGAAGACCACCCAACTCGAACCCAACAACTGATGGTCCAAAACTAGGTTAGGTTCTAAACAAGTCCCGGTCTAAAGGGTGCGACACTAGGGTGCGGTACATGATTGACCGCACCTTGGTGGTGTCATGCCGGAACTCAAATTGAATTTAGTATTGCTTGGTTTTAGTACCAAGGTTCAACTAGATTACCTTCATTAGGTTTTATTGGTCTGGTACACCTTGGTTTGTACAGTTCGACATAGTAAGACCTGTTACAAAACCAAAATTTTAAATTAGGACCAAAATTTTGGGAGCGGGTCTTACACGGGCTCCCAACCCTATTCGTTTTCTTGATCTAGCAATGAAGGGGTGTATCCAAAGTTGGTCCAAAATAAACGTATGCCAATTCCTAAACCCCTATTGACAAGGGTTGCCTATTACGAGATATTAATACCTAAACCAAGAAATATTGCTAATGCAGGTACCCGTATCCTAGCTTAATGGACCAAGATAAACTGTTCCATTCTAGCTATCTGGATCCACCAGGATACAAGAGAAGGGATAACAATCATGTTATTCGACAACCACATGTTATCAAACTTTCCATAATCAACCAATCCAATAATAGAGTTATAATATGCAAATGCATGAACAGTTATCACAGTTATTGGATGGCATGTTATCACATAGTAATCCAAAAATTTAGCAAATGCATACGCACAAAAACAAGAAATTTAAAACATGTACTAATCCCTCACATGAATCTGGTGAGTTAATCTTTACTCCATTGCAGACAGAGTCATTTTCTTTGTTTTCCTACGTCGGATTACCTATTACAATCGAGGTGTAAATGTTACTTATGATTGTTTATTTTAACTTTCATTAGGTCTAGGGTATCCACATTAGTCTTAGAAACATATCCTAAGGTCACTTGGTTAATTCTCAAAGTCTACGGTTGAAAATACAACCAAAACAAGCATGCTGTAAAGAAGTGGTCGATGAAGGTGGTCGATCAGCTATGGTGGTCAATCATCTATGTTTGCCTTTGGTAATTTTAGCCTAGAGGACTTCCAGGGGCTTGCACCTTTGTAGGGTCACCTCTATAGATGTTTTGTGATAGGTTTAAGTCATTGCATAGGATATAATCCTATTCCCATAGGTTATATGCATGTATGGTTTATCACATTGAATATCGTCTATGCAACCACACGTGCTTACACACTTGAGAGCACATTCTTATCAAATTAATCATTCCAACATGTTCATTATGTCATTCCTGAGGTGTGGGTTGACTAATATAACCCAAATTGGTAAATGGGGTGAAAAATACCAAAAATACAACTCACTACAGACCAGGTGGTCGGTCATAGTAGAGGTGATAGATCAACTCAGTTTGGTCGACCACCATGGTCGACTGCCTAGTACCAGAGAGTCAAACTGAACTTACTTTACTCCGTTCTCTTTGGCACATGTTGAAGGGCTACTCGAGGGGGTTCAAAGTATCTGTACAACATTTATACGCATATTCCAATCATAATTGAATGTTATACCTTATTTTAGAGTCTTATTTTAATTACTTGTATCAGTTTATCCATCATAAGCATTTTTATTGAATTTTTCCTGATATTCATGGAGGATCTTCTGCAATCTTTTTTAAGCATGATCAGATGTTGAGTTTTACCTCATGAGATCATCAGGTTTTACTCTAATCAATTTAGGAATAGTTTTTAAAATTACTTCAATGCTTTTGCTATCACAGTTGTAAAGAGAAGCTTAAGGGAGGTCCTTCAATGGTTATTCTTCCACTTCTTCTTCTTTCAACTTGCTCTAATTCACTTCTCTCTCTCCAAATCTGTTAGAGGTTTTAATGTTCTCAATTAAGGTTCATAGAGAGTTTTTATTATGGAGTTTATGCAAGAGTTAGAGTTACACTACAACTCCTCTCTTAAGAGTCCTATTCCTAGTATAAGTGTAATGAAGGAGGCTTAGAGGTTGTTAATTGACACTCCAATACATTTAAAAGTAGGTCCCATATGATTTGGGATGATCATGGGTGGTTAGGAACCAATTGGAACTTAGTCCAACTAAATTAGACTCGGATTGGCCCAATTCTGGTTTCTATGCGGTCGATCAACTCAATTTGGTTGACCTCCTTGGTCGACCACCTACTCTAAATTGAGTCAGAATGGCCAGGTCTTGGTTGGTTCGACTGATTCTTCCCAAATGGGATTTCTATAGTATGAGATAAAGGGTTTTTAATCTTTACTAGAGTTCTATAGACTCCATTAACAATACGGATGCTAGGCTAGTATCTACAAGAGAACCTATTATGTGAAAAAAAATCAAATTAGTCAATATTTTTGGGTGTAGTTTTTACAGAGGTGGGTGAAAGAAGAATTTTGGGCCTGACATCATCGAAGAAACTTATGAGAAGGTGGATTTAATCAGGGAAAGGATCAAGACAGTGCAAACTAGATGAAAGAATTATACTAATATAAGACGGAAGGACCTCAAGTTCGAGGTAGATGATAAGGTGTTCCTGAAGGTATCTCTCTTCAAGGCAATAAAGAGGTTTTGCAATAAGGGGAAGCTGTGTCCTCATTATGTCAGACCTTATGAAATACTAGGTAGAAGTAGAGCCAATGCTTACTAGTTGGCTCTACTGTAAGACCCGTACTCTCCTAACTAGGTCTGACCATATCATGCTAGGTCTTCCCATCATAGCCAGATAGAGTGGACCAACCATGTAAAGAAACCACAATGCTAGGTAAAAAAATAAACCCAAAAATAGTAAAGTTGAGGGTATGGTTAACTACCTATGCTGGTGTGGTTGACCATACGATTAGGGAAGTGAGACTAGTCGAAATAGGACGTGTGGTCAACACCTGTGAGGGGTGTGTTCGACGAATTTTACAACCATACCATCAACTGTATGTTGCTAGATTAGACTCCCTAATTCGGAAACTTTTCAACTCAAAGAGGATTTCTTTCCTAATTGTTAGAGGGCTCTATATGGAGATTTTCTCTCTATATAGAGGACATATTTCTACCCTCTCTTACACTTTTGGAGTAATCTCAAACCCTAAACCTGAGAGAGGAAGAAAAAGAGAAGGAAAAGGAGAGGCTGGGAGAAAGGTTTTGCATTGGAGGCCTCTAACTTCCTACAGCAAGCTAAAGGTATGGATACTTGTCTCTGTAGATGTAAACCACATAGGATAGAGTTTCCATTAAAGATTGGGATGTTTATGTGAATCTCTCAGTAAATCTCAAGGAAGATCAAGAAGGATGGAATAGGGTTAATGTTTAAAGAAAAGCTATGATGAAAGGCCATAGAACGACCATAGGATGAACCCTACTAATGAGCAGAGAAGTTGACTCAGGAAGGACTCGGATTGAAAGTGAAAAATCTATCAAAAATCATGTGCTTGCATGTTATGGTTGCATGATATACAACCACAAACCACAAGGTCGACCAAAGCCATTCTGGAAGATATCAGCAATTGTGTGGTCGCATGCTCTGGTCGCATGATGAACGACCATAGGGTTGACCGTAAGGCTTATGGTCGATGTAAACATGAGACCACAGGATCGATCAATTGCCCATTAATGGTTATATTCCAATTTTTGACTACTGTAACTTGGTATAAATGGACCTTAACTTAAATCTATACATTCCCTAGGTTCCCCAAGTAATTCAAAGTGACTTTCAAGGATTGGAAGAAGGTTACACATCATTTACAAGTGAGGGAACAAGACCTAAACTAACTGGATAATAATAAGCTACTTTTCTTTTATTTGTCCAATGCCATGATTTGTACCATGCTTGTATCATTGTAATGTGTCACACCCCAATTCTGGACTAACTAGTGGTGCGATGAACCATCATGAGAACCAATGGTTCAAACCAGGATCTCGTATAGGCATTGTCCACCTGATTAAACCAAACACATTCCACAGTAATAATCAGAGTAAATAAATAAATAGCAAAAATTTTATTGATAATGAACTGAGTGTCTACAATGGTAAGTAATTAAATAATCCAGTTATCCAAGTAACCAAAACATAATTAATACTTATTATAAATACCAAATATGAAAGTTAACCACTAAGTGTAAACATAGTTGAAACACTTGCTTGATAAGTCATATCTTCCTCCACAGCGTGCTCGTCCATAGCCATAACATGTCCATATGTTGGCGCATCGATATAATCTTCAATCAAAACACCTCCAACATTAGAAACTAAAAAGAATTGTATGTGTGAGGGTCATCTTTCCTACATGAGCTTAGTGAGTGAACAAAACAATGCGCAAACATATGCGTGCATTTAATTCATATCTTTGGTCTGATTTTAAGTTTGCAACTGTGCTATAGAAAGGATTGGCGGCCACTGCACCTCTATACATGAGTGTGAATCAACCCAATAGATCAAACACCATTGCTGTCACACATGCACCCACCATGGAATAGAGAAAGAGTTAAAGTGTTTGGATCATACACAGCCAATACTTCCCCTGATGCCCTACCCATAACAACATGTAAGCCCCTATTGATGTGGGCTTGTAAACTGAGCTCGCAACTAACCATTCATAATGCCATCCAATGTATCCAAGCCTCACCCTAGCATCCTTCAATACATCCATAGAGATAGAGCTAAGGCCCCCCAATAGAGTCAAAGACCATACAGTCTGAGACCACCTCCCCTGATGCCCTATGACATAATAGTTCTACTAAGGTAATGGTGATACGAAGATGTTAGTGGGCAAGACTTTAGTTGAGATGCAGCTAGAGTCTAGTGACTAGACTGAACCACAATGTCATGTCCTACCCCTGATGCCCCACTTGCATATAACACATTAACCACACACACAATCACATGCCTCTTCCTAGCATCATCATCATCATTATGTTACAAATAGACAAAAATAAATATGCATGAGCACTAATAGTAGTAATATTGGATGACATGTGAGATGCACATTATAAGAAGACAAGCATAGAATCATTCATTTCATCTAACAAATAAAATAAAATAATTTGTTATTAACCAATTAGTTTAGGTCTTGTTCCTTACCTTTGACTGATGTTAGTTCCTCTCCCAAGCTATGGAAGTCACTTTGAATCTTTTGAGAACCTAAACAATTATTATTTTTAAGTTGGGGTTCGCTATTACCAAGATACATTAGTTGAATATACATGTTGTAATCGTGTGGTTGACCCCTGTGGTCGACCTTGTGGCCTCAATATATGTGACCACACGATGTATAATCGATCCTATAGTCGCACTACATGCGACCGTACATGTGACCACATGATTTTTGAGAACTTCTCGAATAGCTGTGGTCGACACATTGGTCACCCTATAGTCGACCATAGCTGCGACCATACAATTTTTGGTCAATTTTTACTTTCAATCTGAGTTCTTTCGGAGTTGATTTCTCGGCTCATTACATGGGTTCATCCTATGGTTATCCTATGGCCATTATTTATAGTTTCTCATAACCGTTAACTCTAATCCATCCCTTATGGTTATCCTTGAGATTTATTCAAAGGATCACATGGATCATATTGGTTTGACATCCGCAATCCACAGTAAAAAAAAAACCTTTTCAATAGGATCTACATCTATAGAGATAAGTTCCACACCTTGGCTTACTTTAGAAAGCTAGAACCTTCTCTGCAAAACCTTCCCCTCAGCCTTCTTCCCCAAATCTTTTTCTCTTTATCTTCATCTCTCTTTCTCTTTTAGGATTATGGTTTGATATTGATCCAAAAGAGTGAGAGAGTGTAGAGGGACATCTTCTTTATAGGGAAAAAATTCTCCATATATAATCCCTCTACAATAAGGAAAGAGATCCCCTTTGATTTGAAAAGTTTCCAAATCTCAGAGTTGGTTCTGGGTTCTTGCGGTCGATAGTGTGGTCGCATAATCCGTCGACCATACAATTATAAAACAGTCAACCACATGTGCGACCATACAAACCAAATTTGCTGGTTTAACTATTTTGACTGGTTTGCTCACCTGGTTTTGTAGTTTTTTCATACTGTTGGTTTACTTAAGTTGATTATGATGAAAAGGTAGATTACGGTAGGAGAATATATGGTTAGATCGGGTTCGTGGCGTGCAGGTCTTACAACTCCACCACCCTTAAAAGAAATTCCCTCCTTAAAATTTGCACGCATGGATCTTGCAACTCCCCCACCCTTAAAAAAAATTTCATCCTTGAAATTTGAATATACTTCGGAGTCGAATAGGTGGGATTACTATTTTTGCATTGCATCTTCTTGTTCCCATGCAATCTCTTCGACCTCTTGGCTTTGCCAGGTTACTTTCACATAATAAATATCCCGACTTCAGAGATGTTGTACCTTCCAATTGGTGATTTGGACTGGTAACATGCCAAAAATTAAGTCTTCTATCAAATCCGGTGGATCCGCGGTCAATACCCATAACGGATCTCCAACTTACTTCTTTAGTAAAGTCACATGAAATACGTCGTGCATATTAGACATGGACAGTGGTAATGCTAGTTGATATGCAACTTTTTCACGTCTCTCCAAACTTTTATAATGTCCAAAACATATATAGGACACAACTTTCCATCTTGTTGAACCGTTTCAACCACATGTAAGTGACATCTTCAAGAACACTTTGTCACTTATGGCAAACTCGAAGTCATGGCATCTCTTCTGACAATCTTGAGCTGTCTTGGTAGTTTCATGATATTGTCTACCACTTGATAGATTTCTTCGACAAACTCAGGTCCTACAATTCTTTGTTCTTCGACTTCATTCCAAAATAGAGGAGCTGGACACTTCCTACTGTACCATGCTTTATAGGAGACATCTATATGGTAGCTTGGTAGCAAAATCAATCAGCAAAAACTTCTCAGCTCAAGCTCCTTTAAAATCAATCTTACAAGCTCAGAGAATACCTCCTAGGATCTATATAGTCCGCTCTAACTGTCTATCGGTTTAAAGGTGAAATGCGGTACTGAAGTTCAACATTGTTTCCATCGCTTTCTGTAGTCCTTCTCAAAACTTTGAGTTAAAGCGTGAGCCTCTATCTGACACTATGCTCTCAGGCATAACATTCAATCTAGCAATATTATCTATATATAGCTTAGCTAGCCGTTTCTAAGCACACTGAGGTCCTATAGCAATGAAACGAGCCATCTTTATAAGGTAATCAACAATCACCCAAACTGCGTCAATCGATCTGGGAGTAAGTGGTAAATCGATGACATAGTCCATTGTAATGCAGTTTCACTTCCAAACTAGTTTTGATAGTGGTTGTAGTAAGCCTACTGGTCTTTGTCGTTCAGCCTTTACCTTCTGATAGTTCAAACACTGAAATACGTACTAAGCCACATCTGTTATCATTCCTTTTTACCAGCACAATCTCTTCAAGTCATGATACATATTTGTACTCCAGGATGTCTTGAATATAGAGTGCAATGGTCTCCTATCATTAGCCTTTCATGATGTCAGAGTCTTCACCTTTAGGTATTTAGAATCTTCCTCTATATCTGAGGACCTTTTCCGCATCCTAAGTAAGTCAGGGTTATGTTTTTCTTCTCTAAATATTCTTGTACCATCCTTAGACATGGATCTAATAGAATTATTACCTTTACTTCATCCATCAAATCAGAGATGATCTTTAATGCTGCAAATGCAGGCGAGGAACTATTGCTCCATAAGTTCATCCATAAGTTCTTGCTTAATTGGATCATCACTAGTTTCCATTAAATGTTGCTCTTCTTTTAAATATGAATATGTTGCTTTAAATCATAAGGTAACATTGGTACTAGGTCCTCCTTCTGACTTCATTATTCCATTTTTTGATGAAGCCTCAACTACCACATTAGCCTTGCTCGGGTGACACTGAATATCGCAGTCTTCATTCTTCAGGAGTTCCAACCACTTTCTCTGTCTCATGTTCAGCTCTTTTTGGGTAAAGAGATAGTTAAAACTCTTGTGATCCCATTTAATTTAAAATTTCTCACAATACAGATCGTGTCTCTAAGTCTTAATTGCATGAATCACCGCTACTAGCTCCAAGTCATGAGTCAAAAAATTCTTTTCATGCTCTTTTAGTTGTCTTAGAGCATAGGCAATCACTTATTCTCCTTGTATCAACCCACATCTTAGACCCAATCTGAAAGCATCAGTGTGTAGGGTAAAAGGTTCCCCTAGTTCCATAATTGTCAAGATGGGAACCGATATCATCCTTGCTTTAGAGTCCAGAATATTCTTCACACTTGTCAATAAAAGTAAACTTTTCTCCCTTCCTGGTTAGCCTGGTAAGAGTTACTATGATTCTAGAGTAGTCCTCCATGAATCATCCATAATAACCAGCCAAACCCAAGAAACTTATGATCTCTATAATGTCCTTAGGCACTTCTATGATTCTTTCTATCTTATTAGGGTCTACTTTTATCCCTTCTAATGACACTATGTGACCCGAGAATGCAACCTCATTTAACTAGAACTCACACTTCATGAACCTCTCAAAAAGCTTCTCCCTTCTCAGCTATTGTAAGACTGCTTTAAAATCCATTGTATGAGTCGCTTTGCTCTTTGGAATAATCCAAAATATCATCGATAAAAGCTATGACCGAAGTGTCCAACAGTCATGGAATACCCAGTTTATATGCTCTATAAAAGATGCTGGTGGATTAGTCAATCCAAACGACTTAACAAGGAACTCATAATGTCCGTACCTGGTTGTAAAAGCAATCTTTAGAATGTCCTTGACGTTAATCTTCAATTGATGGTATCCTAATTATAGATCGATCTTGGAGAATACCTATGCACCTTGCAGCTGATCGAACAAGTGATCATTCTGTATCAATGGATATCAAATATTTATGGTAAGCTTATTCATTTCCCAGTAGCCTATACATAATCGAACACTACCGTCCTTCTTCATGAATAGCACTGGCGCTGCCCAGGTAGTATATTGGGCCGGATAACACCTTTGTCTAATAACTCTTGTAGTTGAGTCTTCAGTTCCTTTAACTCTGAAAGAGCTGTTCTATAGGGTGCCTTAGACACAGGTGCCAACCCTAGTACAAGTCAATAACAATCTCGGTCACAAGATCAGGTGGCAACCAGGGTAAATCTTGAAAACACATCAGGGAATTTTCATCATATCAATATCTTTCATCTATGGTGCTTATTTAGTAACTTCTACCACTGATACAATAAATCCAAATAATTTCTTTTCGAAGCATCTCTTCGCCTTTAGTGCAGAGAGGATGAGCTTCAACTTCCTAAACAATATACTTCTAATAAAACCAAATTACTTGTCAGCTCTATTCTAAAATGATAACCTCTTCCATGCACATAACAGCCTTATAGAGTCTTAAGATAACCAGTCCATCTTCAAGATGACATCAAAGTCTGTCATCTCAAATTGAATTACGTTGTATCCAAATTCTGCCCATCCATATGATTCAGACATTGTTCATAACACTCATCTAATTCAACAACTAGTCCAAAAGGGGTTGGATTAACAAAATCTGGTTTAAAGGTATTAATGGCACGTCCAATCCCTTTTTACCTCTTATGGTTTTCAACGACTATCGTCAATTATCTCATATCCCAAAAGTTCATTAGCTTAGATCAATAATCTCATATTGCACTCATTAGCTCACATTTCTTTTATTACTGCTGTTATACCCTGATCTCTCTCCTGTATATCTCGAAAAGCACCTTTTGATTGTTTACTTACTACATAACCCAAGTCTACCTATAATGTCACACCCCAATTCCACACTATTCAGAATGGTGTGATGAACCATCAATAAACCAACGATTCAACCAGGATCGCAGAATAGGCTATCCGACATATGATAAACCAAAAAACATTCCACATTAATAATCAGAGTAAATACACAATAGCCGAAGTCTTATAGGAAATGAACTGAGGATCTAACTGTGATAACCATAAATAAATATCAAATTATTGTTAAATCAAGTGAGACATAATTAAATAAATAACAATTACATATCTTTAATAAAATCTAAACAAAATCTAATCGAATACGCATGAGTTGCACTCGCATGAAGAGTCATGCATATCCAATAAGTCTTCAGCTTCCATTGTCGCCACATGCCCGTACACCGGAGAGTTCATATAATATTCAACGGTGGTACCTGCATCATCAACTAAAAGTATTCGAATTCGAAAGGGTGAGCACACATCATGGCTCAGTGAGCAAACAACACAATGCAACAATATATATGCATGCAATCAATTCATATCTTTGGTCTGGTTTAAAGTTTGCAATGTGCTATAGAAAGGATAGGTGGCCGTCGCACCTTTATACACGAGTGTGTGGAAACGCCCAATGAAAATGGCTCTCTCCCCACATGCACCCACCATGGACAATATACACCCCATGAAAACGGCATGGCTGCACTGGTTGCCCATACCAACACGTAAGCCCCTATTGGCGAGGGCTTACAAACTGGGCTCGCAACTAACCAACCCTAATGTCAAACAATGTATCCAAGGCCTTACCCCAGCATCCCTCAATACATCCATAGAGATAGAGCTAGGGTCTGGTGATCAGGCTGAACCGCAATGCCACGTCCCCCCCTGATGCCCTACGACATATTAGTTCCGCTAAGGTAATGGCGATACGACGATGTTAGTGGACAAGACTTGAGTAGAGATAGATCTAGAGTCTAGTGACCAGGCTGAACCACAATGTCACGTCCTCCCCCTGATGCTCCACTCGCATCAAGCACACTAACACTTGCTTAGTGGACATGACTTGAATAGACCATGGCACAATATACCCTGATGAGAACGGCATCGAAGTACCGGTTGATACCATCCCTACCCACACCATGTACACCAGCCAAACACAAACATTCACATGCCTATTCCTACCATCATCAACATCATCATGTTATAATCAATAAATTTAAATATGCATGAACAGTAATAATATAAGTATTGGATGACATGTTGAATGCACATTACAAGCATACACGCATATCACAATCATGGTATTGGACTTAAGAAATAAAAATAGTTTGTTATTAACCAATTAGTTTAGGTCTTGTTCCCTCACCTTTTCTTGTTTGTAGATCCTCTTTCAGGCCTTAAGAATCACTTTTATATCAATATTATATTGCTAGAAGACCTAACAAAGTCGATAGAATTTAATTAGAATTTATTCTAATTTTTACAACTTGATGTTAACTGGGGGTCAATGCCTAGGGTCGGAAGTTCCAATGACCCTAGGTGCTACCCCTCCTTTCCTGAACTTCCCGGATGGTGGGGGTCGATGCTAGGGTCGGAGGTTCCATCGACCCTAGGTGCGACCCCCATGGTTTGAGTCGAAAATATCAAATTTCGTCCATTCATTCATATTTGGGGTCCTATGGCTTGCTTCTATAATCCATTCCATACATGTTCTATGGTTTAGAACTATTCTTTACTCACCTACATGGTTTCAATGATCTCCTCCATGGTTTCAATTGAAACCTAACCATGGATGGGTGATTTGGGTTTCATCTAAGTCAGACCCTCTTCATAAACCATTCTAAGGTCTTAAATAAATCATGGGGAATGTATTCATACCTTAGGTTTGCTGAGATTCGGGGGGGGTCGGAATAGACCCCCTGCGACCCCTGGTGTAAGACCCATATCAAACTAACCTGGTCTTACCACTTTGAACCAGGTCTACCTATCGTGGTCGATCCAAATGGACCAAGTGCGTTAAGGAGATCGTGATCCCAGGTATTAAATCGACCCAAAAACACTTAAATAAAGGGGAGGGTCACAAACCAAGCAAGGGAGGGTCGGACCCCCCAAGACAGAAAGTCAGACCCCCTATTTTACAGAGGGGGTCGAACAGTTTAGGAACTAGGGATCGACGGGATCATCGACCCCCTCATCGACCCTCAGTTGCCGCCGAAAACAGAATTAGGAAATTTTCATAATTTCGGTTGAGGCTCTTTCCTATTCTCAAAGGGACTTATTTTAGTATGTTTTTACTCTATTTTAAGGACATCCCTAGGTCTCTTTCACTCCTTTTAGAACCTTAATTGAATTGAGAGAAAGAGAAGAGAAGGAAGAGAGGAAGAAGAGAAGGAACAGAGAGAAGAAGAAAAAGGAGAAGAGTTGCAGAGGAGGAGTGTTCTTCTTAGGTAAGAATACTAATCCTATGAATTTCGTGAGACTTAAAATAGTTGAAGGAAGATGTAGGAGAAACCCAATCCATCCATCCATGGTTAGGATTCAATGGAAACCATGGAGGATATCAATTAGACTATATATTGGGTGAAGAGAAGTTCTAATCCATATAAAGTATGTGGAATGGACTATGGAAGAAGCCATAGGAGTTAAACAAGGAAGAATGGATCAAAACATGAGAATATCGACGAAAACCAGAGGTGGTCGCACAAAGGGTCGATAGACCCATCGACCTTGATATCGACCCTGTTATAGGGGGTCGCAGTATACTGCTACCCTACCTGCAACCCATCCTGCGACCCTATAGATAACAGCAAGTTTGAAAATTGGAATTAAATCTAATTAAATTCTATTGACTTTGTTAGGTCTTCTAGCAATATAATATCAATATAAAGGTGATTCTTAAACCTTGGAGGATCTACTAGGAAGCTAAGGTGAGGAAACAAGACCTACATTAATTTGTTAATAATAAACTACTTTTATTTTCTTGAGTCCAATGCCATGCTTGATTCTATGTGAATATGCTTGTAATGTGCATTTAACATGTCATCCAATATTCCTGCTATTATTGTTCATGCATATTTAATTTTGTTTACTTATAACATGATGATGATGATTGATGCTAGGAATAGGCATGTGAATGTTTGTGTGTGGTTAGTGTGCTTGATGCGAGTAGGGCATCAGGGGAAGTGTTAGGCGGTGTTTGATCCGAGCACTTTAGCACTATCTCTAACTCAAGTCTTCTGCATTAACATCGTCGTATCGCCATTACCTTAGCAGAACTATTGCAACGTAGGGCATCAAGGAGGGTCTCGGTCATTGAGTCCTATGCTCTACCGAGGGGCCTTAACTCTATCTCTATGGGTGCTCTGAGGGATGCTGGGGTGAGGCCTTGGATACATAGTTTGACATTAGGATTGGTTAGAAGCGAGCCCCGTTTGCAGCCTTAGCCATCAGGGGTTTATTTGTTGGTATGGAGTTGTGCATCGATAACCGTAACCTTCATTGTGCAATGTTCATTGTGGGTGCTGTGGGCGACGGTGAGAGGTTCATCGGGCGTATCTACACTCTGATGCATAGAGGTGCGGCGGCCACCTATCCTTTCTATAGCACAGTGCAAACGTAAAACCAGACCAAAGATATGAATTGAATCGCATGTATATGTATTGTTGCATTGTTTTGTTTGCTCACTGAGCCCTGATGTATGCTCACCCTCTCGACGTCGAATATTTTTAGTTGATAATGCAGGTACCACAGTTGAAGATTATATCATTGCTCCTTTGTACAAACATGTGGCGGCGATGGAAGTTGAAGACGTAGTGGATATGCATGACTCCTCTTGCGAGTGCAGCTCATGCGTATTCGATTAGAGTTTCTTTAATTTTTTTGCATTTATTAAGGAGATGTAATTGATATATTACTTACATATGTCTCGGTTGAAACAAAATAATTGATACCTTAATATGATTACCACATTTAGATTCTCAGTTCGTTTTACTGTAAGACTTCCGCTATTGTGTATTTTACTCCGATTATGAATGTGAATGTATGAGGTTTAGAGAAAACGGGGATAGCCTACTCGAGATCCTGGTTGAACCGTTGGTTTTCTAGCGGTTTATCACACCATTTTAAATAGTGTGGAATTGGGGTGTGACAACTTGGTATCAGAGCTTTCAGGCCTTGTCCGCTAGACCAGCATACTTTCACAATCAATTATGAACTGAGATAGGATAAAAAGTAAAAACTGTAATATTAACACACTATAAGCACAAGTTATGTTTGCGACCAATTTAAAAAGAGAATAAAGCATTTATTAAAGGGGAAACAAATTTTAAATACAATGCGAGAGAAACAAATATATATATATATATATATATATATATATATATATATATATATATATATATATATATATATATATATATATATATATATATATATATATATATATATATATATATATATATATATATATATATATATATATATATATATATATATATATATATATATTAATACTTAAAACAGAGTACAGTCCACAACCCGGACAGTTACTCTGTATTACCAAGAAAAAGTAAAGAAATATAATCATGAAGTTGGAGGTGAAGGAGGAGGCGGTGCCTCGCGATCTCTGTCATAGTCCTCGGCACAGACTCTAGTCAACCAGGCCACCTGAGTCTAAGTCGCCTGAAGACTAGCTGTGAGATCAGCCACCCGCTGATCAGTCCGGCATTGAGCGTCAAGAAGCTCCACTATTCTCAGATCCGATGCACGCTGAGCCTCTCTAATCTCATGAAACATACTCAGCACGTCATCAGAAGGTGGATGCGAAGGACCAGCTGCATGTGAAGGACCAGCCGCAAAAGATTTACTCGCTCCAGCAGCATGTGTAGCAGAAGGAGGTGGTATAGAATCCACATCCATGTAATGACGATCATCATCCCCGACAGCACCACCAGGTGTAAGACCCGTGTCAATCTAACCCAGTCTTATCACCTTGAACCAGGTTTACCCATCATGGTCGAGTCAAATGGACCAAGGGCGTGAAGGAGATTGAGATCCCAGGTATCAAATCGACCCTAAAACACTCAATTTAAGGGGAGGGTCGCATACCCAGCTAAGGAGGGTTGGACCCCCCAAAATAGAAAGTCAGACCCTCTGTTTTATAGGGAGGGTCGGAAATCTTAGGAACCTGTGGTCGACGGGATCATCGACCCTCCCATCGACCCTCAGTTGCTGCTGAGACTGAAATTAGGAAATTTCCTAATTTTCGATTTGGATTATTTCCTAATCTCAAAGGGACTTATTTTATGATGTTTCTACTCTACCTAAAGGACGTCCCTAAGCCTCTTTAACTCCTTTTACAACCCTAATTGAATTGAGAGAAAGGGAAGAGAAGGAAAAGGAGAAGAAGAGAAACAAGGAAAATAAGAAAGCAAAAAGGAGAAGAGTTGCAGAGAAGGAGTAATCTTCTCTGGTATGGTTACTAATTCCATGAGTTTCTACAGACCTTAGGTTAGGTAATGAGGAGAGTATGATCTCGGAGAAACCCAAACCATCAACCCATGGTTAGGTTTTCATGGAAAACCAGGGAGATTACATGAAAGCTATCCAGGTGGATGATTCATGGTTCTAGACCATAGAATGAATGTCGAATGGAATGTTGGAGCAAGCCATAGGACCCCAAACACTAAGAATGGATTAAAAGGAAGGAAATTGACTAAAATACACCGAGGGTCGCACAGAGGGTCGATGACCATCCGACCCTATGTGATACTGAGTATCGACCCTCAATGTTCGGGAAGTCCAGATTGGGGAGGGTCGCACCCAGGGTCGATCATGACTCCGACCCTACCTCCGACCCTCAGTTAACAGAATGGTTTCTAAATTTAGAATTAATTCTAATTAAATTCTATCGGCATTGTTAGGTCTTTTAGCAATATAATAACAGTATAAAGGTTATTCTAAAGCTTGGAAGAAGATGTAATAACAAGCTAAGGTGAGAGAACAAGACCTAAACTAATTAGTTAATAACAAACTATTTTTATTTCTTGAGTCCAATACCATGATTGTGATATGCGTGTGTGCTTGTAATGTGCATTCAACATGTCATCCAATATTTCTATTATTACTGTTCATGCATATTTAAATTTATTGATATTAACATGATGATGTTGATGATGGTAGGAATAGGCATGTGAATGTTTATGTTTGGCTGGTATACATGGTGCGGGTAGGGATGGTATCAACCGGTACTTTGATGCCATTCTCATCGGGGTATGTTGTGCCATGGTCTATTCAAGTCATCTCCACTAAGCAAGTGTTAGTGTGCTTGATGCGAGTGGAGCATCAGGGGGAGGACGTGACATTGTGGTTCAGCCTGTTCACCAGACTCTAGCTCTATCTCTACTCAAGTCTTGTCCACTAACATCGTCGTATCGCCATTACCTTAGCGGAACTAATATGTCGTAGGGCATCAAGAGGGGGACGTGGCATTGTGGTTCAGCCTGGTCACCAGACCCTAGCTCTATCTCTATGGATGTATTAAGGGATGCTGGGCTTGGATACATTGTTTGACATTAGGGTTGGTTAGTTGCGAGCCCAGTTTGCAAGCCCTCGCCAATAGGGGCTTACGTATTGGTATGGGCAACCGGTACATCCATGCCATTTTCATGGGGTGTATATTGTCCATGGTGGGTGCATGTGGGGCGACAGTACCTTTTTCATTGGGCGTTTCCGCACACTCGTGTATATAGGTGCGGCGGCCACCTATCCTTTTTATAGCACATTGCAAACTTTAAACCAGACCAAAGATATGAATTGATTTCATGCATATGTATTGTTGCATTGTTTTGTTTGCTCACTGAGCCGTGATGTGTGCTCACGCTTTCGAATTCGAATACTTTTAGTTGATGATGCAGGTACCGCCGTTGAAGATTATATGAACGCCCCTGTGTACGGGCATGTGGCGACAATGGGAGCTAAAGACTTAGTGGATATGCATGACCCTTCATGCGAGTGCAACTCATGCGAATTCGATTAGATTTTGTTTAATTTTATTAAAGACATGTAATTGGTATTTATTTAATTATGTCTCAGTTGATTTATCAATAATTTGATATTTATTTATGGTTATCACAGTTAGATTCTCAGTTCATTTACTATAAGATTTCCGCTATTTACACTATTACCTCTGATTAATGTGGAATGTGTTTTGGTTTATCATATGTGGGATAGCCTCTTTTGAGATCCTGGTTGAACTGTTGGTTTATTGACGGTTCATCACACCGTTTTGAATGATGCGGAATTGGGGTGTGAGAACTTGGTATCAGAGCATCTCAGGCCTTGTCCGCTGAACTAGCGTACATTCAAGACAATTGTGAACTGAGATAGGATAAAAGTAAAAATAATAATATTAACACATTATATGCACAAGTGATAGTTGAGACCAAAATTAAAAAGAAAATTAATGCATCTAATAAAGGGGAAACAATTTACATACAACGAGAGCGAAACAAACATATATACATAAATAAAGTAGAGTACAGTCCACAACCCGGATAGTTACTCTGTAGTACAAAGAAAATATATACAATCAAAAAGCTGGAGGTAAAGGAGGAGGCGGTGCCTCACGATCTCTGTCATAATCCTCAGCGTAGACTCTAGTCAACCAGGCTATCTGAGTCTGGGTCGTCTGAAGACTAGCTGTGAGATCAGCCACCCGCTGATCAGTCCGACGCTGGGCGTCCAGGAACTCCTCCATCCTCAAATCAGATCTGCGCTGAGCCTCTCTGATCTCTTGAAACATCTCCATCATATCAGAAGGTGGGCGTGAAGGACCAGCCGCATGAGAATGACCAGTCTCAATTGCAGGATCTGCCGCAGAAGAAGTACCAACTCCAGCCGCATGCGTAGGTGAAGGCGGTGGTCTCGAGTTGACATCCATATAAATGCGGTCATCATCATCGACAGGATCCGCATGAGCTCTAGCAGCGGCTGCAACTGCCTCAGCGTCAGCCATCTCGATGCGAGTGTGAGGGTGCACCATCTCGTTCCTCTCCTCATCACTGACTTGGGCATCCCGCATACCCATCTTGAATATAGCCTCCCAATCTAGAGGCGACGAGAAGGTTTTCTCCTGAATCTTCTCATCCACTAAATCAACCCCCAGGGGAGTAAGCAGAACAGTGATCATATGTCCATAGGGCAGGTTACCCCTATGACTGGGCAGGGTGGCACTGATCATGGCCCGCATGATGATGTAAGGGAGGCAGACGGGCTTCCTGGTGCAAATGTTGTACAAATGATACTTGGTCAGCTGGGAAACCCTCTCATAATGGCCACTCTACGGAATCAGATTATGCTGGATAATCTTGCAGAAGACCCGTGGGGCCGAACGCATGTAACAAGCTCTCATCTGCCAGCGATCAGGTCGTTGCAGCTGACTGTCGATCTCTGCCCTCATCTCCATGGACACAAACTGGGGCTCTCCAGGCGCACAGTACACCATAGGGCCATCATAGGGAATGCCCAGTAGATCGACCAGTAGTCGATAGTCAAATGAAATGTTCACTCCCATTACATAGCTAGTGATGCGTAGCTCGTGACCCCTATCCACATCATTGTAATCCCCCACCACCTGGAGGTTACAATAGAACTGTCGCACTAAATCCGAGCATGTGCACGCTTCGTAAGTGATGACAGGGAGGCACCCCATATCACCAAATGCTCTCTCCACATTGAATAGGGCTAGCTCAACCAAGTTCACCAAACGACCACCTTCCACCTTCTTACGAGTGTAGTGGGCATACTGTGTGTCACACCCCAATTCCACACATTCAGAATGGTGTGATGAACCGCTAAAAAACCAACGGTTCAACCAGGATCTCAAATAGGCTATCCCCGCGTTATCTAAACTTACACACATCCGTAATCATAATCAGAGTAAATACACAATAGCGGAAGTCTTATAATAACATGAACTGAGAAACTAAGATGATATCATTAATTTAATAGAAAATTATTCTGTTTTCAACTGAGACATAAATAAATATCAAATACAAGTCTTTATTAAATTCAATAAAAGAAACCTATAAAATATCTAATCAAATACACAGGAGTTGCACTCGCAAGAGGAGTCGTGTGTATCCTCTTCAGCTACAGCTTCCATCGCCGCTACTGTCCCATACGCAGAAGCATTTATATAATCTTCAACCGTATAACCTGTATCATCAACTAAAAATATTCGACGTCGAGGGGTGAGCACACATCACGGCTCAGTGAGTAGCCAAAACAATACAACAAAACATATGCATGCAAATCAATTTATATCTTTGGTCCGGTTTAAAGTTTGCAGTACGCAATAGAAAGGTTTAGGTAGCCAAAGGTCGCGTTTATTGACCCTGCCTCTATACACGAGTGTGTGATGTTACCCGAAGATCACGTTTATCGTCAAATCACATGCACCCAATCATGAACATTATATAACAAAGGTTACGTTTATTGCTATATAGTGCCATACCAACACGTAAGCCCCTATTGGCGAGGGCTGCAAACTGGGCTCGCAACTAACCAATCCTAATGCCAAACAGTGTATCCAAGGCCTCACCCCAGCATCCCTCAGAATGTCCATAGAGATAGAGCTAAGGCCGCCCGGTAGAGTCAGAGACTACAAGGACCGAGACCACCTCCCCTGATACCCTACGACATAATAATTCTACAAAAGTAATGGCGATACGATGATGCCAATGCACAAGACTTGAGTTAGAGATATAGCTAAAGTGCTAAGACCCGCCAATGGTTAACGTTTATTGACATTCTCATCACACCTCCCCTGATACTCGCTCGCATCAAGCACTTCAACCACACACATACAAGCACATGCCTATTCCTATAATCATCATCATCATCATGTTATAAACAATAAAGTAAATATGCATGAACAAGTAATAAAAATATTGGATGGCATGCTGTATGCACATTACAAACATATTCTCATAGAATCAAGCATAGCATAGGACTCAATAAATAGAAAACAGTTTATTATTAACCAATTTAGTTTGGAGTTAAGGTTCCTCACCTTAGCTTACTATAAGATACTTTTCCAAGCTTTAAAATCACCTTTATAATGTTATTATATTGCTAGAAGACCTAACAAAGTCAATAAAATTTAATTAGAATTAATTCTAGATTTAAAAACCATTCTGTTAACTGAGGGTCGATGCTAGGGTCGATGGGTCTATCGACCCTCCCCTCTTTCTGAACTTCCCGAATGCTGAGGGTCGATGGTCAGGAATACCTAGGGTCGGATGGCCTATCGACCCTAGGTGCGACCCTTGGTGCACTCTGGTCTAATTTTCACTTTTAATCCATTCTTCATGTTTGGAATCCTATGGCTTGCTCCTACATTCCATTCTACATTCATTCCATGGTCTGAAACCATGTATAACCCACCTAGATAGCTTTCATGCACTTTCCTATGGTTTTCCTATGGTTTCCATGAAAACCAAACAATAGATTGATGGTTTGGGTTTCTCCGAGATCACACTCTCAACATTAACTAACCTAAGGTCTGTAGAAACTCATGGAATTAGTATCCATGCCTGAGAAGATTAATCTTTCTCTGCAACTCTTCTCTTTTGGCTTAATTTATTTTCCTTCCCTTTCTTCTTCCTCTTTGCTTCTCCTCTCTTTCTCTCAATTTGATTAGGGTTGTGAAAGGAGTGAAAATTTCTTAGGGACATCCTCTAAATAGAGTAGGAATATCCTAAAATAAGTCCCTTTGAGATTAGGAAATAATCCCATTCAAAAATATGAAAATTTCTAAATTTCTATTTTCTGCGGTAATCGAGGGTGGAAGGGAGGGTCGATGATCCCGTCGACCCTAGGGGTATATGTTGTCCGACCCTCCCTCCAAAACCGAGGGTCTGACTTTCTGTTTTGGGAGGTCTGACCCTGCTTAGCTTGGTATGCGACCCTTCCCCTATTTTAAGTGTTTTTGGGTCGATTTGATACCTGGGATATCGATCTCCTTCACGCCCTTGGTCCATTTGACTCGACCATGATGGGTGAACCTAGTTCAAGGTGGTAAGACCGGGTTAGATTGACACGGGTCTTACAACTCCCCCCAACTTATAAAAATTTTGTCCTCGAAATTGTACGTACCTTCTGAATCAAATAAGTGAGGGTATTGCTTCCGCATAGCATTTTCCTCTTCCCATGTAATTTCTTCCATGTCTCTACTTTTCCATGTGACCTTAACATAGAAGATATCTCTATTGCGTAGACGTTGAACTTTTCGACTAGTGATTTTTATTGTTGTTACTTCAAACCTCAAATCGTCAGTCAATTCTGGCAAATCCACTGTCAAAATATGCATTGGGTCTTTGACATACTTCTTCAATAAGGAAATGTGAAATACGTCATGCACGCTTGACATGGATGGTGGTAGTGCTAACTAATAAGCTACTTTTTTCACGCTTAACTAAAATTTCATACGGCCCGACATATCTTGGACTTAGCTTCCCTTTCTGTCCGAACCTCTTCAATCCTCGCATAGGCGATACCTTCAGAAATACTTTATCACCTACGACGAACTCCAGATCTCTTCGTCGAGTATCCGCATATTGCTTCTGGCGGTTCTGAGCTGTTCTCACTCTTTCCTTGATGATGTCGACCACTCGACAAGTCTCTTCAATAAATTCCGGTCCAACAATACTACGTTCTTCAACTTCATTCCAAAACAAGGGAGTTTGACACTTCCTGTCATACAGTGCTTCATAAGGTGACATCTGTATAATGGCCTGTAGCTATTGTTGTAAGCGAACTCGTTCAATGGTAACTTTTCGTCCCACGATCCTTTAAAATCAATCACAAATGCTCGTAACATATCTTCTAGAATCTGGATTGTATGCTCCGACTGTCCATCTGTCTGTGGGTGGAATGCAGTACTGAACTTCAATGTTGTACCCATAGCCTTTTGCAATCCTTCCCAAAATTTAGAAGTAAATCGTGGGTCTCTATCCGACACAATACTTTCTGGAACACCATGTAATCGAACAATATTATCCACATACAGCTTCGCTAACCTTTCCAGTGTATACTGAGGTCATATAGGTATGAAGCGAGCTGTTTTAGTCAGACGGTCCACAATCACCCAAACTGCGTCAACTACTCGAGGAGTCAATGGTAGTCCCGTGACGAAGTCCATAGTGATACAGTCCCATTTCCATGCTGGTTTCAGTAATGGCTGCAACAATCTAGCGGGTCTTTGTCATTCAGTCTTTACTTTCTGACAATTTAGGCATTGAGACACGAACTTAGCTACATCTGCTTTCATTCCCCTCCACCAATATAGTTTCCTTAGATCATGATACATTTTTCTACTCCCAAGATGTATCGAATAGATGGTGGTATGGGCTTCTTTCATCAGTCGGTGTCTAATGTCTGCACTTTCTGTTTCGGGTACACATATTCTTCCTTTGTATTTCAGTACTTTCTCTTCGTCCAAGGTGAACTCAGGGTTAGTCCTACCTTTCTCGATATCTTCTTGTACTGTTCTCAGATAAGGATCTGCTTTGATAGCTGTCTTAACTTCGTCCACTATATCCGGTATAATCTTCAATGCCGTGAACATATTCGAAAACCGATGAATAAACCCTTGGTTGTCTGATTCATCCGTTGTATCTATCACATATTGCTCGTTGTCGTGATTGAACACCATTCCGTTGGTACACATTGCTGCAGTCGTGCTAACTTCTCCTTGAGATTTTATCATTGCTTTTCTGCTCAATGCATCCGCTACCACGTTCGCTTTTCCCGGATGATACTGGATGTCACAATCATAGTCTTTCAATAGTTCCAGCCATCTTCTTTGTCTCATTTTCAACTCCTTCTGATTAAATAAATAAGTAAGACTTTTATGGTCCGACTTAATCTGGAATTTCTCCCCGTATAGGTAATGTCTCCATATCTTGACCGCATGTACTACTGCCGCTAGCTCCAGATCGTGAGTGGGATAATTTTTCTCATGTACCTTTAACTATCTTGAAGTATAAGCAATCACTTGCTCTCCTTGCATAAGCACACATCCCAATCCCAGTCCCGACGCATCAGTGTATAAAGTAAATGTCTCTCCTGGCACGAGAATAGTCAAAATCGGGGCGGTTATCAATCTGGTCTTCAATGTCAGGATGCTCTTCTCACATTTATCCGTCCACATAAATTTTTCACCCTTCTTGGTCAAACTGGTGAGAGGTACGGCAATCTGAAAATAGTCTTCTACGAATCTCTGATAATAACCCGCTAGACCCATAAAACTTTTAATTTCCGAAACGCTCTTTGGTACTTCCCACTTCACAATAGCCTTGAACTTGCTAGGGTCCACTTTGATTCCTTCAGCGGATACCACATGCCCTAGAAAGGCGACTTCACTTAGCCATAACTCGCACTTTGAAAATTTGGCATATAGCTTCTCTTTCCTTAAACGCTGTAGGGCTGCATTTAGGTTCTTGATATGGGTTTCCTTGTCTTTGGAGTATACCAATATATCATCAATGAATACTATAACCGATGTATCCAACATATCGTGGAAAACTCGGTTCATAAGTTCCAAGAACGTTGCCAGTGCATTAGTTAATCCGAAAGACATCACCAAAAATTCATAGTGTCCATATCTGGTCCTGAAAGCTGTTTTCAGAATATCCCCTTCTTTAATCTTCTGCTGATGATAGCCTGATCGAAGATCGATCTTAGAAAATACTCTTGCTCCTTGTAACTGATCGAACAAGTCATCGATCCGAGGTAGTGGATATCAATTCTTGATTGTCAGTTTATTCAACTCCCATTAGTCGATGCATAATCGAACGCTACCATCCTTCTTCTTTACAAATAACACCGGTGCTCCCCATGGAGATATACTGGGTCGAATATAACCTTTGTCCAGTAGTTCTTGTAGTTGCACTTTTAATTCCTTCAGTTCCGTAGGAGCCATTCTATAAGGTGCTTTTGATACGAGTGTGGCTCCAGGTATCAGGTTTATTACAAACTCCGTGGCCCGGTCGGGTGGTAATCTGGGTAGTTCCTCTGGAAATACGTCAGGGTACTCCCGCACGACATCAATGTCATTCATTCGTAGTGCTTCCTTGGTTAGGTCGACCACTGATACTAGATACCCGACTGCTCCCTTGTCAACGCACTTCTTAGCCTTTAATGCTGAAAGTATGAGCTTGCGTCTCCGGGGAAGTTTGGTTCCTGAGAAACTGAATTTTGCCCCTTCTTTGTCTTTGAATGTTAGCTTCTTTTCGACGCATAACAAATTTCCAGAATGTCGAGCTAACCAGTCCATTCCCTAGATGACATCAAAGTCTGCCATCTCATGTTGTATCAAGGTTGCATCTAAGGTCTGCTCTCCAATGAGAACTGGACATGGTCCATAACCCTTCTCTAGTTCCACTTCTAATCCCATCGATGACCGTACAAGTAATTTGTAGTCTAATGTTTTGATGGGTAATTTTGTCTTCTTTCCAAATGACACAGATATAAATGAATGAGTAGCTCCGGAATCGAAGAGTACTCTGGCGGGTACGCCATTTATAGGTACAATACCTGTGATTTATCTTTACTTAGTCTACATGCTCATTCAATGTAATTATATCTTTAAAAGTTTCAGTCATACCTGTGACCACATCGGGTGATGCGGCAGCATCCTCTGATGTAACGGCCTATACCCGTCCTTGATGTAACTACTTCCTGTGCTTTGGGCACTCCCTTGCCATATGCCCGGGTTGGTTGCAGTTAAAACACTTCAGGACTTCAGAATTTGACTTTCACTGAGGTTGCACTGCTGAAGTGGTCTTTGGTGCAGTAGTAAAGTTCTGAGGACAGAAAAGCTTATACGTCCTGTTATTGCCTCCGTTGTAGGAGTTTCCGGGTGGTCTCTTGATGCCTCTGTTCTGAGTAAGGTAACTCTCCTTCTGGCTCGATTCAATCACTCGAGCAATTTGGACAGCTTCATTGTAAATTTTCTTCTCTAAGCCCAGAACATTTTCTCTGATGCTTCCTCTTAGTCCCGCGACGAACCTACGGGTTTTGGTATCTTCTTCTTGCATGCTAGCCGGTGTAAAGAAAAACAGCTCTTCGTAGTGCTGTTGATATATGTCTACAGTCATCTGTCCCTGGTACAAGCTCAGGAACTCCTTCTCCATCGAATCTCTGAAGCTTCGTGGAAAATATTTCTCGAAGAATGCTTCTTTATATATAGCCCATGTCAGTAGGGCGTCCTTGGTCAGTAAATATGTCTTCGTGGATTTCCACCAATGGTGTGTGTCGCCCTTGAACATGAAGGTGGCGCATAGTACTTTCTCTTCCTCTGTAATAGTGATCATGAGGAAATTTCTCTCCATCTCGTCTATCCAGTGTGCTGGCCACAATGGATCAGATGGATTGCCATTGAATTCTCTGGGTTTCATCTTCAAAAATCTCTCCACTAGCCGGGAGTAATCCAGCTGGTTTTGGGGGTTTGCCCCAAACATATAGGGTGGATAATGGTAATTTCTTTGAGCTGCTTCCGGTACCTGCACTGGAATCTATGCAGCCGGTTGTTGAGGTGTCTGATGAGCTGGGTGGTTACCCACCGGGGCTGCACTGGCTTGTCCAGTGTGCATGGGTGCGGCCTGAGTGGCTTGAAACATAATTCCCATGGTGACCTGCATCTGAGCCTGTGCGTGTTGCATCTGCTATAGCTGCTGTGCCAGATTCATCACCACTGTTGCTAGCTTTGGTGCTGGAGGTGGCAAATTTGTAGGGTTTGCCGGTTCTGGATTCCCCGGTGTGTAGTTATTCTCTTGACTAGTCTCCTCCACTAGTGGTGGTGGTGGGACTGCGTTTCGGGTCTGTCGGGTCACCCTATGTCCAGACATAATTCTTTTCTATGATTGGTGGTGCCTGAAAATCATCAAAATAGGTGAGAAGTCATTTATATTTCATGTAGGCACGCTAACCAATAATCGATTCCAATTCTAGCTCATTTTATAAAAAAAAATGCTGTCTTTTTCTATGCAGGGTCGATGGAGAGGGTCGCTGGTATGTCCGACCCTTAGTTTCTAACCCTAGGAATGACCTGTTCTTCCCGAGAGCTGAGGGTCGATTCGAGGGTCGATGGGTATCTGACCCTCGGTATCCGACCCTTAGTTTTCTGTCAGGTCCACGAGAGCTGAGGGTCGATGCGAGGGTCGATGGGTGTCCGACCTTCAGTTCTGACCCTTAGTTTTCTGTAAGGTTCCCGAGAGCCGAGGGTCGATGGGAGGGTCGATTCGTGAGTCGATGGGTCCAGTCGAATTGTCCGACCCTCGGACCAAAAATCAGATTTTTAAGATCCGATTCTGGGTCATTTCTCACTATTCCTCCTCCGTTTCGACTCGTCTCTCCTCTCTGAGTTGCTACAGTGCTACTCTAGCGTTTTTGATCGATTTGACTTCGGGTTTCGACGTCCACGTCATCACTACAGGTATGTCTTCTCATTTTTACCTGTTTTTAGGTTTCCATTTATAGGTTTTTTGCACCTTTAAATTGTATTTTCCTAACTAAACTTTTTCCAACCGTAAAAATTCGATTTTTATTGGGGGCTTTTTTTATTGGTGTCTCAAGGAACGAAAGCCCTCAAAAATTTTTGAGTTTCATCGGTTGGTTATCGAGAAACTTGAAATTTTTTCTTTTTGCCCTAATTTGTCGACATTTTCGATTTTTCTTGAATTTCTTCAAATTGGACATCGTCAGTTAAAATTTCCTACTGCATGTGGGTTGTAGGTTATGTTTAAACCTTCGTAAGTCCTTATGCCCACTTGTATGGTGAGGAATGGGCTTTATGGTCAACTTACGTCGTTATTAAAATCAAGTTTCGGATTTTTATCCTATTAACTCCTTGTTTTCCTTCTCTTTCTTATTTGCAGATACTATGGCTCGTACCAAAGTACCCCGAGTTCGTGATCCCCTTCGCTTCCGTTCTAATGAAGCCGAGGCACGGTATGCCGACTATGCCCGTAAGATGGTTGAGGGTGGTCGTATGGTGAACTTGGCTGAGTTAGCCGTGTTCAACGTAGAGGGAGCATTTGGTGACATGGGGTGGCTTCCTGTCATTACATACGATGCGTGCACCTGCCCAGATTTGGTAAGTCAGTTCTATTGTAATTTCCAGGTGGTGGGGAATTACAATGACGTTGAGCATGGTCAGGAGTTATGCATCACCAGCTACGTCAAAGGGGTAGATATCTCCTTCGACTATCGGCAGCTGGCCGACTTGTTGGGCATTCCTTATGATGGCCCCATGGTATACTGTGCGCCTAGAGAGCCACAGTTTGTTGAGATGGAGATGAGGGCAGAGATCGATAATCAGTTGCTCCGTCTTGATCGTTGGCCGATGAAAGCCTGTTACTTGCGTCCAGCTCCACGGGTCTTCTGTAAGATTATTCAGCATAATCTGATCCCACAGATTGGGCACTATGAGAGGGTGTCTCAGCTGACCCAGTTCCTGATATACAGTATATGCACTCGACAGCCCGTCTGCCTTCCATACATCATCATGCAGACCATGATTAGTGCTACATTGTCCGGTCATAGGGGTAATCTCTCATTGTCCTGCTTACTCGCATGGGGGTGGACTTAGTGGATGAGAAGATTCAGGAGAAGACCTTCTCGTCGCTTCTAGATTGGGAGGCTATCTGCAAGATGGGGCTGCGAGATGCTGAGGTTAGTGATGAGGAGAGGAACGCGATGGTGCGCCCTTACACTCATATCGAGATAGCTGATGCTGAGGCTGCTGCTACCGCCGCTAGAGCTCATGTGGATCCCATCGACGATGATGACCATATGTATATGGATGTCGACGTGATACCCCCACCTTCACCCACACATGCTGCTGGAGTTGGTACTTCTTCTGCGGCTGGTCCCGTACCTGGGACTGACCCTTCTCATGTGGCTGGTCCTTCGCATCCACCTTCTGATATGATGGAGATATTGCATGAGATCAGGAAGGCTCAACGCATATCTGATCTGAGGATGGATGAGTTGTTGGCTGCCCAGCACACGTCCGATGCGTGGATGAGAGAACTCCGAGAGGTCCAGCGTATGACTAATAGGAGGGTAGCCGATCTCACAGTTAGCCTACAGACGACCCAGCCTCAGATAGCTTGGTTGACTAGAGTCTATGCTGAGGACTATGACAGAGACCGTGAGGCACCTCCTCCTCCTTCGCCTCCTGCTTCTTGATTGTACCTTCATTTCCTTGTACTTCAGAGTAACTGTCCGGGTTGTGGACTGTACTCTGCTTTCATTATGTATATATGTTTTGTTTCCCTCTCACTGTTATGTAAACTTGTTTCCCTTTTAATAGGTGCATTATTCTTTTTTAAATTTTGTCTCAAACATCACTGGTGCTTACAATGTGTTAATATTAATGTTTTTATTTTTATCCTATCTCAGTTCACAATTGTGTTGAATGTATGCTAGTATAGCGGACAAGGCCTGAGATGCTCTGATACCAAGTTATCACACCCAAATTCCACACATTCAGAATGGTGTGATGAACCGCTAACAAACCACGGTTCAACCAGGATCTCAAATAGGCTATCCCCGCGTTATCTAAACTTACACACATCCGTAATCATAATCAGAGTAAATACACAAGAGCAGAAGTCTTATAATAACATGAACTGAGAAACTAAGATGATATCATTAATTTAATAGTAAATTATTCTGTTTTCAACTGAGACATAAATAAATATCAAATACAAGTCTTTATTAAATTCAATAAAAGAAACCTATAAAATATCTAATCAAATACACAAGAGTTGCACTCGCAAGAGGAGTCGTGTGTATCCTCTTCAGCTCCAGCTTCCATCGCCGCAACTGTCCCGTACGCAGAAGCATTTATATAATCTTCAACCATATAACCTGCATCATCAACTAAAAATATTCGACGTCAAGGGGTGAGCACACATCACGGCTCAGTGAGTAGCCAAAACAATGCAACAATACATATGCATGCAAATCAATTTATATCTTTGGTCCGGTTTAAAGTTTGCAGTATGCAATAGAAAGGTTTAGGTAGCCAAAGGTCGCATTTATTGACCCCGCCTATATATACGAGTGTGTGAAGCTACCTGAAGATCACGTTTATCGTCAACTCACATGCACCCAATCATGAACATTATATAACAAAGGTTACGTTTATTGCTATATAGTGCCATACCAACACATAAGCCCCTGTTGGCGAGGGCTGCAAACTGGGCTCGCAACTAACCAATCCTAATGCCAAACAGTGTATCCAAGGCCTCACCCCAGCATCCCTCAGAATGTCCGTAGAGATAGAGCTAAGGCCCCCCGGTAGAGTCAGAGACTACAAGGACCGAGACCACCTCCCCTGATACCCTACGACATAATATTTCTGCTAAAGTAATGGCGATACGACGATGCCAATGCACAAGACTTGAGTTAGAGATAGAGCTAAAGTGCAAAGACCCACCAAAGGTTAACGTTTATTGACGTTCTCATCACACCTCCCTTGATACTCGCTCGCATCAAACACATCAACCACACACATACAAGCACATGCCTATTCCTATCATCATCATCATCATCACGTTATAAACAATAAAGTAAATATGCATGAACTAGTAATAGAAATATTGGATGACATACTGTATGCACATTACAAACATATTCACATAGAATCAAGCATAGCATATGACTCAAGAAATAGAAAACAGTTTATTATTAACCAATTTAGTTTGGAATTAAGGTTCCTCACCTTAGCTTGCTATAAGATACTTTTCCAACTTTAAAATCACCTTTATAATGTTATTATATTGCTAGAAGACCTAACAAAGTCGATAGAATTTAATTAGAATTAATTCCAGATTTAAAAACCATTCTGTTAACTGAGGGTCGATGCTAGGGTCGATGGGTCTATCGACTCTCCCCTCTTTCTGGACTTCCCGAATGCTGGGGGTCGATGGTCAAGAATACCTAGGGTCGGATGGCCTATCGACCCTAGGTGCGACCCTTGGTGCTCTCTGGTCCAATTTCCACTTTTAATCCATTCTTCGTGTTTGGAATCCTATGGCTTGCTCCTACATTCCATTCTACATTCATTCCATGGTCTGAAACCATGTATAACCCACCTAGATAGCTTTCATGCACTTTCCTATGGTTTTCCTATGGTTTCCATGAAAACCTAGTAGATTGATGGTTTGGGTTTCTCTGAGATCACACTCTCAACATTAACTAACCTAAGGTCTGTAGAAACTCATGGAATTAGTATCCATACCTGAGAAGATTAATCTTTCTCTGCAACTCTTCTCTTTTGGCTTAATTTCTCTTCCTTCCCTTTCTTCTTCCTCTTTCCTTCTCTTCTCTTTCTCTCAATTCGATTAGGGTTGTGAAAGGAGTGAAAGTGGCTTAGGGACATCCTCTAAATAGAGTAGGAATATCCTAAAATAAGTTCCTTTGAGATTAGGAAAGAATCCCATTCAAATATATGGAAATTTCCAAATTTCTATTTTCTGCGGTAACCGATGGTCGATGGATGGGTCGATGATCCCGTCGACCCTAGGGGTATAAGTTGTCCGACCCTCCCTCCAAAACCGAGGGTCTGACTTTCTGTTTTGGGAGGTCCGACCCTGCTTAGCTAGGTATGCGACCCTTCCCCTATTTTAAGTGTTTTTGTGTCGATTTGATACCTGGGATCTCGATCTCCTTCACGCCCTTGGTCCATTTGACTCGACCATGATGGGTGAACCTGGTTCAAGGTGGTGAGACCGGGTTAGATTGACACGGGTCTCATACTGTGCCTCAGCTTCATTAGAGTGGAAGCGAAGCGGAATACGAACTCTGGGTACCTTAGTACGAGCCATGGTATCTGCAAAGAAAAACAGATAATGAGTTAATAGGATAAAAATCCAAAATTTGACATTATAACGACGTAAGTGGCCAAAAGCCTTACTTGTCACCCATATACGTGGGCAGAAGGACTTACGTAGGCTCTAACATATCCTACAACACACATACAGTAGGAAATTTTAACTAATGGGGTCCAATTTGAGGAAATTTAAAGAAATAAAAAATTTCGACAAATTAGGGCAAAAAGAGCAAAAATCCAAGTTTCTCGATAACCAACCGATGAAACTCAAAAATTTTTGAGGGCTTTCGTTCCTCGAGACACCAATAACAAAAGCCCCTAATGAAAATCGAATTTTTACGGTTGGAAAAAGTTTAATTTGAAAAATACGAGTTAATTGGACCAAAATCTAGAAAAGTAAACCTAAAAACAGGTAGAAAAGAGAAAGCATACCTCTAGAGATGATGTGGACGTTGAAACACGGATCCAAACTGACCAAAATAGCGGAGTGACACTGTAGCAACTCAGAGGTGAGAGACGAGTCGAAACGGGAGGGAAATAACAGGGAATGAACCCAGAATCGGATCTTAAAGGTCTGATTTTTGGTCCGAGGCTCGGACAATTCGACCAGGACCATCGACCCTCGAATCGACCCTCCCATTGACCCTCGGCTCTCGGGAATCTGACAGAAAACCCAGGGTCGGATACTGAGGGTCGGATACCCATCGACCCTCACATCGACCCTTAGCTCTCGGGAAGAACAGGTCATTCCCAGGGTCTGATACTGAGCGTCGGACCTACCAACGACCCCCACCATCGACCCTGCATAAAAAAGACAATATTTTTTTATAAAATGAGCTGAAATTTGAAATTTTACATCGGTTAGCATGCCTACATGAAGTATCAATGATTTCTCACCTATTTGGATGATTTTCAGGCCCACCAATTTCAGAATAAATTATGTCTGGACGTAGAGTAACCAGACAGAGCCGAAATACAGTTCCACCACCACCACCTATGGAGGAAACTAGCCAGGAGAATATATATGTACCAGGAAATCCAGATCAGGAAAATCCTACAAATTTGCCACCTCCACCACCAGAGTTAGCAACAGTGGTGATGAATTTAGCCCAGCAGCTGCAACAGATGCAACACGCATAGGCTCAGATGCAAGTGGCAATGGGAATTATGATCCAAGTCACACATGCTACACCCGTGCAGACGGGGCAAGCCAGTGTAGCACCAGTGGGTAATCACCCAGCACCTCAAACACCTCAACCACCAGCTGCATAGATTCCAGTACCAGGTCCGGAAGCAGCTCAGGTTTACTATCAATATCCACAACCCATGTTTGGGTTATATCCCCAAAATCAGCTGGATTACTCTGGACTGGTTGAGAGATTTCTGAAGATGAAGCCCAAGGAATTTAACGGTAAACCGTCGGATCCATTATGGCCAGCACATTGGATCGACGAGATGGAGATAAACTTTCTCATGATGACTATTACTGAAGAAGAAAAAGTATCGTGTACCACCTTCATGCTAAAGGGTGACGCACATCATTGGTGGAAATCTACTAGGGCTTACCTATTGACCAAACACGCCCTACTGACTTGGGCTATCTATAAAGAAGCGTTCTTCGAGAAGTATTTTCCCCGAAGCTTCAGAGTTTCTATAGAGAAGGAATTCCTGAGTTTATATCAAGGACAGATGTCCGTGGATGCATATCAACAGCGTTACGAAGAGCTGTATTTCTTTGCACCACTCAGCATGCAGGAAGAAGTCTCTAAGACCCATAAGATTGTCACGGGACTGAGAGGAAGCATCAGAGACCACGTTCTGGGCTTGGAAAAGAAGATATATAATGAAGCTGTTCAAATTGCTCGAGTGATTGAATCGAGCCAGAAGGAAAGCTATTTTATACAAAACAGAGGTGTGAAAAGGCCAACTGGAAATTCTTACAACGGAGGTAATAACAGGACATACAAGCCTTTCCGTACTCAGAATTTCACCGCTGCAACCAAGACCATTCAAGCAGCTCAGTAGCAGCCAAATCCAAATACTGAGAGTCCAAGATGTTATAACTGCAATCAAGTGGGACATATGATGAGAGAATGTCCTAAACCCCGGAAGCCACAACATCAAGGATGAGTGTATGCTATTTCATCCGAGGATGCTGCCGCATCACCCGATGTGGTCACAGGTATGACTGAAACCTTTTAAGTTGTAATTACACTGTATGAGCATGTAGACTAAGTAAAATAAATCACAGGTATCGTACCTATAAATGACGTATCCGCCAGAGTACTCTTTGATTCAGGAGCTACTTATTCCTTTATATCTGTGTCATTCGAAGAGAAGTTGAATTTACCCATCAAAACATTGGACTACAAACTACTTATACGGTCACCAATGGGGTTAGAAGTGGAATTAGAGAAAGGTTATGGACCATGTCCAGTTCTCATTGGCGAGAAAACCTTAGATGCAACATTGATTCAACTTGAGATGGCAGATTTTGACGTCATCTTGGGAATGGACTGGTTAGCTCGGCATTCTGTAAACTTATCATGCGTCGAAAAGAAGCTAACATTTAAAGACAAAGAAGGATCAGAATTTAGTTTTTCGAGAACCAAACTTCCCCGTAGACACAAGCTTATACTCTCAGCATTGAAGGCTAAGAAGTGCCTTGAGAAGGGGGCAGTCGGGTATCTAGTACCAGTGGTCGACCTAACCAAGGAAGCACCACGAATGGAAGATATTGATGTCGTGCGGGACTATCCCGACGTATTTTCGGAGGAACTACCAGGATTACCACCCGACAGAGCGACCGAGTTTGTGATATACCTTATACCTGGAGCTGCACCAGTATCAAAAGCACCTTATAGAATGGCTCCTACTGAACTGAAGGAATTGAAAGTTCAACTACAGGAACTCCTGGACAAGGTTTATATTCGACCCAGTATATCACCATGGGGAGCACCGGTATTATTCCTAAAGAAGAAAGACGGAAGCGTTCGATTATGTATCGACTATCGGGAGTTGAATAAACTGACAATCAAGAATCAATATCCACTACCTCGGATTGATGACTTGTTCGATTAGTTGCAAGGAGCAAAATTATTTTCTAAAATCGATCTTCGATCGGGCTATCATCAGTTAAAGATTAAAGAAGGTGATATTCCTAAGACAGCTTTCAGGACTAGATATGGACATTATGAGTTCTTTGTCATGTCTTTCCGATTAACAAACACACCAGAAACTTTCATGGAGCTTATGAACTGGGTTTTCCAGGATATGTTGGATACGTTGGTTATAGTATTTATTGATGATATATTGGTATACTCCAAGGACAACGAAACCCATATCAAGAACATAAACGCCACCCTACAGTGTCTAAGGAAAAAGAAGCTTCCTAGGCCATGTAGTATCCGCTGAAGGAATCAAAGTGGACCCCAGTAAGATCGAGGCTATTGTAAAGTGGGAAGCACCAAAGAGCGTTTCAGAACTCAGTAGTTTTCTAGGTCCCGTCGTTTATTATCGGAGACTCGTGGAAGACTATTCTCGGATTGTTGTACCTCTCACTAGTTTGACTAAGAAAGGTGAAAAGTTTGTGTGGACGGATAAATGTGAGAAGAGCTTCCAGACATTGAAGACCAGATTGATATCCGCTCTGATTTTGACTATTCCTGTTCCAGGACAGACATTTACCTTATACACTGATGCGTCAGGACTGGGATTAGGATGTGTGCTTATGAAAGGAGAGCAAGTGATTGCTTATGCTTCAAGACAGTTAAAGGCACATGAGAAAAATTATCCCACTCATGATCTGGAGTTAGCGGCAGTAGTACATGCTGTCAAGATATGGAGACATTACCTACACGTAGAGAAATTTCAGATTAAGTCAGACCATAAAAGTCTTACTTATTTATTTAATCAGAAAGAATTGAATATGAGACAAAGAAGATGGCTGGAACTATTGAAGGACTATGATTGTGATATTCAGTATCATCCGGGGAAAGCTAACGTAGTAGCGGATGCGTTGAGAAGAAAGGCAATGATAAAATCTCAAGGAGAGGTTAGTACAACCGTAGCAATGTGTACTACCAGAATGGTATTTAATCACGGCAAGGAGCAGTATGTGATAGATACAACGGATGGATTAGCCAACCAAGGGTTTATTCATCGATTTTCAAACATGTTCGCTGCATTGAAAATTATACTGGATATAATGGATGAAGTGAAGACAGCTATCAAATCAGATCCTTATCTGAGAACAGTACAAGAAGATATCGAGAAAGGTAGGACTAATCCTGAGTTCACCTTGGACGAAGAGAAAGTACTAAAATACAAAGGAAGAATATGTGTACCTGAAACAGAAAGTGTGGACATTGGACACCGACTGATGAAAGAAGCCCATGCCACCATCTATTCGATACATCTTGGAAGTACAAAAATGTATCATGATCTAAAGAAACTATATTTATGGAGAGGAATGAAAGCAGATGTAGCTAAGTTCATGTCTCAATGCCAAAATTGTCAGAAAATAAAGGTTGAACGACAAAGACCCGCAGGACTGTTACAGTCGTTATCGGAACCAGCATGGAAATGGGACTGCATCACTATGGACTTCGTCACGGGGTTACCACTGACTCCTCGAGCAGTTGACGTAGTTTGGGTGATTGTAGATCGTCTGACTAAAACAGCTCGCTTCATACCGATATGACCTCAGTATACACTAGAAAGGTTAGCAAAGCTGTATGTTGATAATATTGTTCGATTACATGGTGTACCAGAGAGCATTGTGTCCGATAGAGATCCATGATTTACTTCCAAGTTTTGGGAGGGATTGCAAAAGGCTATGGGTACAACATTGAAGTTCAGTACAGCATTCCACCCACAGACAGATGGACAGTCAGAGCGTACAATCTAGATTCTTGAAGATATGCTACGAGCATGTGTAATTGACTTCAAGGGATCATGGGAAGAAATATTACCACTGATCGAGTTCGCTTATAACAATAGCTATCAGGCTACTATACAGATGTCACCCTATGAAAAACTATATGGCAGGAAGTGTTGAACTCCATTATTTTGGAATGAAGTTAGAGAACGTAGTATTGTTGGACCTGAATTTGTTGAAGAGACTTGTCGAGTGGTCGACATTATCAAGGAAAGAGTGAGAACAGCTTAGAACCATCAGAAGCAGTATGCAGATACTCGACGCAGAGATCTTGAGTTCGCTGTAGGTGATAAAGTATTTTTGAAGGTATCGCCTATGCGAGGATTGAAAAGGTTCGGACAGAAAGGAAAACTAAGTCCAAGATATGTCGGGCCGTGTGAGATTTTAGCTAAGCGTGGGAAAGTGGCTTATCAGTTAGCACTACCACCATCTATGTCAAGTGTGCATAACGTATTTCATATTTCCCTATTGAAGAAGTATGTCAAGGATCCAACGCCCGTGTTGACAGTAGATTTATCAAAATTGACTGATGATTTGACATTCGAAGTAACACCAACCAAAATCACCAGCCGAAAGGTTCAACGACTACGCAACCAAGATATCGACTATATTAAGGTAACCTGGAAAAGTAGAGACATGGAAGAAATTACATGGGAACAAGATCATGCTATGCGAAAGCAATACCCTCACTTATTTGATTCAGAAGGTACGTATAATTTTGAGGACAAAATTTTTATACGTAGGGGGGAGTTGTAAGACCCGTGTCAATCTAACCCGGTCTTATCACCTTGAACCAGGTTTACCCATCATGGTCGAATCAAATGGACCAAGGGCGTGAAGGAGATCGAGATCCCAGGTATCAAACCGACCCTAAAACACTCAATTTAAGGGGAGGGTCGCATACCCAGCTAAGGTGTGTCGGACCCCCCAGAACAAAAAGTCAGACCCTCTGTTTTACAGGGAGGGCGGGACATCTTAGGAACCTAGGGTCGACGGGATCATCGACCCTCCCATCGACCCTTAGTTGTCGCCGATACTGAAATTAGGAAATTTCCTAATTTTCGATTTGGATTCTTTCCTAATCTCAAAGCGACTTATTTTAGGATGTTTCTACTCTATTTAAAGGATGTCCCTAAGCCTCTTTCACTCCTTTTACAAACCTAATTGAATTGAGATAGGGAAGAGAAGGAAAAGGAGAAGAAGAGAAAGAAGGAAAAGAAGAAAGCAAAAAGGATAAGAGTTGCAGAGAATGAGTAATCTTCTCATGTATGGATACTAATTCCATGAGTTTCTACAGACCTTAGGTTAGGTAATGAGGAGAGTATGATCTCGGAGAAACCCAAACCATCAACCCATGGTTAGGTTTTTAGGGAAAACCATGGGAGATTACATGAAAGCTATCCAGGTGGATGATTCGTGGTTCTAGGCCATAAAATGAATGTTGAATGGAATGTAGGAGCAAGCCATAGGACCCCAAACACTAAGAATGGATTAAAAGGAAGGAAATTGAACAAAATACACCGAGGGTCGCACAGAGGGTCGATGACCATCCGACCCTATGTGATCCTGAGTATCGACCCTCAGTGTTCGAGAAGTCCAGATTAGGGAGGGTAGCACCCAAGGTCGATCATGACTCCGACCCTACCTCCGACCCTCAGTTAACAGAATGATTTTTAAATTCAGAATTAATTCTAATTAAATTCTATCGACTTTGTTAGGTCTACTAGAAATATAATAATAGTATAAAGGTGATTTTAAAGCTTAGAAGATGATCTAATAACAAGCTAAGGTGAGGGAACAAGACCTAAACTAATTGATTAATAACAAACTATTTTTATTTTTTGAGTCCAATACCATGATTGTGATATGCGTGTATGCTTGTAATGTGCATTCAACATGTCATCCAATATTTCTATTATTACAGTTCAAGCATATTTAAATTTATTGATATTAACATGATGATGTTGATGATGGTAGGAATAGGCATGTGAATGTTTGTGTTTGGCTGGTGTACATGGTGTGGGTAGGGATGGTATCAACCGATACTTCGATGCCGTTCTCATCGGGGTATATTGTGCCATGGTCTATTCAAGTCATGTCCACTAAGTAAGTGTTAGTGTTCTTGATGCGAGTAGAGCATCAGGGGGAGGACGTGACATTATGGTTCAGCTTGTTCACCAGACTCTAGCTCTATCTCTACTCAAGTCTTGTCCACTAACATCGTCGTATCGCCATTACCTTAGCGGAACTAATATGTTGTAGGGCATCAGGACGGGGACGTGGCATTGTGGTTCAGCCAGGTCACCAAACCCTAGCTCTATCTCTATGGATGTATTGAGGGATGCTGGGGTGAGGCCTTAGATACATTGTTTGACATTAGGTTTGGTTAGTTGCGATCCCAGTTTGCAAGCCCTCACCAACAGGGGCTTACGTGTTGGTATGGGCAACCGGTACAGCCATGCCATTTTCATGCGGTGTATATTGTCCATGCTGGGTGCATGTGGGGCGATAGTGTCGTTTTCATTGGGCGTTTCCACACACTCGTGTATAGAGGTGCGGCGGCCACCTATCCTTTCTATAGCACATTGCAAACTATATACCAGACCAAAGATATTAATTGATTGCATGCATATATATTGTTGCATTGTTTTGTTTGTTCACTGAGCCGTGATGTGTGCTCACCCTTTCGAATTCGAATACTTTTAGTTGATGATGTAGGTACCACCATTGAAGATTATTTGAATGCCACTGTGTACGGTCATGTGGCGACAATGGAAGCTGAAGACTTAGTGGATATGCCTGACCCTTCATGCGAGTGCAACTCATGCGTATTCGATTAGATTTTGTTTAATTTTATTAAAGACATGTAATTGGTATTTATTTAATTATGACTCAGTTGATTTATCAATAATTTGATATTTATTTATGGTTATCACAGTTAGATTCTCAGTTCATTTACTATAAGATTTCCGCTATTTACTTTATTACCTCTGATTAATGTGGAATGTGTTTTAGTTTATCATATGTGGGATAGCCTCTTTTGAGATCCTGGTTGAACCGTTGGTTTATTGATGGTTCATCACACCGTTCTGAATGGTGCAGAATTGGGGTGTGACACCAGGGACCCCAGCTGCCGCTGGTGCTGCCTCAGCGTCAGCCATCTCCATGCAAGTGCGAGGGCGCACCATCGCGTTCCTCTCCTCATCACTGACCTGGGCATCCCGCATACCCATCCTGTAGATGGCATCCCAATCCAGAGGAGCAGAGAAGGATTTTCCCTGAATCTTCTCATCCAACAAATCCACACCCAGACGGGTCAGCAGTTTAGTGATCATACGTCCATAGGGTAGATTACCCCTATAATTGGGCAATGTGGCACTGATCATAGTCCGCATGATGTTGTAAGGAAGGCAGATGGGCTGTCTAATGCAAATGTTGTACAAAAGATATTGGGTCAGCTGGGAAACCCTCTCGTAATGGCCACTCTACGGAATCAAATTATGCTGGATAATCTTGTAAAATACCCATGGAGCTGGACGCATATAGCATGCCCTCATCTGCCAACGATCAGGTCGTAGAAGCTGATTATCGATCTCAGCCCTCATCTCTATGGAGGAGAACTAGTGCTCTCTAGGAGCACAGCAAACCATAGGGCCATCATAGGAAATGCCCAACAAATCCGCTAGCTGTCGGTAGTCAAAGGAGACCTCAACTCCCTTGACATAGCTAGTAATCCTGAGCTCGTGACCCCTATCCACATCATTGTAATCCCTACTACCTAGAGGTTACAATAAAACTGGAGCACCAAATCCGGGCAGGTGCAGGCATCATAGGTGATGACAGGAAGCCAACCCATGTCACCAAATGCTTCCTCTACATTGAACAAGGCTAGGCTAGCCAAGTCCACCAGCGGGCATACTGAGTCTCAGCTTCATTGGTACGGAAGCAGAAACGGTCGCGAACACTAGGAACCTTGGGGCGAGCCATGATATCTGTAGACCACAATGAAAAACAGATAATGGATTAGTAAGATAGAAAAATCACAAAACAATTTGACATTATAACGACGTAAGTTGACCAAAAGCCTCACTTGTCACCCATACACGTGGGCAGGAGGACTTACGTAGGTTCTAAAGTATCCAGCAATACACATACAGTCAGAAATTTCAATTAACGGAATCATAATTTGAAGAAATTGCGAGAAATTGAAAATTTCAACAAATTATGGCAAAAAGAGAAAATTTCGAGTTTCTCGATAACCAACCGATGAAACTCAAATAATTTTGAGGGCTTTCGTCCATTGACCCAACAAAAACAAAAGCCCCCAATAAAAATCAAATTTTTACGGTTGGAAAAAATTTAATTTGAAGAAAACGAAATATGCAAATGAAAACCTAAAAATAGGTAAGGGAAGAAGAAATACCTGTAGGAAGGATGTAGGTGACGAGAAACGTAATCCAAATGACAAATGTAAGGGAATCGGCACTATAGCAACCCAAAGGAAAGAAGCCGAGTTAAGACGGAGGGGAAAGAATGAGAAATGAACTCAAATCAGACCTTAAAAATCTAACTTTTAGACTGAGGGTCGCAGAATTCGACCCAAAGAGTCGACCCTCATATCGACCCCCATATCGACCCACGACTTTCAGTGATCTGACAGAAAACCAAGGGTCGAACACAGGGTCGAACATACATCAACCCCTATATCGACCCACTGCTCTCGGTAACCTGGCAGGGAATCAAGGGTCGCATCGAGGGTCGCATACCCATCGACCCTCACATCGACCCTCGACTCTCGGGAATAAAATCAGAAATTTCCAGGGTCGATCCCAAGGTCGCATATACCATCGACCCTCACTATCGACCCTATATAGGAAGGATAGTAGTTTACCCAGAATGATCTGGAAAAAAAAAATTTCAAATTTACATTGGTTAGTGTATCTACATGAAGTATAAATGATTACCTCACATATCTTATGATTTTCAAGCATCACCACTACCAGTGAAGAGATGGCTGGACGAAGAGTAACCAGGCAAAGTCGTAACACATTTCCACCACCACCACCAGTGGAGGAAACCAGTCCAGACAATATGAATGCACAAGGTAATACGCAAGTTGCACCACCAGTGAACCAAGGTCAAGCAAATCCTAATAACTTGCCACCCCCACCACCGAAACTGACTACCGTGGTGATAAATCTGGCACAACAACTGCAGCAGATGCAACATGCACAAGCCCATATGCAGGCTATGATGGGAATGATGTTCCAGGCGGCACAAACTACACCTATGGCGGCTGGGCAAGCTAATGCAACACCGGTGGGTAACCACCCAGCACCACAACCACCAGCTGCACAGATTCCAACCCATCATCCGGAACCAGTGCAAGGAAATTTCTAGTATCCACCACCTATGTATGGGGCATACGCTCCGATAGATGGATCATTCTCGACTGATTGAGAGATTCTTGAAGATGAAACCCAGGGAGTTCAATGGTAAACCGTCCGATCCATTATGGCCAGCACACTAGATCGATGAGATGGAGAGAAATTTTTTGATGTTGACAATTACAGAGGAGGAGAAGGTATTATGTGCCACCTTCATGCTAAAAGGTGACGCACATCATTGGTGGAAATCTACAAGGGACTATCTGATAACCAAACACGCCCTACTGACATGGGTTATATATAAGGAAGCTTTCTTTGAGAAGTATTTTCCCCAAAGCATCAAGGATTCTATGGAGAAGGAGTTCCTGAGTTTATATGAGGGCCAGATGTCCGTGGATGCATATCAACAGCGTTATGAGGAGCTGTTTTTCTTTGCACCACTTAGTATGCAAGAAGAGGACACCAAAACCCATAGGTTTGTCACGGGACTCAGAGGAAGCATCAGAGAGCACGTGTTGGGCTTAGACAAGAAGATTTATAATGAAGCCGTGTAAATTGCTCAAGTTATAGAATCGAGCCAGAAGGAAATCTATTTTATGCGAAACAGAGGAGTAAAAAAAGCCAGCTGGTAATTCTTACAAAGGAGGTAATAACAAGACATACAAGCCTTTCCTTACTCAGAATTTCACCACTGCACCAAAGACCACTCAAGCAACTCAGCAGCAACCAAAGCCAAATACTGAAAGTCCAAGATGTTATAACTGCAATCAAGTGGGACATATGATGTGAGAGTGTCCTAAACCCAGGAAGCCACAACATCAAGGACGAGTTTATGCTGTTACATCTGAGGATGTTGCCGCATCACCCGATGTGGTCACAGGTATGACCTAAACCTTTAAATTGTATTACATTGTGTAAGCATGTAGACTAAGTTTAAACAAATCACAGTTATCGTACCTATAAATGGCATACTCGCCAGAGTACTCTTTGATTAAGGAGCTACTCATTTCTTTATATCAGTGTCGTTCGGAAAGAAGCTGAACTTACCCATCAAAACATTGGACTACAAACTACTTGTACGGTCACCGATGGGGTTAGAAGTGGAATTAGAGAAAGGTTATAGGCCATGTCTTGTTCTCATTGGCGAGAAAACCTTAGGTGCAACCTTAATCCAACATGGGATGGCAGAATTTGATGTCATCTTGGGAATAGATTGGTTAGCTTGGCATTCTGCAAACCTATTATGCGCCAAAAAGAAGCTAACATTTAATGACAAAGAAGGAACAAAGTTCTGTTTTACGAGAACCAAACTTCCCCGTAAACGCAAGCTCATACTCTCAGCACTAAAGGCTAAGAAGTGCCTTGAGAAAAGAGCAGTCAGATTTCTAGTATCAGTGGTCGACCTTACCAAGGAAGCACCACGGATGGAAGATATTGATGTTGTGCGGGACTAACCAGATGTGTTTCATGTGGAACTACAAGGACTACCACCTGACCGAGCTACAGAGTTTGTGATAGCAGTATCGAAAGCAACTTACCGAATGGCTCCTACGGAATTAAAGGAATTGAAAGTACAACTACAAGAACTACTGGACAAGGATTATATTCAACCCAGTATATCACCATGGGGAGTGCCAGTATTGTTCGTAAAGAAGAAGGACGGTATCGTTCGATTATGTATCGACTATCGGGAGTTGAATAAGCTGACAATCAAAAATCGATATCCACTACCTAGGATCGATGACTTGTTCGATCCGTTGCAAGGGGAAAAAGTATTTTCTATGTTCGATCTTCGGTCAGGCTACCATCAGCTGAAGATTAAAGAGGGTGTTATTCCTAAGACAACTTTCAGGACCAGATATGGACATTATGAATTCTTGGTCATGTCTTTTGGATTAACAAATGCACCAGTAACTTTCATGGAACTTATGAACTGGGTTTTCCACGACATGTTGGATACGTCGGTTATAGTATTTATTGATGATATATTATTATATTCCAAGGACAAGGAAACCCATGTTAAGAATCTAAATGCCGCCCTACAGCGTTTAAGGAAAGAGAAGCTGTATGCAAATTTTCAAAGTGTGAGTTTTTGCTAAGTGAAGTCGCCTTCCTAGGCCATGTAGTATCCGTTCAAGGAATAAAAGTGGACCCCAGCAAGAGCGAGGCTATTGTAAAGTAGGAAGCACCAAAGAACATTACAGAAATTAGAAGTTTTCTGGGTCTCGCTGGTTATTATCGGAGATTTGTGGAAGACTATTCTCGAATTGCCGTACCTCTCACCAGTTTGACTAAGAAAGGTGAAAAGTTTGTGTGGACGGATAAATGTGAGAAGAGCTTCCAGATATTGAAGACCAGATTGATATCCGCGCTGATTTTGACTATTCTTATCCCAGGACAGCCATTTACCCTATACACTGATGCATCAGGACTGGGATTAGGATGTGTGCTTATGCAAGCAGAACAAGTAATTGCTTATGCCTCAAGACAGTTGAAGACACATGAGAAAAACTATCCCACTCATGATTTTGAGTTAGCAGCAGTTGTACATGCTGTCAAGATATGGAGACATTACCTATACGGAGAGAAGTCTCAGATTAAGTTGGACCATAAAAGTTTTACTTATTTATTTAATCAGAAGGAGTTAAATATGAGACAAAGAAGATGGCTGGAACTACTGAAAGACTATAACTGTGATATCCAGTATCATCCGGGGAAAGCTAATGTAGTAGTAGATGCGTTGAGAAGAAAGGCAATGATAAAATCTCAAGGGGAGACTAGCACAACTACGGCAATGTGTACTACAGGAATGGTATTCAATCACGACAATGAACATTATGTGATAGATACAACGGATGGATCAGCGAACCAAGGGTTTATTCATCCGTTTTCAAACATGTTTGCTGCATTGAAGATTATACCAGACATAATTGATGAAGTGAAGATAGCCATCAAATCAAACCCTTATCTGAGAACGGTACAAGAAGACATCGAAAAAGGAAGAACTAACCCTAAGTTCACCTTGGACGAAGAGAAGGTACTGAAGTACAAAGGAAGGATGTGTACCCAAAATAGAAAGTGTGGACATTAGACACCGACTGATGAAAGAAGCCCATACCACCGTCTATTCGATACATCCTAGAAGTATAAAAATGTATCATGATCTAAATAAACTATATTGGTGGAGAGGGATAAAAGCAGATGTAGCTAAGTTCGTGACTCAATGCCTAAATTGTCAGAAAGTCAAGGCTGAACGACAAAGACCCAGGACTGTTACAGTCGTTACCGGAACCAGCATGGAAATGGGACTGCATCACTATGGACTTCGTCACAGGATTACCACTGACTCCTCGAGTAGTTGACGCAGTTTGGGTGATTGTAGACCGTCTGACTAAAACAGCTCGCTTAATACCGATACGACCTCAGTATACACTCGAAAGGTTAGCAAAGCTGTATGTGGATAATATTGTTCGATTACACGGTGTACCAGAGAGCATTGTGTCCGATAGAGATCCACGATTTACTTTCAAGTTTTGGGAATGATTGTAAAAGGCTATGGGTACAACATTGAAGTTTTGTACTGCATTCCATCCACAGACAGATGGACAGTCAGAGAGTACAATCCAGATTCTAGAAGATATGCTACGAGCATGTGTAATTGATTTTAAAGGATCATGGAATGTAAAGTTACCACTAATCGAGTTCGCTTACAACAATAGCTACCAGGCTACTATACAGATGTCACCCTATGAAGCACTGTACAGAAAGTGTCGAACTCCTTTATTTTGGAATGAAGTTGGAGAATGTAGTATTGTTGGGCCAAAATTTGTCGAAGAGCCTTATCGCGTGGTCGACATTATCATGGAAAGGGTAAGAATAGCTCAGAACCGTCAGAAGCAATATGCAGATACTCGACGCAGAGATCTTGAGTTCGCCGTGGGTGATAAAGTATTCTTGAAGGTATCGCCTATGCAAGGATTGAAACGGTTAGGACAGAAAGGAAAATTGAGCCCAAGATATGTCGGGCCATATGGGATTCTAGCCAAACGGGGAAAAGTAACTTATCAGTTAGCACTACCCCCCTCTATGTCAAGTGTGCATGATGTATTTCATATTTCATTATTGAAGAAGTATGTGAAGGACCCAACGCACGTTTTGACAATGGACCTACCGGAGTTAACTGAAGATATGACCATTGAAGTAGCACCAATTAGGATCACCAGTCGAAAGGTGCAACGGTTACGCAACCGAGATATCTATTTTGTTAAGGTTACCTGGAGAAGTAGAGACATGGAAGAAATTACTTGGGAAGAAGAGAATGCTATGCGAAAGCAATACCCTCACTTATTTGATTCAGAAGGAACGTATAATTTTGAGGACAAAATTTTTATAAGTAGGGGGAGTTGTAAGACCTATATCAAACTAACCTGGTCTTACCACTTTGAACCAGGTTTACCTATCGTGGTCGAGCCAAATGGACCAAGTGCGTGAAGGAGATCGTGATCCCAGGTATTAAATCGACCCAAAAATACTTAATTAAAGGGGAGGGTCGCACAAGGAAGGGTTGAACACCCCAAGACAGAAAGTCAGACCCCTGTTTTATAGAGGGGATCGAACACTTTAGGAACTAGGGGTCGACGGGATCATCGACCCTCAGTTGCCGTCGAAGACAGAATTAGATTTCGGTTGGGGCTCTTTCCTAATCTCAAACGGACTTATTTTAGGATGTTTCTACTCTATTTTAAGGATGTCCCTAGGTCTCTATCACTCCTTTTAGAACCCTAATTGAATTGTGAGAAAGAGAAGCGAAGGAAGAGATGAAGAAGAGAAGGAACGGAGAGAAGAAGAAAAAGGAGAAGAGTTGTAGAGGAGTGTTCTTCTCAAGTAAGAATACTAATCCTATGAATTTCGTGAGACTTAGAATAGTTGAAGGAAGATGTAGGAGAAACCCAATCCATCCATCCATGGTTAGGTTTCAATGGAAACCATGGAGGATATCAATTAGACTATATATTGGGAGAAGAGAAGTTCTAATCCATAGAAAGTATGTAGAATGGACTATGGAAGAAGCCATAGGAGTTAAACAAGGAAGAATGGATCAAAACATGAGAATATCGACCAAAACCAGAGGTGGTCGCACATAGGGTCGATAGACCCATCGACCCAGATATCGACCCTGTTACAGGGGGTCGCAGTATACTGCTACCCTACCTGCGACCCATCCTGCAACCCTATAGATAACAGCAAGTTAGAAAATTGGAATTAAATCTAATTAAATTCTATCGACCTTGTTAGGTCTTCTAGTAATATAATATCAATATAAAGGTGATTCTTAAAGCTTGAAAGAGGATCTACTAGCAAGCTAAGGTGAGGAAACAAGACCTACATTAATTAGTTAATAATAAACTACTTTTATTTTCTTGAGTCCAATGCCATGCTTGATTCTATGCGAATATGCTTGTAATGTGCATTCAACATGTCATCCAATATTCTTGCTATTATTGTTCATGCATATTTAATTTTGTTTACTTATAACATGATGATGATGATTAATGCTAGGAATAGGCATGTGAATGTTTGTGTGTGGTTAGTGTGCTTGATGCGAGTAGGGCATCAGGGGAAGTGTTAGGCGGTGTTTGATCTGGGCACTTTAGCTCTATCTCTAACTCAAGTCTTGTGCATTAGCATCGTCGTATCGCCATTACCTTAGCAGAACTATTGCGACGTAGGGCATCAAGGAGGGTCTAGGTCCTTATGTCCTATACTCTACCGAGGGGCCTTAGCTTTTTCTCTTTGGGTGCTCGGAGGGATGCTGGGGTGAGGCCTTGGATACACTGTTTGACATTAAGATTGGTTAGTAGCGAGCCCCGTTTGTAGCCCTAGCCATCAGGGGTTCATTTGTTGATATGGAGTTGTGCATCGATAAACGTGAGCTTCATTGTGCAATGTTCATTATGGGTGCTGTGGGCGACGGTGAGAGGTTCATCCGGCGTATCCACACACTCGTGCATAGAGGTGCGGCGGCCACCTATCCTTTCTATAGCACAGTGCAAATGTAAAACCAGACCAAAGATATGAATTGAATCGCATGCATATGTATTGTTGCATTGTTTTGTTTGCTCACTGAGCCATGATGTGCGCTCACCCTCTCGACGTCGAATATTTTTAGTTGATAATGTAGGTACCACAGTTGAAGATTATATCAATGCTCCTATGTACGGACATGTGGCGGCGATGGAAGTTGAAGACGTATTTGATATGCATGACTCCTCTTGCGAGTGCAACTCATGCGTATTCGATTAGAGTTTCTTTTATTTTTTTGGATTTAGTAAGGAGATGTAATTGATATTTTACTTACTTATGTCTCTGTTGAAACAAAATAATTTGATACCTTAATATGATTACCACATTTAGATTCTCAGTTCGTTTTACTATAAGACTTTCGCTATTGTGTATTTTACTCTGATTATGAATGTGAAAAATTTAGATAAAACGGGGATAACCTACTCGAGATCCTGGTTGAACCGTTGGTTTGTTAGCGGTTCATCACACCATTCTGAATAGTGCAGAATTGGGGTGTGACACCTGCTCATGGGTGGATGGGGGGGTCGGACCTGCCTGTTAAAACCTGCGACCCTACCCTTGTCACACCCCCATTTCCACACCATTCAAAACGGTGTGATGAACCGTCAATAAGCCAACGGTTCAACCAGGATCTCACAATAGGCTATCCCACATATGATAAACCAATACACATTCCACATTAATCAGAGGTAATAAAATAAATAGTGAAAGTCTTATTGTAAAAGAACTGAGAATATAACTGTGATAACCATAAATAAATATCAAATTATTGTTAAATCAACTGAGACATAATTAAATAAATATCAATTACATGTCTTTAATAAAATCTAAACAAAATTTAATCGAATACGCATGAGTTGCACTCGCATGAGGAGTCATGCATATCCACTAAGTCTTCAGCTTCCATTGTCGCCACATGCCCGCACACAGGAGAGTTCATATAATCTTCAACGGTTGTACCTGCATCATCAACTAAATGTATTCGAATTCGAAAGGGTGAGCACACATCATGGCTCAGGGAGCAAACAACACAATGCAACAATACATATCCATGCAATCAATTCATATCTTTGGTCTGGTTTAAAGTTTCCAATGTGCTATAGAAATGATTGGTGGCCGCCACACTTCTATACACAAGTGTGAGAAAATGCCCAATGCAAAATGGCACTGTCACCCCACATGCACCCACCATGGAAAATATACACCCCATGAAAATGGCATGGCTGCACCGGTTGCCCATACCAACACGTAAGCCCTTGTTGGCGAGGGCTTGCAAACTGGGCTCGCAACTAACCAACCCTAATGTCAAACAATGTATCCAAGGCCTCACCCCAGCATCCCTCAATACATCCATAGAGATAGAGCTAGGGTCTAGTGACCAGGTTGAACCACAATGCCACGTCCCCCCTGATGCCCTACGACATATTAGTTCCGCTAAGGTAATGGCGATACGACGATGTTAGTAGACAAGACTTGAGTAGAGATAGAGCTAGAGTCTGGTGACCAGGCTGAACCACAATATCACGTCCTCCCCTTGATGCTCCACTCGCATCAAGCACACTAACACTTGCTTAGTGGACATGACTTGAATAGACCATGGCACAATATACCCGATGAGAACGGCATCGAATACCGGTTGATACCATCCCTACCCGCACCATGTACACCAGTCAAACACAAACATTCACCTGCCTATTCCTACCATAATCAACATCATCATGTTATAATCAATAAATTTAAATATGCATGAACAGTAATAATAGAAGTATTGGATGACATATTGAATGCATATTACAAACATACACGCATATCACAATCATGGTATTGGACTCAAGAAATAAAAACAGTTTGTTATTAACCAATTAGTTTAGGTCTTGTTCCCTCACCTTCGCTTGTTTGTAGATCCTCCTTCAAGCCTTAAGAATCACTTTTATATCAATATTATATTGCTAAAAGACCTAACAAAGTCGATAGAATTTAATTAGAATTTATTCTAATTTTTACAGCTTGCTGTTAACTGGGGGTCGATGCCTAGGGTTGGAGGTTCCATCGACCATAGGTGCTACCCCTCCTTTCCTGAACTTCTCGAATGCTGGGGGACGATGCCAGGGTCGAAGGTTCCATCGACCCTAGGTGCGACCCCCCATGGTTTGAGTCAAAAATATCAAATTTCGTCCATTCATTCATGTTTGGGGTCCTATGGCTTGCTTCTATAATCCATTCCATACATGTTCTATAGTTTAAAACTATTCTTTATTCACCTACATGGTTTCAATGATCTCCTCCATGGTTTCCATTGAAACCTAACCATGGATGGGTGATTTGGGTTTCTTCTAAGTCATGCCCTCTTCATAAACCATTCTAAGGTCTTAAATAAATCATGGGGAATGTATTCATACCTTAGGTTTGCTGAGATTCAGTGTTTCCTCTGAATTTCCTCCTCCTTGGTCTTCTTCTTCAATTCTCTTTCTCTTCTCCTTCTCTTCCTTCTCTTCTCTTTCTCTCAATCCAATTAGGATTGTAAAAGGAGTGAAAGTGGCTTAGGGACGTCCTATTTATAGAGTAAAACCTCCCAAAATAAGTCCCATTGAGTTTAGGAAAGGTTCCAATTGAAATTAGAAAAGTTTCCTAATTTTCGGTTCGTGCTGTTTTTCCCGATTATCGGGGATCGATGGGGGGGCCAGATAGTTCATTGACCCCCTGCGACCCCTGGTCACGGGCCGATGGGGGGTCAGACCTGCCTGTTAAAACCTGCGACCCTACCCTCATTTTTACTATTTTTGAGTAATTTTCTTATTGGGTCTTGGTTTTTCTTCACATACTTCGTCCACTTGGCTCGACCATGATATGTAGACGGGTCCTGACACAAAATATAAGGTTAGGCCGGGTTCGTGGCGTGCGGGTCTTACAACTCCACCACCCTTAAAAGAAATTTTGTCCTCGAAATTTGAAAGTATGGATCTTACAACTCCCCCATCCTTAAAATAAATTTTGTCCTCAAAATTTTAAATTTACTTCGGAGTCATTAGGTGGGAATTCTATTTCCGCATTGCATCTTCTTCCTCCTATGCACTCTTCTCCACGTCTTGTCTTTGCTAGGTTACCTTAATATAATAATTATCCCAGCATTGGAAACATTGTACCTTCCCACTAGTGAACTAGGCTGGTACCACTTCCATAATTAAATCTTCTATCTAATCCAGTGATTCTGTGGTCAATACCCTTGATATGGATCTCCAATATACTTCTTCAATAGAGACACACGAAATACATCATGCACATTAGACATGGACAGCGGTAACGCTAATTGATATGCAACTTTTCTACGTCTTTCCAAAGTTTATAAAATCCAACACATATATAGAATATAACTTTCCCTTCTTGTCTAATCGTTTCAAACTACGCATAAGTGATTTTTCAAGAACACTTTGTCCCTTATGGAGAACTCAAGGTCTTTGTGCCTCTTCTAACATCTTGAGCTATCCTGCCCCTTTTCTTTGATCTTGTCTGCTACTCGATAGTTTTCTTCATTAGACTTAGGTCACAAAATTCTTCATTTACCGACTTTATTCCAAAATAAAGGAATTTGGCATTTCTACCGTACCATGCTTCATAGGTAACATTTACATGGTAGCTTAGTAGCAACTTCAATTCACGGTAACTTCTCAACTCAAGTTCTTTGAAATCAATTTTACAAGCTCAGAGCATATCTCTTGGGATCTGTATAGTCCGCCCCGACTGTCCATCGGTTTAAGTTAAACTGGGTACTAAACTTCAACTTTGTCCCCATTATTTTCTGTAGATCCTCCCAAAACTTTGAGATAAGGCATAAGCCTCTGACCGACACTAAGCTCTCATGCATACTATTCAATCTGACAATACTATCCACATCTAGCTTAGTTAGCCGCTCCAAAGCATACCGAGGTCGTATAGCAATGGACTAAGCTATCTTCATAAGGCGATCAACAATCACCCAACCATGTCAGCCGATTTGAGAGTCAGTGGCAAATCATTGACATAGTTCACGATACTACAGTTCCATTCCCAAAACAAAAGTCAGGGTTTGGTTTTCCTATTTTTAAGTCTGCTTACATTGTTCCTATATACAGACCTAACAAAATTACTACTTCTACTTCATCCATCAATTCAGAGATGATCTTTAATGCCACAAGTGCAACCGACGAACCATTGCTCCATAAGTTCATCCATAAATTCTTGCTTAATTGGATCATCACGAGTTTCTATTATATGTTACTCACCTTCCAAATCTGAATCTATTGCTGCGAAACATAAGGTAGCATTTATACTGGGTCCTTCCTTGGACTTTGTAATTCCCATCGGCGATCGTATAAGCAGTTTGTAATCTACAGATTTAAGGGGTATATTTAGTTTCATTCCAAATGACACAGATATAAAAGGATGAGTAACTCCATAATCAAAGAGCACTTTGGCAGGAATGCCATTACTAGGTACAATACCTGTGATTTGTTTTAATTTAGTCTACATGCTCATGAAATGTAACATAAAATGACAGGTTCAAGTCATACCTGTGACCACATCAGACGATGCGGCAGCATCCTTGGCTGAAATAGTGTAAACTCTTCCTTGCTGTAGTTGTTTTCTGGGCTTAGTACACTCTCTTGAGACATTCCCTACTTGGTTGCAGTTAAAACATCTGATCCCCTCACCATTTTGCTTTGGTTGCCGTGGGGTTGCTGAAATGGTTTTGGTTGCAACATTGAAGCCTGGTACGGAAGGGTTGGAATACCTTGGTGTTCCCTCCGTTGTAAAAATTTTCATTTGGCCTTTTGATTCTCCTATTTTGAGTAAAATAGCTCTCTTTCTGGCTCGACTCTATCACTCGAGCAATTTGTACAGCTTCATTATAGATTTTCTTCTCCAGTCCCAAAACATGTTCGCTTATGCTTCCCCTAAGTCCCATGACGAACCTTCGGGTTTTCGTATCCTCCTCTTGCATACTGACTGGTGCAATGAAACACAACTCCTCATGATGCAGTTGATATGCGTCGACAGTCATCTGCCTCTGATATAAACTCAGGAACTCTCTCTCCATAGAATCTCTGAAACTTCAAGGGAAGTATTTCTCAAAGAATGCCTCTTTGTATATATCCCAGGTCAAGTGGGCGTGTTTGATTAATAGATATGTCCTGGTAGACTTCCACCAATGGTGTGCATCGCTCTTGAGCATAAATGTGGCACACAACACTTTCTCCTCCTCATTTTCGGTCATCATCATAAAATTTCTTTCCATTTTGTCAATCCAGTGTGCCGGCCACAAAGGATCTACTGGCTTACCATCGAATTCTTTGGGCTTCATCTTAAGAAAATGCCCGACCAATCTGGAGTGGTCCAGCTGATACGGAGCATAGGCCCCATATATAGGTGGTTGGTACTGATAACCACCTTGAGCTATCTCAGGGTTTTGCACTGGAGCTTGCATGACTGGTATTTGAGGTGCATGGGGTACTGCATTATTTCCCCCTGGTATTGTGCTTGCCTGTCCTGCTGGCATCTGTGTCGTATGTGCAGCTGGAAAAACCACGCCTATGGCAGCTTGCATAATAGTTTGCACCTGTTGTATTTGTTGCAGTTGTTGTGCCAAGTTCGTTACGATTGTAACTAAATCTATAAGTAGGACTGGCAAGTTTGTAGGATTTTCCTGACCATTATCTCCTGGCGGTGCCACGTTTGGATTCTCTGGTACTTCAGGAATTTCATGACTGGTTACATCTACCAGTGGTGGTGGTGGGATTTGGTTACATCCTCGTCTATTCCCTCTTCGCCCAGCCATTTCCTATTATGGTGGTGTAGTGTCTGAAAAGTCATAGAACACGTGAGGCAATCATTATATACTTCATTCTCATATTTGGATACACTAACCAATGGTATTTTCAAATTTTTCAGATCATTCAGTGAAAAATACTGTCTTTTCTATGTAGGGTTGATGGTGGGGGTCGATGGGTATCCGACCCTGGGAAATTATCTATTTTTCCCGAGAGCCGAGGGTCGATGGGGGGTCGGAATATGTCTGACCCAGGGTGCAACCCCTGGTTCTCTATCAAGTTCCTGAGAGCCGAGGGTCGATGCGGGGGTCGATATGGGTGGGTCGATGGTATTGGTCGAATTCTCCGACCCCCGGACTAAAAATCAGATTTTTAAGTTTCGATTCTGAGTCCATTTCCCCCCCCCCCAAAAAAAAAAATTTTTTATTCCGGTCCATTTCCCATTCTTCCTCCTTCGTTTCGACTCGTCTCGTCCCTCTAAGTTGCTACAGTGGCAACTCCGATCCGTTGGTGTTTTGTACTTCTTGTTTCGACGACTATACCTCCTCTACAGGTATATCTTCTATGTTTTCATGTTTTTAGGTTTCCTTACCTAGGTTTTTGCTCATATATCTCGTTTTCTTCCAATTAAACTTTTTCCAATGATAAAAATTTGATTTTTATTGGGGGCTTTTGTTGTTGGTGGGTTAATGGAAAAAAACCCTCAAAATATTTGAGTTTCATCGTTTGGTTATCGAGAAACTCGAGATTTTCTCTTTTGCCCAATTTGTCGAAATTTTTAAATTTCTCAAAATTTCTTCAAATTGAATCCCATTAGCTAACATTTTCAATGGTAAGAGTCTTACAGGATAATTTATAATCTACTTAAGTCCTCCTGCCCATGTGTTTGGGTGAAAAGTGAGGCTTTTGACCAATTTACTTCGTTATAATGTAAAAATTTTGTGTTTTTCTTCTCTACTAAGCCATTATCTGTTTTTCTTTGTTGTTGCTCTTGTATTTTGTCAGACCATGTTTATTACAATCATGGCTAAGGTACTTGGTAGTCCAGGTGATTGGCTGGAGTGGCCTAATTGTTCACCTCTTTTGATTTGCTCCAATCAAATTATCATTATTTAGCATCTACTCATATGATTTTTCATTACCCATTCTCGACCCAGATAGTGGTGGGGTCAAGTTGCAACATCCTCTTCTTGCTTAGTGGGCAATAGATCAGCTTGTAATGGATCTCACTCTAAGTCTCCACTTCACCCAGGAGTATAGCTCAAGCTTCTTTATAGTTGCTCTTATTCTTAATGTGTGGCCATTATTCTCTTATCTCTGTTTGGATTTAGCCTGAGAACTTTCTCTTTACCTTAGCAGGGAATTAGGCATTAATAGTCATTTTCTCCTTCCTTTGTCATACATCAAGTTTCACATCTTGTGAGTACCAACTCGGTATTTAATTTTTTTGCTTTACAGATGCTTCCTTCTTCTTACTGTACTATATCCCTTGTATTCCTAGATAACTGTCCGACTTATAGATGATACCCAATATTATTTGTTTATCAGGATAAAGTTTGGTCTTCTCTTTCTGTTTGAGTTTATATATATGGTTCCACCTTTTATATGTACAAAATTTTCTTGTTAAGTTCTGTCTCAACCAACACAGGTGCTTATGGTGTGTTTGTATTAAAGCTTCTAATTTATCCTAACTCAGTTCATGGACTCTAGTGGTAGTATGCAGGTTTAATGGGTAAGGCCTACGAGAGCACTGATACCAAGTTGTCACACCCCAATTCCGTACTATTCAGAATGGTGTGATGAAACGTCAATAAACCAACGGTTCAACCAGGATCTCACAATAGGCTATCCCACATATGATAAATCAAAACACATTCTATATTAAGAATCAGAGTAAATACACAATAGCGGAAATCTTATAGGAAATGAACTGAGGATCTAACAGTGATAACCATAAATAAATATCAAATTATTGTTAAATCAACTGAGACATAATTAAATAAATATCAATTACATCCCTTTAATAAAATCTAAACAAAATCTAATCGAATACGCATGAGTTGCACTCGCATGAGGAGTCATGCATATCCACTAAGTCTTCAACTTCCATTGTCGCCACATGCCCATACACAAGAGAGTTCATATAATCTTCAACGGGGGTACCCGCATCATCAACTAAAAGTATTCGAATTTGAAAGGGGGAGCACACATCACGGCTCAGTGAGCAAACAACACAATACAACAATACATATGCATGCAATCAATTCATATCTTTGGTCTGGTTTAAAGTTTGCAATGTCCTATAGAATGGATAGGTGGCCGCTACTCCTCTTTACCCGAGTGCGTGGAAATGCCCAATGAAAATGGCACTGTCACCCCACATGCACCCACCATGGACAATATACACCCCATGAAAACAGCATGGCAGCACCGGTTGCCCATACCAACACGTAAGCCCCTGTTGGCGAGGGTTTGCAAACTGGGCTCGCAACTAACAAACCCTAATGTCAAACAATGTATCCAAGGCCTCATCCCAGCATCCCTCAATACATTCATAGAGATAGAGCTAGGGTCTGGTGACCAGGCTGAACCACAATGCCACGTCCCCCCTGATTCCCTACGACATATTAGTTCCACTAAGGTAATGGCGATATGACGATGTTAGTGGACAAGACTTGAGTAGAGATAGAGCTAGAGTCTAGTGATCAGGCTGAACCACAATGTCATGTCCTCCCCCTGATGCTCCACTCGCATCAAGCACACTAACACTTGCTTAGTGGACATGACTTGAATAGACCATGGCATAATATACCCCGATGAGAATGGCATCGAAGTGCCGGTTGATACCATCCCTACCCGCACCATGTACACCAGCCATACACAAACATTCACAAGCCTATTCCTACCAGCATCAACATCATCATGTTATAATCAATAAATTTAAATATGCATGAACAGTAATAATAGAAGTATTGGATGACATGTTGAATGCACATTACAAACATACACGCATATCACAATCATGGTATTGGACTCAAGAAATAAAATCAGTTTGTTATTAACCAATTAGTTTAGGTCTTGTTCCCTCACCATTGCTTGTATGTAGATCCTCTTTCAAGCCTTAAGAATCACTTTTATATCAATACTATATTGCTAGAAGACCTAATAAAGTTGATAGAATTTAATTAGAATTTATTCTAATTTTTAAAGCTTGCTGTTAACTGGGGGTCGATGCCTAGGGTCGGAGGATCCATCGACCCTAGGTGTTACCCCTCCTTTCCTGAACTTCCCGGATGCTGGGGGTCGATGCTAGGGTCTGAGGTTCCATCGAGCCTAGGTGTGACCCCCCATGGTTTGAGTCAAAAATATCAAATTTCGTCCATTCATTCATGTTTGAGGTCCTATGGCTTGCTTCTATAATCCATTCCATACATGTTCTATGGTTTAGAACTATTCTTTATTAACCTACATGGTTTCAATGATCTCCTCCATGGTTTCCGTTGAAACCTAACCATGGATGTGTGATTTGAGTTTCTTCTAAGTCATACCCTCTTCATAAACCATTCTAAGGTCTTAAATAAATCATGGGGAATGTATTCATACATTAGGTTTGCTGAGATTCGGAGTTTCCTCTGAATTTCCTCCTCCTTGGTCTTCTTCTTCAATTCTCTTTCTCTTCTCCTTCTCTTCCTTCTCTTCTCTTTCTCTCAATTCAATTAGGATTGTAAAAGGAGTAAAAGAGGCTTAGGGACATCCTATTTATAGAGTAAAACCTCCCAAAATAATTCCCATTGAGTTTAGGAAAGGTTGCAATTGAAATTAGGAAAGTTTCCTAATTTTCGGTTCGTGCTGTTTTTCCCGATTACCGGGGGTCGATGGGGGGGTCGATGGGGGGGTCGGACCTGCTTGTTAAAACCTGCGACCCTACCCTCATTTTGACTGTTTTTGAGTAAATTTTTATATTGGGTCCTAGTTTTTCATCACACACTTGGTCCACTTGGCTCGACCATGATATGTAGACGGGTCCCGACACAAAATATAAGTTTAGGCTGGGTTCGTGGCGTGTGGGTCTTACATATAAGCATTAAGGAATATACTTATATTCTTATCAAATCCACGAAACTCTCTTGGTTTTTACTCGATCCTCTTATTTGTCATTGGAAATAACTCAATAGTAATTGTACTAATCCGAGTACTATCAATGCCATGATTTTCAACTTCATCCTTGTAACGACTTTTAGATATGCTTTTAAAAATCTTTTCCCTTGTCAAAATTCATACCAATATAGCCATCTTTAACTCTATTTGAGCACTATCTACAATTTACTTGCTGCTCTTGATAGTTTTCACTTTTTTCTCATGCATCCTTTTATGGACCATGACTCAAATCCATCCATCTAGCAATCTCAAAATAGACTTTCCATTACTTCATCTGAGGTTTCTTGGCGATAGAGATTATTCTGAATTCAATCATCTTCCCTCCAATAATTCCCTTATTAACTAAGCATCTTTATCAACAGAGTTGAGAAATGTAAGAATCAAAATGTTTATTCAAAAGAAATTTATTTCTTTATTTCAAATTCTGTATGATGACGAACACTTGTTTTATCTAGTGAACTTAGGTTTAAAGAATCAGGAGTAAATCTATGGTAACTGAACGAATTACAAATTAAATTGGACCCTTGGTTATTGGTTGCAAGGTTGTTCAAATACAAGGAAATAGAAGTTCTACAGCTGTTAGACTCATGGTTTATAGGTTTTATCGAGTATGTAGTGCCATTGGTCAAGCCACTACAAGAATAAATTTGGAGAAAGTTTTGGTACATCAATAAATCAGGTATAAAATTAAAAAGATGTATATTTGAAATGATTAAACATTTAAATGATCATTCGGTTCATTTCTCAATTCATGTTGTCGATCATGAAAGTAGCTTAGATTGGTATAATCAATTGGTATAATCAGGACTCATTCTAAGGAAACTATATCTATAACTCCAATTGACAGGTTGAATCAAGAAGGCACCCTATCAAGGTATGACAATTTAGAATCATGTATCTGCATCCTCTATAATTATAAGGGTATGTCAATGATGCACCGCATCCTATGTACACCTATCTAGATATATGGCCACAATAGATTTGATCCCTTACTGAAAATATTCAGCGCTTCATCTTTAAGAAACATTCCTCAACTCTTATTGGATCATTCTACCATAGTGCAACAATCCCATACATCAGTGGCTGGTAAGGGTAACCACCTTGATACACTACTTGTATACCAAGATTCTATACTGGGGTATACGTTACTGGGACTTGCTGTATGGTAAGCATTGTGTGATGGCTAATTGGTGCTGGAGATACAGTGTTGCTACTAACTGATACCATACATGGTCTGACCCAGAGGTGTTGGTGTAGCATTGGCAACTTGGGTAGCGTTTTTCATGGTAACTTACATAGCTGGTATCATTTATTGTTGCTTTTGCATTTTATCGGGCCAAATTCATCACAATCGTGGCCATGGCACTTGGTGGTTCAAGTAGATTGGCTAGAGTGGCCTGGTTGTTCATCCCCATTGACTTGCTCCAGTCTAATTATAATTATTTAACATCTGCTCTAATGGGTTCTTGTTACCCGTTCTCTACCCAGATGGTGGTGGGGTCGGGTTGTGGCCTTTTCTTAATGCTCAATGGTGACAGATGAGCATGGGGTGGATCTCACTCTGAGTCTCCAAGTCACCCAAATGGTATAGCTTTATCTTCTTTTATAATTACTCTCATTTTTTATGTATGGCCATTGTTCTCCTATCTCTGTTGGATTATACCCGAGATCTTTTCCTTTACCACTGCAGGGATTTAGGCGTTACTAGCCATTTTCCTTCTTCCATTGTCATACATCGTATTCCATAAATTGTGAGAACCAACTTGGTATTTTAATTTTTTACTTTATTGATGGTCCCTTCTTGCTACTGTACAATATCCTTTGTATACTCAGACAACTATTCAACTAGTAAACCGTACCCTATGTTATTTGTTTATTAGGATACGTTTAAATTTTTTTCTTGTGTCTGTATATACATATGGTTCCACCTTTTATATGTACATTATTGTCTTATTTTAGTTCTTTCTCAACCAACACAGGTGCTTATGGTGTGTTTGTATTAGGGCTTTTAATTTTACCTAACTCAATTCATGGACTCTTGTAGAAGTATTTGGGTTGGATGGGCAGAGTCTGAGAGCTCTGATACAAAGTTGTCACACAATTCTGGACTAAACAGTGGTGTGATGAACCATCATGAAAACCAACGATTCAAACCAGGAACTCATATATGTAGTGTCCACCCGATTAAACCAAATACATTCCATAATAATAATCAGAGTAAATAAATAAATAACGAAAGTCTTATTGATAATTAACTGAGTATTTACAATGATAAGTAATTATATAATCTAGTTATCTCCATGTAACCAAAACATAATTAATACTTATTACAAATACCAAATACAAAAGTTAACCACTAAGTGTAAACATAGTTGAAAAACTCGCTTGACGAGTCATATCATCCTCTACAACATGCTCGTCCATAACTGTTACATGTCCATATGTTGGCGCTTTGATATAATTTTTAATCGTAACACCTACTAATCAGAAACTAAAAAGAATTATGTGCGCGAGGGTCAGCTCTCCTACATGAGCTCAGTGAGTGAACAAAATAATGCGCATACATATGCATGCATTCAATTCATATCTTTAGTCTGGTTTTAGTTTACAACTGTGTTAAGGAAAGGATTGGTTGTCACCGCACCTCTATACATGAGTGTATGAATCTTCCCAATGATCAAACACCATTGCCATCCCACATGCACCCACCAAGGAATAGAGATAAAGCTAAAGTGTTAGGATCACACACCGCCAATACTTCTCCTGATGCCCTACCCATACCAACACGTATGTCCCTATTGGCGAGGGCTTGAAAACTGGGCTCAACTAACCAATCCTAATGCCATCCAATGTAGCTAAGGCCTCACCCCAATATCCCTCAATACATCTATAGAGATAGAGCTAAGGCCCCCCGATAGAGTCAAAGACCACACCATGAGAGACCACCTCCCCTGATGCCCTATGATGTAATAGTTCTGCTAAGGTAATGGTGATATGACAATGTCAGTGGAAAAGACTTGAATAGAGATAGAGCTTGATTCTACTAAACAGGCTGAACCACAATGTCACATCTCCCCCTGATGCCCCATTTGCATGTAACACACTAACCACACATACTATCACATGAATAAACATAAATAATATGCATGAGTAGGAATAGCAGTAATATTGGATGACATGTGGGATGCGCATTACAAGCATATAAGTATAGAATCATTCATTTCATTGGGTAAATAAAATAAAAAAATTTGGTATTAACCAATTAGTTTAGGTCTTGTTGGTCTTCTTCCCTCACCTTTGATTGATGTTTGTTCCTCTATTAAGCTTTGTAAGTTACTTTGAATCTTTTGGGAACTTAAACAATGACGTATTTAAGTTAGGGTTCGATTCTACCAAGTTACAGTAGTCAAAAACCTTGTTTTGTCTTGTCACACCCCAATTCTGGACTAACCAGAATGGTGTGATGAACCATCCATAAACCAACGGTTCAACCAGGATCTCGTATAGGCTATGCCAACCATGTTAAACCAAAACACATTCCACATTAATCTGAGATAATAAAGTAAATAACAGAAGCCTTATTAATAATGAACTGAGGTCTAATCATGATAAATAATTAATATTCTAGTTATTTCCAAGTAACCAAAACATAATTTAAGACATATTACAAATGTCAAAATACAAAAGTTAAACACTAAGCATATCCACAGCTGAACGCTCGCTTAACAAATCATAATAGTCCTCCACACTTTGTACATCCATAGCTGCCACCTATTCATTTGTTAGCGTGTCGACATAATCTTTAACTGTAATACCTGCAACATCAAAAACTAAAAATAATTACGTGTACGAGGGTCAGCACTCCAACTTGAGCTCAGTGAGAAAACAAAACAATGCAACAAACATATGTATGCATTCAATTCCAATCTTTGGTCTAGTTTATGAGTTTGCAATGTGCTATAGAAAGGATTGGTGGCCGACGTACCTCTATACACGAGTGTGTGAAGCCGTCCAATGGATCAAATATCATTGCCATCCCACATGCACCCATCATGGAATAGAGATAGAGCTAAAGTTCCCAGATCAAACACTTCCAAACACTTCCCCTAATACCCTACCCATACCAATACGTAAGCCCCTATTGGCGAGGGCTTACAAACTGGGCTCATAACTAACCATTTCTAATTCCAATCAGTGTATCCAAGGCCTCACCCCAGCATCCCTCAATATGTCCATAGAGATAGAGCTAAGGCCCCTGGGCAGAGTCAAAGACTACACGGTCTGAGACCACCTCCCCTGATGCCCTACGACGTAATAGATCTACTAAGGTAATGGCGATACGAAGATGTTAGTGGGCAAGACATGAGTAGAGATAGAGCTAGAGTCTAGTGACCAGGATGAACCACAATGTCACGTCCTCTCCCTGATGTTCCACTCGCATTAGGCACACTAACCACTCACATACATTTACATTCCTATTCCTAACATTATCATCAACATCATGTTACAAATAAACATAATTAAATATGCATGAGCAGTAATTAGCAGGAATATTGGATGACATGTGAAATACACATTACTAGCATACAAGCATAGAATCATTCATGGCATTGGATTCAATAAGTAAAAAAGTTTGTTATTAGCCAATTAGTTTAGGTCTTGTTCCCTCATCTTTGGTCGATGACTGTTCCTCGTCCAAGCTTTGTAAATCACTTTTAGACCACTTGAAAACCTAACAAATTTATAGATTTTAAATTAGAATTTATTTCCAACAATTCAGACTTCCAAAAGCTGAGTGGTCGTAGGTACGGCTGCACCTGTGGTCTCAGTTTCTACGATCACAGGGTGTGTGGTCGCTATGTGTGGTCGCATATCATGCTACCACCATACATGCGACCACACCCTCCCTGGAACTTTCCCAAGGGCGTGTGGTCGATATGTTTGGTCGCATATCATGTGACCATACATGAGACCACACCCTCCCTTGAACTTTCCCGAGGGCGTGTGATCGATATGTATGGTCTCATATCATGCAACCACACATGTGACCACACCCTCCATGGAATTTTCCCAAGGGCGTATGGTCGATCATATATGACTCGTGCGGTTGATCAAACTGCGACCACATGAGTGATGGTCGACTTTTCCATTCTTAATTCAATTCTTTCGTGTTTTGATTCTTTGACTTATCATCATGATCCTTCCTATGATTGTTCTATGGTTTAAAATCCATATTTTTACATAATCCATCATCCTAATAGATTCTCTTTACGGATCTCTTAGAATTTGTCCATGGATTGATGATTGGGGTTTCACTTTGAATCACTATCTCCTCAATGATCTATTCTAGGTATTCAACTGATGTGGGGAATGTTTCATACCTTAAACTTTGGTGATGAATCAGAGTACTCTGTAAATTTCCTTCTCTTAGTTTTTCTCTTCAATTCTTCTTCTCTTCTTCCTCTTCTCTTTCTCTCTCTTTCAGATTGAGTTCTAAAATGATGAAAGAGGCTAAGGTACATCCTATATATGGAGGAAAACCCTCCATATAGATTCCTACTTTGATTAGGAAAGAACCCCCTTCGGATTAGGAAGGTTTCCTAATCACGGAGTCAGTTTTATGTGGTCGCACGTGGGGTCGCAGAACCCGTCGACCACACATCCAAAAACTGCGACCAGACATCCTAGTCTCCAGTGGTCACATTTTTCTGAGGTGTGGTCGACCCCACCTATTTAGGTATGCGACCACACACTCCTAATTAGATGAATTTGGGTTCAATTTTATACCTAGTCTTGTAGTTTCTTCACCCACTTGGTCCGCTTGGCCCGACCATGATAGGATGACCTGATACAAAGTGGTAAGACCGGTTAGTACGATACGGGTCATACAACTCTCCCCCTCTTATTATAAATTTCATCCTCAAAATTTGCACATACTTTTTGAGTCGAAAAGGTGAGGATATTGCTTTCGCATAGCATTCTCTTCTTCCCATGTGATCTCTTCTACATCTTGGCTCCTCCAAGTAACCTTAACATAATAAATATCACGGTTGCGTAGACGTTGAACCTTCCAGCTGGTAATTTCAGTTGGTGCTACATCAAATGTTAAATCATCAGTTAGACCCAGTGGATCCATTGTTATCATGTGTGTTGGATCCCTGACGTAATTATTCAGTAATGAGATATGAAATACATCATGCAGACTTGACATAGATGGGGGTAGCGCTAGTTGATATGCAACTTTTCTACATCTCTCCAAAAATTTTATATGGTCCCAAACATATATAGGATACAACTTTTCCTTCTTGTTAAATCATTTTAAACCATGCATAAGTGATATCTTAAAAAATACTTTGTTACTTATGGCGAACTCGAGGTCTTAACATCTCGTCTGCCACTCGATAGGTTTCTTCAATAGACTTAGGTCTTATATTTCCTTATTCTCTTACTTCATTCCAAAACAAAGGAATTCGACATTTCTACTATACCATGTTTCATAGGTGACATCTACATAGTAGCTTGGTAGCAAATTCAATCCACATATAGCTTAGTTAGCCGCTTCAAAGCATACCAAGGTCGTATAGCAATGGAATGAGCTATCTTCATAAGGCGATCAAGAATCATCCAAACTGCGTTAACTACTCGGGGAGTCAATGGTAACCCAGTGACGAAGTCCATCATGATGCAGTCCCATTTCCAAGCTGGTTCTGGCAGTAACTGCAATAATCCTACAGGTCTTTGCCTTTCAGCCTTTACATGATGACAATTCAAGCACTGAGACACAAATTTAGCTACATCAGCATTCATTCCTCTCCACAATATAGTTTCTTCAGATCATGATACATCTTCGTACTTCCAGGATGTATCGAATAAGCAATGGTGTGAGCTTCCTTCATTAGTCTGTGTCTAATATATAAGTCTTCATTTTCACGAACACATACCCTTTCTTTGTATCTTAGTACCTTTTCAAAGTCCAAGGTAAACTCAGGAGTAGTCCTACCTTTTTTGAAATCTTCTTGTACCATTCTCAGATAAGGGTCTGATTTAATAATGGCTTTTACTTCGTCTAATAAATCAGGTATAATCTTCAATGTAGCAAACATGTTTAAGAATAGATGAATAAACCCTTGGTCAGTTGATTCATTCGGAATATCAATCACGAATTGCTCTTTACCGTAATTAAATACTCTCCATGTAATACACGCCACAGCATTTGCACTAACTTCTTTTTGGGATTTTGTCATAGCTTTCCTGCTCAGTGCGTCAGCAACAACATGATCTTTTCCTGGATGATACTGGATATTGCAATCATAATCCTTTAGTAATTCCAGCCATCTTCTTTGTCTCATGTTCAACTCCTTCTGATTAAAAAGATGAGTGAGACTCTTATGATCTAATTTAATCTGAATTTTCTCTCCATACATATAATGTCTCCATATCTTAACAGCATATACTAGTGCTACTAATTCCAAGTCATGAGTAGGATAGTACTTCTCATGTGCCTTTAGTTATGTTGAGGCATACGCAACTACTTGTTCTCCTTGCATAAGCACACATCCTAAACCTAAACCAGACGCATCAGTGTACAAGGTAAATGGTTGTCCTGGGATCGGAATAATCAATATGAGAGCTGATATCAATCTAGCCTTCAATGATTGAAAACACTCTTCACATTTATCATTCGAAACAAACTTTTCTCCTTTCATTATTAGACTAGTGAGAGGTACGGCGATTTTAGAGTAATCTTCCATAAATCATTGATAGTAACCAGCTAAACCTAAGAAACTTCTGATTTCTACAACATTCTTAGGTGCTTTCTATTTCACAATGGCATCAATCTTGCAAGGATCCACTTTAATTCCTTCAGCAATTACAACATGGCCTATGAAAGCAACTTCATATATCCAGAACTCACACTTTGTAAATTTTGCGTAAAGCTTCTCTTTTCTTAGTCGCTGCAGAGCGGCTCTTAGATTGGTGACATGAATTTCTTTGTCCTTGGAGTAGACTAGTATGTCGTCAATAAATACAATGACTGACGTATCCAACATATCATGGAATACCTGATTCATGAGTTCCATAAAAGTTACGGTTGCATTAGTTAAATAAAAATTCATGACTAAAAATTCATCATGTCCATATCTGATTTTGAATGTTGTCTTCGGAATATCACTTTCTTTAATCTTCAACTGATGATGCTCTATCCAAGGTTGATCTTAGGGAACACCTTTGCACTTTATAACTGATTGAATAAGTCCTCAATTCGTAACAATGGACATCAATTCTTTATGGTGAGCTTGTTCAATTTCTAGTAGTCTATACATAGCCGGACACTACCATCATTCTTCTTTATGGGCCACATTAGTGCTTCCTAGGTGGTATACTAGATTGGATTAAACATTAGTCTAATAACTCTTTTAGTTGAGTCTTCAGTTCCTTCAGTTCTATAAGAGCTATTTTATAAGGTGCCTCAGACCCAAGTGCCAACCCTGGAACAAGTTGATAATGAATTCAGTCGCACGATCAGATGGTAACCTTGGTAAGTCTCCTGGAAACACATCAGGGAATTTATGCATCACATCAATATCTTCCATCTATGTTGCTTCTTTGGTAACGTCCACCACAGATACCATATATCAAACTCCTTTCTTTTCAAAGCATCTCCTATCCTTTAAAATAGAGAGGATCAACTTTCACTTCTTAGGCAGTGCATCCAATAAAACTAAATTATATGCCATCTTTGCTCTTGAATCACAACCTCTTCTATGCACATCATAGCTTTGTAGAGTCTTGAGACAACCAGTTTATTCTCAAGATGACGTCAAAGTCTACCATCTCAAGTCGAATTAGGTTGCATCTAAATTCTATCCATCCATATGATTCAGACAATATTCATAACACTTACCCACTACAACATCTAGTCCAAAAGAGCTTGAACTAGGAAAATTTGGTATAAAGGTCTTAAGACCTTGTCTAGTTCCTTCATCTCTTAGTTTTTCAAAAACTATCATTAATAATCTCATATATTAAAAAACTCATTAGCTTATATTTCTTTTATCCTTGCTTTTTTACCCTGATCTCTCTTTCATATACCTCAAAAAATATCTTATGATTGTTATTTCATATCCCAAGTTTACCTCTAAGCATTAGGGTATATGCTTATAATTTCATTAATTCAGCCAAACTCTTTTGGTCTTTTCTTAATCTTCTCACTCAACATTGGCATAACTCAGTATTACTTGTACTAATCTGAATACTATCAATGCCATAAGTTTTTACTTTATCCTTGTATCCACTCTTAGATTTGTCTTTAGAAATCTTCTGCCTTGTCAAAATTCATACCGATATAGCCATTTTTAAATCTACTTGAGTGCTATCAATTTCTTTACTGGCTACTCTCGATAGTTCTCACTTTTTGCTCATACACTCTTTTATAGACATGACTCATATCAATCCATTCAGCAATCTCAAAATAGATCCTCCATTACTTCATCTAAGGTTCCTTGGCTATAGAATCTAATATGAATTTAATCATCTTCCTTTCCATAATTCCTTATTAACTAAACATCTTATCAGTGGCTGTCAAGAAATGTAAGAATCAGAATGTTTATCCGAAAGTAATTCATTTCTTTCTTTCAATTTAGTATAATGACAAACACTTGCTTTATCGACTAAACTTAGGTTTAAAGGATCAGGAGGAAATCTATGGAAATCCAACCGGCATCCAAAGGTCATTAGGTTGCACATTGGTCCAAATATATAGAAGTAGAGGTTTTACAATTCTTAACCTCAAGGTTACATGTTCTATCGAGTATATAATGCCAATTGGTCAAGGCACTATAGGAATAAATCTGGAGAAGTTTTTGGTACATCAATAAATCAGGTATAAATCAAAAAGATGTACGCTTAACATGATTAAACCTTTAGCTGTTCATTCAGTTTATATCTCTATTCATGTTGTTGACTATGAGAGTAGCTTAGGTTGCTAGAATCAAGACTAATTCTAAGGAAACAATATCTATAACTCCAATTTACATGTTGAATTGAGAAGGTATCCTGTTATGACACGAGAATTTAAAATCAGCTATGTGCATCCTCTATAATCATAAGAGTAAGTCAATGATGCACCACATCCTATATGAACCTATCTAATTATATGACCACAATAGATTTGAACCCTTGCCAAAAATGTTAGAGGCTTCATCATCAGAAAATATTCTTCAATCCTTGTCGGATCACTTTGCCATGTACAGCTATCCTATACATCGGTGGCTGCTAAGGGTAACCACCTTGATACACTACTTGTTGTGCACTAAGCTTCTATAGTGGGCCATACATTATTGAGACCTATGATATGGTAGGCACTGTGTTATGACTAACATGTGCTGGGGGAACAGTGTTACTACCAACCGATACCGTACTTGATTTGACCCGAAGGTGTTGGTGTAGTATTGACAACTTGGATAGTGATTTCCATGGCAACTTACATAATCGGTCTCATCTATTGTTGCTCTTGTATTTCTCAGGCCAAGTTTATTACAACCGTAGCCAAGGCACTTGGTATTCCAGGTAGATTGGCTAGAGTGTCCTGGTTGTTCACCTCCTTTGATTTGTTCCAATCTGATTAACATTATTTAGCATCTGCTTAGATAAGTTTTCACTACCCGTTCTTGACCCAGATAATGGTGGGGTCAGCTTACAACCACTTCTTAATGCTCAGCAGGTGATGGATCAGTGTGTGGCAGATCTCACTTAGAGTCTCCACATCATCCAAGAGTATAGCTTCATCTTCTTTTGTAGTTACCCTTATTCTTAGTGTATGGCATTGTTCTCCTATCTCTGTTGGATATAGCCCGAGATATTTCCCTTTACCTCTATAGGGATTTAGGCATTACTAGCCATTTTTCTTCTTCCTCTGTCATATATCGAGTTTCACATCTTGTGAGTACTAACTCGGTATTCTAATTTTCTACTTTATAGATACTCCCTTCTTGCTACTGTACTATATCCTTTGTATACTTAGGCAGCTTCCCAACTTATAGATCGTACCCTATATTATTTGTTTATCAGGATACATTTAGATTTTCTTTTTTTTGTCTATGTATACATATGGTTCCACCTTTTATATATACATTAATGTCTTGATTAAGTTCTGTCTCAAGCAACACAGGTGTTTATGTTCCGTTTGTTTCAAAGCTTTTAAGTTTATCCTAACTCAGTTCATAGACACAATCGTGAATGTATTCAGGTTTGATGGACAAGGCCTGAGAGCTCTGATACCAAGTTGTCATCTCAATTCTGGACTAACCAGAATGGTGTGATAAACCATTATTAAAACAACGGTTCGACCAGGATCTCAGATAGGCTATGCCAACCATGTTAAACCAAAATACATTCCACATTAATCAGAGAAAATAAAGTAAATAGCGAAAGTCTTATTATTAATGAACTGAGGTCTAATCATGATAAATAATTAATATTCCAGTTATCTCCAAGTAACCAAAACATAATTTAATACATATTACAAATATCCAAATACGAAAGTTAAACACTAAGCATATGCATAGTTGAAACGCTCGCTTAACGAATCATAATAGTCCTCCACACTGTACATCCATAGTCACCACCTGTTATTGAAGGATTATGATTGTGAAATCCAGTATCATCCAGGAAAGGCTAATGTAGTTGTTGATGTGCTATGCGGAAAAGCAATGATAAAATCTCAAGGAGAGGTTAACATGACTACAGTAATGTGTACTATAAGAAAAGTGGTCAATTACGGTAATGAGCAGTTCGTGATAGATGCACCGGGTGAATCAAGCAACCAAGAGTTTATTTATCGATTTTCAAATATGTTTGCAACATTGAAAATTGTACCTGATATAATTGATGAATTGAAAGTCGCTCTTAAATCAGACCCTTATCTGAGGATGGTACAAGAAGTCATTGAAAAAGGTAGGACTATTCCTGAGTTCACCTTGGATGATGAAAAGGTACTGATGTACAAAGGAAGAGTATGCGTTCCTGAAACAGAAAATTTAGACATTAGACACCGACTAATGAAGGAAGCTCACATCACCACCTATTCGGTACATCCTGTAGGTACAAAGATGTGTCATGATTTGAAGAAATTATATTGGTGGAGAGGAATAAAAGCAGATGTAACTAAATTCGTTTCTAAGTGCCTAAATTATAAGATGGTGAAGGCTGAACGGCAAAAACCTGTAGGAGTGTTGTAGCCACTGCGAGAACCAGCATGGAAATGGGACTGCATCACTATGGACTTCATCACCGGGTTACCATTGACTCCTCGAGTAGTTGACGTGGTCTGGGTGATTGTAGATCATCTGACTAAGCCAGCTCGCTTTACAACTATACGACCACAGTATACCCTAGAGAGGTTAGCCAAGCTATATGTGGATAACATTGTCAGATTACATGGTGTACCTGAAAGCATTGTGTCTGATAGAGACCCACGCTTTACTTCAAAGTTTTAGGAAGGATTGCAAAAGGCTATGGGTACAACGCTAATGTTCAGTACTGCATTCCATCTTCAGACAGACGGACAGTCGGAGTGTACCATTCAGATTTTATAAGACATGCTTCGAGCCTGTGTTATTGATTTCAAGGGATCATGGGATGAGAAACTACCATTGATCGAGTTTGCCTATAACAACAACTATCAAACTACTATACAGATGTCACCCTATGAAGCACCGTATGGAAGGAAGTGCTGAACTCCTTTATTTTGGAATAAAGTTAGAGAACGTAGCATCTTTGGACCAGATTTTGTTGAAGAGACTTGTCGAGTAGTTAACATTATCAAAGAAAGAGTTATAATGGCTCAAAATTTACCATAGGTGATATGGTACTGTTGAAAGTATCACCTATGCGAGGTTTAAAACGGTTCAAACAGAAAGGGAATGTAAGTCCGAGATATGTCGGGCCATATGAGATTTTAGACAAACGTGGAAAGGTGGTTTATTAGTTAGCACTACCACCATCCATGTCAAGTGTGCATGATGTATTTCATATCTCTTTATTAAAGAAGTATGTCAGAGATCCAACACATGTTTTGATAGCAGATCCACCAGATTTAATCGATGATTTGACATTCGAAGTAGCACCAACTGAGATCACAAGCCGAAAGGTTCAACGACTACACAACCATGACATATACTATGTTAAGGTCACCTGGAGGAGCCGAGACATAGAAGAGGTCATCTGGGAAAAAGAGAATACTACGCGAAAGCAATATCCTCACATTTTTTACTCAGAAGGTATGTATAAATTTTGAGGATGAAATTTTAATAAGAGGGAGGGAGGGGGGAGTTGTAAGACCTGTAACGAACTTACCGGTCTTACCACCTTGTACCAGGTCTACCTATCATGGTTGAGTCAAGTGGACCAAGTGCGTGAAGAAATCGCAAGACCAGGTATGAGTCTAACCCAAAAATAGTAAATGTGAGGGTAGGGTCGCATGCCTAAATAGGTAGGGTCGACCCCACCATAACAGAAGTCCATCCCATGACTTTTAGTCGTAGGGTCGGATGACTAAGAAGGTGTAGGGTCGATGGATCCTGTGACCCTACATCTGACCCTACGATGACAAGCAGAAGCCAAAAATTAAGAAACTTTCCCAATTCTAAGGGGATCTTTCCTAATCACATTGAGACTTATTATGGAGGGTTTTCCTCTATAAATAGGTCATCCCTTAGCCTCTTTCACTCCTTTACAATCCTAACTGAAAGTGAGAGAAAGAGAAAGAGAAGGAAGAGAAGAAGAGATGAAACTTAAAGAAAAGACTAAGGAAGAGGAGGAAGTTTAGAGAAACCTCTGAATAAAAATATGAACCTAATTCCTTACCTGAATAAGAGATCATAGAATATTTATGAAGAACATAGGGTTAGGAGAAACCCAAATCATCCATCCATGGACAAGTTTCAAGAGATTCCATGGAGGAAATCATTATAAACTATCAATTGTGTATAACTTGTAGTTTTGAGCCATAGAACAATCATAGAATGGACCATGAAAGTAAGCCAAAGGATCGAAAATGAAAGAATGGACTTTGGAATGAAAGGTCGACTCAGAATACCTGTAGTCGCACATAGGGTCGAATGATATCTGACCCTACAAGACCACAGGATCGTCCACATGCCCTCAGGAAGTTCTAGGGAGGGTATGGTCGCACGTAGGGTCGAATGGTATCCGACCCCACGTCTGACTCTACACCCTACGGTCGCAGAAACTGCTACCCTAGGTGCTACCCTACCTGTGACCCTATGATTTTAATTAGTTTAAAATATATTAGAATTAATTATAATTCAAATCTATCGACTTGTTAGGTCTTTCTAGTGGTTTAAAAGTGATTCATAAAGCTTGAACGATGATCTATGCTCAGTCAAAGGTGAGGGAACAAGACCTAAACTAATTAGCTAATAACAAACTATTTTCATTTATTGAGTCCAATACCATGTATGATTCTTGTTATTACTGTTCATGCATATTTAATTTAGTTTATTTATAACATGATGATGATTATGATGCTAGGAATAGGCATCTGAATGTTTGTGTGTGGTTAGTGTGCTTGATGCGAGTGGAGCATCAGGGGGAGGACGTGACACAGTGGTTCATCCTGGTCACCGGACTCTAGCTCTATCTCTACTCAAGTCTTGTCCACTAACATCGTCGTATCTCCATTACCTTAGCAGAACTATTGTCATAGGGTATCAAGGGAGGTGGTCTTGGACTGTCTAGTCTCTGACTCTGTCGGAGGGCCTTAGTTCTATCTCTATGGACGTATTGAGGGATGCCGGGGTGAGGCCTTGGATACACTATTTGACATTAGGATTAGTTAGTTGTAAGCCTAGTTTGCAAGCCCTCGCCAATAAGGGCTTACGTATTGGTATGGGTAGAGCATCAGGGGAAGTGTGATGCGGTGCGGTCCTAAGCACTTTAGCTCTATCTCTTTTCCATGGTGGGGTGGATGTGGACGTCAATGGTATTTAATCCATTGGGTGGGCTTACACACCCTGTGTATAGAGGTAAGGCAGCCATCGAACCTTTCTATAGCACATTGCAAACTTATGAACCAGACCAAAGATATGAATTGAATGTAAGCATATGTTTTTTGTATTGTTTTGTTTGCTCATTGAGCCATGATGTGTGCTCACCCTTTCGACGTCGAATATTTTTAGTTGATGATGTAGGTACCACAATAGAAGATTATATAAATGCTCCGATGTATGGACATGCGGCGGCGATGGACGCTGAAGTTATGATGGAGTCGCATGATTCGTCATGCGAGTGCAACTCTTGTGTTTTCGATTAGATTTGGTTTAAATTATACAGACAACGTAATTGATTTAATTATTTTAATTTATGTCTTAGTCCGTGTGGAGGTAATTGGATAATTTATTTACTCTATCATAGTTAGACTCTTAGTTCATTTAATATATAAGACTTCTGCTATTATTTTTTTACTTAGATATGATTGTGGATGTGTATTGTTTAAGCAAACGGACACAGCCTATTTGAGATCCTGATTGAACCGTTGGTTTATTTGTGGTTCATCACACCATTCTGAATAGTGTAGAATTGGGGTGTGACATTTACTCTATTGCAGATAGAGTTCCCTTCCTTGTTTTCCTACTTTGGCTTACCTATTACAATTAAGGTAAAAATGTTACTTATGATTGTTTATTCTTGGTTCCATTAGGTCTAGGGTATCCTCATTAGTCTTAGGAACATGTCCTAGGGTTACATGGTTAAGTCTCAAAGTACATAACCGAAAATACAACCAAATTAGGTTTGCTTTAATAAGGGGGTCGATTAGCTATGGTGGTCGATCATCTCGGTTTTATCTACTACCTAGGTATTTCTAGCATAGATGGGTTCTAGTGGATTGCACCTCTATATGGTTTCTTCTATAGGTGATTTATGATGGGTTTAAGTCATTGGTTAAGAAAGAATCCTATTTTCATAGGTCATATGCATGTATGGTTCATGACATTGAATGTCGACTTTGCAACCACATGGTCTTACACATTTTGGGAGCACATTCTAATTAAACCAATCATTCTAACATATTCATTATGTCATTCTTGAGGTGTAGGATGACCAACATAGCCCAAATAGTCCATTAGGGTGAAAAATACTAAAAATGCAACTCACTGGAGACCAGGTGGTCAATCATAGCAGAGGCAATCAACCACTCAGTTTGGTCAACCACATTGGTCGATTGCCTCGTACCAGGGAGCTCAAACTAAACTTACTTTAGTCTGTTCTTCTTGGCATGGGGTCAAGGGCTACTCCAGGGGAGATTTTAAGTATCTGTACAACATTTATAGTCATATTCTATAAGATCGGTATTGAACTAACCAGTTTTACCACCTTGTACCAGGTCTACCTATCATGGTCGAGCCAAGTGGACCAAGTGCATGAAGGAAATCACAAGAACAGGTATGAAATTGACCCAAAAATAGTAAAATAGAGGGTAGGGTCACATACCTAAACAGGTAGGGTCGACCCCACATCATCATAAGATAGACCCATGACTTTTAGTCCTAGGGTCGGACAACTGAAACCCTAGGGTCGACGGGATCTGCAACCCTAGCATCGACCCTAGGATCACTGACAAAAACCGTAAATAGGAAACTTTCCTAAATTCAAGGGGATTTTTTCATAATCTCAATGGGACTTATTTTGGGAGGTTTTCCTCTATAAATAGGACGTCCCTTAGCCTCTTTCACTCCTTTTGAAACCTTAATTGAATGTGAGGGAATGAGAAGAGAAGGAGAAGAAAAGGAGAGTTAGAGAAGAAGACTAAGGAGAAGAAATTTAGAGAAATCTCTGAATCTCAGCAAGCTTACGGTATGATTACATTCTCCATAAATGATGTAAGACCCTAGAATAGTATATAAAGAGGGTATGATCTAGGAGAAACCCAAATCATCCATCCATGGGAGATTTCATTGGAATCCATCGAAGGAATCATTGAAAACCATGTAAAGTGAGTAACTTAGAGTTTTAAGCCATAGAATAAGCTTAGAATGGACGATGGAAGTAAGCCAAAAGACCCAAACATGAAAGAAGAGACTGTAGAATGAAAGGTTGACTTAAACCACGTGCGGTCACACGTAGGGTCGATTGGGAACCGACCCTACTAGACTACAGGATCGACCCCAAGCTCTCGGGAAGTCCAGGGAAGTTGCGGTCGCACCTAGGGTCAATGGGACAACCGACCCTAGCATCGACCCTATACCCTGGGGCGCAGAAACCTGCGACCCAACTTGCGACCCTAGCTTTACCACAAGCTTAAAACTGTCAGAATGAATTTTAATTAAAATCTATCAATTTGTTAAGTTTTTCTATTGATATAAAGGTGATTCTTAAAGCTTCAAAGAGGATTTACACTCAAGAAATGGTGAGGGAACAAGACCTAAACTAATTGGCTAATAATAAATTGTTTTATTTATTGAGTCCAACACTATGAATGATTCCATGCTTGTATGCCTGTAATGTGCATTTAACATGTCATCCAATATTTCTATTATTACTGTTCATGGATATTTAATTTTATTGTTTATAACATGATGATGATGATGATAATGATAGGAATAGGCATGTGAATGTTTGTGTTTGGATGGTGTACATGGTGCAGGTAGGGGATGGTATCAATCGGTACTTTAATGCCATTTTCATTGGGGTATATTGTGCCATAGTTCTACTAAATTCATGTCCACTAAGCAAATGTTGGTGTACTTGATGCGGATAGAGGATGGTATCAACTGGTACTTCAATGCCGTTTTCATTGGGTATATTATGCCATAGCTCTATACAAGTCTTGTCCACTCACATAGTTGTATCGCCATTACTTTAGCAGAGCTATTACGTCGTAGGGAATCAGGGGAGGTTGGCTCGGACCGTGTAGTCTCTGACTCTGCCAGGGGCCTTTGCTCTATCTCTATGGACATATTGAGGGATGCTGGAGTTAGGCCTTGGATACACTGTTTGCCATTAGGATTGGTTAGTTGTGAGCCCAGTTTGTAAGCCCTCGCCAATTGGGGCTTACGTGTTGGTATGGTATCAATCGATACTTTAATGCCATTTTTATTGGGGTATATTGGGCCATAGTGGGTGCATGTGGGGTCGACAATACCATTTTCATTGGGCGGTTCCACACACTCGTGTATAGAGGTGAGGCGGCCTTCGAACCTTTTTGTAGCACATTGCAAATTTATATACCAGACCACAGTTATGAATTGAATGCATGCATATGGTTGTTGCATTGTTTTGTTTGCTCACTGAGCCGTGATGTGTGCTCACCCTTTCGAATTTAAATATTTGTAGTTGATGATGCAGGTACTACTGTGGAAGATTATATGAATGCTCCTGCATACGGACACGTTGCTACAATGGATGCTGAAGATATAGTGCAGACGCATGACTCATCATGCGAGTGCAACTCATGCGTTTTCGATTAGATTTTTATTTGAACTATAATGGAAATGTTATTTGATATTTTATTTATTTATGTCTCGGTTGATACAACCTAATTAGATATTTTATTTCTGATTATCATAGTTAGATTCTTAGTTCATGTAATATTAAGACTTCCGCTATTGTGTATTTATTCTGACTATGGTTGTGGATGTGTATGGTTAAAGTTAAAGGACAGAGCCTATTAGAGATCCTGGTTGAACCATTGGTTTATTAATGGTTCATCACACCGTTCTGAATAGTGTAGAATTAGGGTGTGACAACTTGGTATCAGAGCTCTCAGACCCTATCTTTTAAACCAGTATACTACCACAAAAGTTTGTGAACTGAGAAAGGATAAATTTTAAAAGCTGTAATAATAACACATTATACGCACCTGTGTTGTTTGAGACAAAATTTGTAAGAGAATAATGCATCTAATAAATGAGAAACAAGTTCATATACACTCGAGTAAAAGACAAACGTATATACATATTATACCAAAGCAAGTTTATGTACATATTTAAAACAGAGTACAGTCCACAACCCGGACAGTTACTCTGTAATACAAAAGAAAAGAAAAATACATCATGAAGCTGGAGGTGATGGGGGAGGCGGTGCCTCGCAGTCTCTGTCATAGTCCTCAGCGTACACCCAAGTCAACCAGGCTATCTGAGTCTGGGTCGTCTAAAGACTAGCTGTGAGATTAGCCACCCGCTGATCACTCACGCGCTAAGGATCTAGAAGCTCTCCCACCCTCAGATCAGACATGCATTGAGCCTCTCTAATCTCACATAGTAGTCCCATCATGTCATCAGAAGGTGGGTGTGAAGGACCAGCTGCATGTGAAGGACAAGCTCCAGTAGTATGTATAGGTGATGGAGGAGGTATGGAGTCCACATCCATTTACATACGATCCTCATCCCCAACATCACCCCCATGAACCCCTGCTCCAACGGCTGCCGCTGCTGCCTCAACGTTTGATATCTCCACCCGTGTACGAGGACCCACCAGAGCGTTCCTCTCATCGTCACTAACCTGAGCATCTCGCATGCCCACCTTACAGATGGCCTCCCAGTCCAGAGCTGATGAGAAGGATTTCTCCTGAATCCCCTCATCCACTAAATCAATACCCAGGCGGGTAAGAAGTATGGTAATTAGACGACCATAGGGAAGGTTGCCTATCTGACCAGGCAGCGTAGCACTGATCATCGTCCGCATAATAATATAAGGGAGGCGGACAGGCTGCCTAGTGCAGATACAGTAAAGCAAATACTGGGTCAACTGGGAGACCCTCTCGTAGTGTCCACTCTGAGGTATCAGGTTGTGCTGAATGATCTTACAGTACACCCGAGGCTCTGGATAGAGATTGCTCGCCTTCATCTCCCAGCGATCCTCTCTGATAAGATGACAGTCTATCTCAGCCCGCATCTCCAAGGAAAAGAACTGGGGCTCTCTAGGAGCGCAGTATACCAAGAGGACATCATATGAAATGCCCAAGAGGTCTGCTAACTGCCGATAGTGAAAGGAAATCTCTACTCCCTTGACGTAGCTCGTGATCCTGAGATCCCTACCCCTCGCAGTGTCATTGTGATCTCCCACCACCTGAAGGTTACAATAGAACTGTCGCACTAAGTCCGGATGGGTACAGCCGTCGTTGGTGATCACGGGAAGCCCGCCCATGTCACCAAAGGCTCTCTCTATGTCAAACAAGGCTAGGCTAGCCAAGTCCACACGATGACCTCTCCCTACCTTCTTACGAGCGTAGCGGGCATACTGAGTCTTGGCCTCGTTAGAACGGAAGTGAACTAGGTCGTGAACCCTAAGTACTTTGGTACGAGCCATATTATCTGTAAAAACAAAGAAAAATAGATAATAGCTTAGTAAAGGTGAAAAACCCAAAAATTTCGACATCATAACTGCATAAATTGGGCAAAAGCCTTACTTTGCAACCATACCCATGGGTAGGAGGAATTATATAGATTTTCAACTACCCTGCAAGACTTATACAGTTGGAAATTTTATCTAAGAGGAGTAAATTTGAAGAAATTTTGAGAAATTCAAAATATCGACAAATTAGGGCAAAAATTTGAAATTTTCAAGTTTCTCGATAACCAACCGATGAAACATGAATATTTTTTAGGGCTTTCATCCATTGAGTCACCAACAACAAAAGCCCCCAATAAAAATCAAATTTTTACGGTTGGAAAAAGTTTAATCTAAAGAAAACGGTGTAAACGAGCAAAAACCTAGTTAGAAAGCTCTAAAAACATGAAACAGTGGAGAATATACCTGTAGAGAAGGAGTAGAAGTCAAAAAGTGAAGCAAAAATCACGAACGGTTCAGAGTTGTCACTGTAGCAACTCAAAGGAATGAGCCGAGTCGGAAAGGAGGAGAAAGAATGAGAAATGAAACCAAAATCAGGATTAAAAACCTGATTTTGAGCCCTAGGGTCGCATAATTCAACCAAGACATACGACCCTACCTCCGACCCATTCATAGACCCTAGCCTCTCAGTGATCTGACAGAATCTAGGGGTCGATCCTAGGGTCAGACATCTATCGACCCAACCATCGACCCTACGCTCTTGGTAAGTAACATTGATTTTCAAAGTCGCATACCCTAGGGTCAGACATCCATCGACCCTACCATCGACCCTACGATGGAAAATACAGTATTTTTGATAGAATGATCTGAAAATTTTGAAAATATCATTGACTAGTGGATTTAAATATGAGAATGAAGTATATGATGATTGCCTCACGTATTCTATAATTTTCAGGAATTACCACTACCAGAGCAGATAATGGTTGGACGAAGAGTGACCAGACAAAGCCATAACTCTATTCCACCACCACCACCTGTAGAGGAAGGCAGCCATGAAAATCCAGAAGTACAGGGTAATCCGAATGTGGCACAGCCAATAACTCACTGTTAGATAAATCCTACAAATTTTCCAGCTCTACCTACAGACCGGGCTACAACCGTAATGAATTTGGCACAACAACTGCAGCAAATACAACAAGTACAAGCAACTATGCAAGCTACCATAGGCATGGTTTTTCCAGCTGCACAGATGACACTGATGCCAGCAGGACAGGTAAGCACAGTACCAGGGGGAAGTAACACAGTACCCCAAGTACCTCAAACTCTCATCATGTAGGCTCAAGTACAAAACCCTGAAGTAGCTCCAGGTGGATATCAATACCAACCATCTATGTATGGGGCTTATGTTCCTCATAAACTAGATCACTCCAGACTAGTTGTGCATTTTCTGAAGATAAAGGCCAAGGAGTATAGTGGTAAGCCAGCTGATCCGTTTTGGCCAGCACACTGGATCGATGAAATGGAGAGGAATTTTACGATGACGACGGTGAATAAAGAGGAGAAAGTATTGTGTGCAACGTTCATGCTGAAAGGCGATGCACACCACTGGTGGAAGTCTACACGGACGTATTTGTTGACAAAGTACGCCCAACTAACCTGGGATATATATAAGAAGGCATTCTTTGAGAAGTATTTTCCTACGAGTTTCAGAGATTCTATGGAGAGAGAGTTCCTGAGTTTGTATAAGGGGCAAATGACTATGGATGCATATAAACAACGTTATAAAGAGCTGTTCTTCTTTGCACCCTCTAGCATGGAAGAGGAAAACACAAAGACCCTGGGTTCGTCATGGGACTCAGGGGAAGCATTCGTGAACATGTTTTGGGACTTGAGAAGAAAGTCTACAATGAAGCTGTACAAATTTCTCGCGTGATAGAGTCGAGCCAGAAAGAGAGCTATTTTTCTCAAAACAGGGGTATTAAAAGGCCAAATGGAAATTCTTACAACAGAGGGAACACCAAGGCATTCAAACCCTTTCGTACTCAAGGCTTCAATGCTGCAGCCAAGACCACTTCAGTAGCCCCACCACAACCAAAGCAAAATGGTGAAGGAATAAGATGTTTTAACTACAATCTAGTAGGGCATGTCTCAAGAGAGTGTACTAAGCCCAAAAAACAACTACAACAAGGTCGAGTCTATGCTGTTACATCTGAGGATGCTACCGCATCGCCTGATGTGCTCACAGGTATGACCGAAACCTTTCATTTTGTGTTACATTGTGTGAGCATGTAGACTAAATTAAAACAAATCACAGGTATCGTACCTATTAATGACATTCCCGCCAGAGTACTCTTTGATTCAGGAGCTACTCATTCTTTCATATCTGTGTCATTTGGAAAGAAGCTGAACCTACCACTCAAATATCTAGACTATAAACTGCTTGTACGGTCACCGATGGGGTTAGAAGTGGAATTAGAAACAGGTTATGGACCATGTCCAGTCCTTATTGAAGAGAAAACTCTAGATGCAACCCTGATTCAACTTGAGATGGCAGACTTTGACGTCATCTTGGGAATGGACTGGTTAGCTCGGCATTCTGGAAAACTATTATGTGCCGAAAAGAAGCTGACATTTAAAGACAAGGAAGGAGCAGAGTTCAGTTTTGCGGGAACTAAACTTCCCCGTAAATGTAAGCTCATACTCTCTGCATTAAAGGCTAGGAAGTGCCTTGAGAAAGGAGCAGTTGGGTATCTAAGTTGTCACACCCGAATTCCATACTGTTCAGAATGGTGTGATGTACCACTAAATAACCAACGGTTCAACCAGGATCTCTAATAGACCATCCCCGCGTTATCCAAACTTTACACACATCCACAATCATAATCAGAGTAAATACACAATAGCGGAAATCTTGTAAATAAATGAACTGAGAACTAAGATGATACCATTAATAATAGCAAATTATTTTGTGTTTCACTGAGACATAAATATTTAAGTACCAAATACATGTCTTATAAATCCAATAAAGAAACCTATAAAAATATCTAGTCAAATACACACAAGTTGCACTCGCAAGAGGAGTCGTGTGTATCATCTTCAGCTCCAGCGTCCATGGCTGCTATATTCTCGTATGTAGACGCGTTCATATAATCTTCGACTGTATAACCTGCATCATCAACTAAAAAAATATTCGACGTCGAGGGGTGAGCACACAACATGGCTCAGTGAGTAGCCAAAACAATGCAACAATACATATGCATGCAAAAAGTCAATTTATATCTTTGGTCCGGTTTATAGTTTGTAATGTGCAATAGAAAGGTTGGGTCGTCAAAGGTTAACGTTTATTGACACCACCTCTATACACAGGGTGTGGAAGCCCGCCCGAAGGTTAACGTTTATCGTCATCCCCATCCACACTACCATAACATTATACAACAAAGGTTAACGTTTATTGCTATATAAAGCTATACCAACACGTAAGCCCCTGTTAGCGAGGGCTTGCAAACTGGGCTCGCTACTAACCAATCTTAATGCCAAACAGTGTATCCAAGGCCTCACCCCAGCATCCCTTAGAATGCCCATAGAGATAGAGCCAAGGCCCCCCGGTAGAGTCAGAGACTACAAGGACCGAGACCACCTCCCCTGATACTCTACGACATAATAGATCCGCTAAGGTAATGGCAATACGACGATGCTAATGCACAAGACTTGAGTTAGAGATAGAGCTAAAGTGCTGAGACCCGCCAAAGGTTAAGGTTTATTGACGTTATCATCCCACCTCCCTTGATACTCGCTCGCATCAAGCACATCAACCACACACATACAAGCACATGCCTATTCCTATCATCATCATCATCATCATGTTATAAACAATTAAATAAATATGCATGAACAAGTAATAGAAATATTGGATGGCATGCTGTATGCACATTACAACATATTCGCATAGAATCAAGCATGGCATAGGACTCAAGAAATAGAAAAACAACTTATTATTAACCAATTTAGTTTGGGGTTAAGGTTCCTCACCTTAGCTTGCTAAAAGATATTTTTCCAAGCTTTAGAATCACCGTTATAACGTTATTATATTGCTAGCAAACCTAACAAAGTCGATAGAATTTAATTAGAATTAATTCGGAATTTAAAACCATTTTGTCAACTGAGGGTCGATGCTAGGGTCGATGCTAGGGTCGATGGGTCTATCGACCCTCCCTCTATTCTGGACTTCCCGAATGTTGAGGGTCGATGGTCAGAAACACCTAGGGTCGGATGGTCTATCGACCCTCGGTCTGACCCTCGATGCACTCTGGTCCAATTTCCACTTTTAAGTCCACTCTTCGTGTTTGGGGTCCTATGGCTTGCTTCCTACATTCATTCAACAGTCATTCCATGGTCTAGAACCATGTATAATCCCTCTAAATAGTTTTCGTGCATCTTCCTATGGTTTTTCATGAAAACCTAACCATGGATGGATGGTTTGGGTTTCTCCGAAATCCTACACTCAACCATATCTAACCTAAGGTCTGTAGAAACTCATGGGATTAGTATCCATACCTGAGAAGATTACTTTTCTCTGGCCTTTCTTCTCCTTTTTGCTAAGTCTTCCTCCTTGTCTCCTTTCTTCCTCTTTTCATTCTTCTCTCTTTCTCTCAATTCAATTAGGGTTGTGAAAGGAGTGAAAGTGGCTTAGGGACGTCCTTTAAATAGATTAGGAATGTCCTATAATAGTCCCCTTGAGATTTGGAAAGAATCCCAATTGAAAAATATAGAAATTTCCTAATTTCTATATTCGTCAGAAACCGAGGGTCGATGGGAGGGTCGATGATCCCGTCGACCCCAGGGTCTTAAGCTGTCCGACCCTCCCTTCAAATCCGAGGGTCTAACATTCTGTTTTGGGAGGTCCGACCCTACTTGGCTGGGTATGCGATCCTCTCCTAAAATTAAGTATTTTTGGGTCGATTTTATACCTGGGATCTCGATCTCCATCACGCCCTTGGTCCACTTGACTCGACCATGATGGGTAAACCTGGTTCAAGGTGGTAAGACCGGGTTAGTTTGACACGGGTCTTACAACTCCCCCCAACTTATAAAAATTTTGTCCTCGAAATTGTACGTACCTTCTGAATCAAACAAGTGAGGGTATTGCTTTCTCATAGCATTTTCTTTTTCCCATGTAATTTCTTCCATGTCTCTACTTTTCCATGTGACCTTAACATAATAGATATCTCTGTTGCGTAGACGTTGAACCTTTCGACAAGTGATTTCTATTGGTGTTACTTCAAATGTCAAATCATCAGTCAATTTCGGCAAATCCACTGTCAAAACATGCGTTGGGTCTTTGACATACTTCTTCAATAGAGAAATGTAAAATACGTCGTGCACACTTGACATAGATGGTGGTAATGCCAACTGATAAGCTACTTTTCCACGCTTAGCTAGAATTTCATATGGTCCGACATATCTTGGAGTTAATTTTCCTTTCTGTTCGAATCTCTTCAATCTTCTCATAGGCGATACTTTCAAAAATACTTTATCACCTACGGCAAACTCTAGATCTCTTCGTCGAGTATCTGCATATTGCTTCTGACGATTCTGAGCTGTTTTCACTCTCTCCTTGATGATGTCGACCACTCGACAAGTCTCTTCGACAAATTTCGGTCCAACAATACTATGTTCTCCAACTTCATTCCAAAACAAGGGGGTTCGACACTTCCTGCCATACAGTGCTTCATAAGGTGACATCTGTATAGTAGCCTGATAACTGTTATTGTAAGCGAACTCAATCAATGGTAACTTTTCGTCCCATGATCCTTTGAAATCAATCACATATGCTCGTAGCATATCTTCTAGAATCTGGATTGTATGCTCCGACTGTCCGTCCGTCTGTGGGTGGAATGCAGTACTGAACTTCAATGTTGTACCTATAGCCTTTTGCAGTCCTTCCCAAAATTTGGAAGTAAATTGGGGATCTCTATCGGACACAATACTTTCTGGTACACCGTGTAACCGAACAATATTATCCACATACAGCTTTGCTAACCTTTCCAATGTATACTGGGGTCGTATCGGTATGAAGTGAGCTATTTTAATCAGACGGTCTACAATCACCCAAACTGCGTCAACTACTCGAGGAGTCAATGGTAGTCCTGTGACGAAGTCCATAGTGATGCAGTCCCACTTCCATGCTGGTTCCGGTAATGGCTGCAACAGTCCTGCGCGTCTTTGTCGTTCCGCCTTTACCTTCTGACAATTTAGGCATTGAGACACAAACTTGGCTACATCTGCCTTCATTCCCCTCCACCAATATAGTTTCTTTAGATCATGATACAATTTTGTACTTCCAGGATGTATCGAGTAGATGGTGGTATGGGCTTCCATCATCAGTCGGTGTCTAATGTCCATACTTTCTGTTTCGGGTACACATATTCTCCCTTTATATTTCAATACCTTCTCGTTATCTAAGGTGAACTCAGAGTTGGTCCTACCTTTCTCAATATCTTCTTGTACTGTTCTCAGATAAGGATCTTCTTTGATAGCTGTCTTCACTTCATCCACTATATCCGGTATAATCTTCAATACCGCGAATATATTCGAAAACCAATGAATAAACCCTTGGTTGGCTGGTCCATCCCTTGTATCTATCACATATTGTTCGTTGCCGTGATTGAACACCATTCCGTTGGTACAAATTGCTGCAGTTGTGCTAGCTTCTCCTTGAGATTTTATCATTTCTTTTCTGCTCAATGCATCCGCTACCACGTTCGCTTTTCCCGGATGATACTGGATATCACAATCATAGTCTTTCAATAGTTCCAGACATCTTCTTTGTCTCATATTCAACTCCTTCTGATTAAATAGATAAGTAAGACTTTTATGGTCTGACTTAATCTGAAATTTCTCTCCGTATAGGTAGTGTCTCCATATCTTGACAGCATGTACTACTGCCGCTAACTCCAAATCATGAGTGGGGTAATTTTTCTCATGTACCTTCAACTGTCTCGAGGCATACGCAACTACTTGCTCTCCTTGCATAAGCACACATCCTAGTCCCAATCCCGATGCATCAATGTATAAGGTAAATGTCTGTCCTGGAACGGGAATGGTCAAAATTGGGGCGGATATCAATCTGGTCTTCAGTGTTTGAAAACTCTTTTCACACTTATCCGTCCATACAAATTTTTCTCCTTTCTTGGTCAAACTGGTGAGAGGTACAGCAATCCAAGAATAGTCTTCTACGAATCTCTGATAATATCCAGCTAGACCCAGAAAACTTCTAATTTATGAAATACTCTTTAGTGCTCCCCACTTTACGATAGCCTCGATCTTACTGGGGTCCACTTTGATTCCTTCAGCGGATGCTACATGGCCTAAAAAGGCGACTTCACTTAGCCAAAACTCACACTTCGAAAATTTGGTGTATAACTTCTCTTTCCTTAAACGTTGTAGGGCTGCGTTTAGGTTCTTAACATGGGTTTCCTTGTCTTTGGAGTATACCAATATGTCATCAATAAATACTATCACCGACGTGTCCAACATATCGTGGAAAACTCGGTTCATAAGTTCCATGAACGTTTCCGGTGCATTAGTTAATCCGAATGACATCACTAAGAACTCATAATGTCCGTATCTTGTCCTGAAAGCTGTCTTCGGGATGTCACCTTCTTTAATCTTCAGTTGATGATAGCCTGATCGAAGATCGATCTTTGAGAATACCTTCGCTCCTTGTAACTGATCGAACAAGTCATCGATCCTGGGTAGTGGATATCGATTCTTGATTGTCAGCTTATTCAACTCTCGATAGTCGATACATAATCGAACACTACCATCCTTCTTCTTTACGAACAACACCGGTGCTCCCCATGGAGATATACTGGGTCTAATATAACCCTTATCCAGTAGTTCTTGTAATTGCACTTTTAATTCCTTCAGTTCGGTAGGAGCCATTCTATACGGTGCTTTTGATACCAGTGCGGCTCCAAGTATCAGGTCTATTACAAACTCCGTGGCCCGGTCGGGTGGTAATCCGGGTAGTTCCTCTGGAAATACATCAGGAAAATCTCGTACGACATTAATATCTTCCATTCGTGGCACGTCCTTGGTTAGGTCGACCACTGATACTAGATATCCGACGGCTCCCTTTTCAAGCAACTTCTTAGCCTTTAATGCTGAGAGTATGAGCTTGCGTCTTCTGGGAAGTTTGGTTCCCGAGAAACTGAATTCTGCTCCTTCTTTGTCTTTGAACGTTAGCTTCTTCTCGGCGAATAACAGATTTGTAGAATGCCGAGCTAACCAGTCCATTCCTAAGATGACATCGAAGTCTGCCATCTCAAGTTGTATTAAAGTTGCATCCAAGGTTTTCTCGCCAATGAGAACTGGACATGACCCATAACCTTTCTCTAATTCCACTTCTAATCCCATCGGTGACCGTACAAGTAACTTGTAGTCTAATGTTTTGATGTGTAAATTGGTCTTCTTTCCAAACGACACAGATATAAATGAATGCGTAGCTCCTGAATCAAAGAGTACTCTGGCTGGTACGCCATTGATAGGTACATGGAAGAAATAACTCTCCTTCTGGCTCGATTCGATCACTCGAGCAATCTGGACAGCTTCATTGTAGATTTTCTTCTCTAAGCCCAGAACATTTTCTCTTATGCTTCCTCTTAGTCCCGCGACAAACCTACGGGTTTTTGTATCTTCTTCTTGCATGCTAGCCGGTGCGAAGAAAAACAGTTCTTCTTAACGCTGTTGATACGAGTCTACGGACATTTGCCCCTGGTACAGACTCAAGAAATCTTTCTCCATTGAATCTCTGAAGCTTCTTGGGAAATACTTCTCGAAGAATGCTTCTTTATATATAGCCCATGTCAGTAGGGTGTGCTTGGTCAATAAGTACGTCGTTGTAGATTTCCACCAATGGTGTGCGTCGCCTTTGAGCATGAAGGTGGCGCATAGTACTTTCTCTTCCTCGGTAATAGTCATCATAAGGAAGTTCCTTTCCATTTCGTCTATCCGGTAGTACTGGCCACGAGTGGATCGGACGGCTTGCCGTTGAATTCCTTAGGTTTCATCTTCAAAAATCTCTCCACTAGCCGGGAGTGATCCAAGTTGATTTTGGTATGCCCCAAACATAGGGGGTGGATACCGATAGTTCCCTTGGGCTGCTTCCGGGACTTGCACCGGAATTGGTGCAGCCGGTTGTTGAGGTGTCCGTTGAGCTGGGTGATTACCCACTGGTGCTGCACTAGCTTGCCCAGGTGTGCATGGTTGCAGCCCGAGTGGCTTGAAACATAACTCCCATCGCAACCTGCATTTGAGCTTGTGCGTGTTGCATTTGTTGTAGCTGTTGTGCCGGATTCATAACCACGGTTGCTAGCTCCGGTGGTGGAGGTGGCAAATTTGTAGGGGCTCTGCTGGTTCCGGATTACCCCGTGCAAGGTTATTCTCTTGACTAGTCTCCTCCACGTGGTGGTGGTGGTGGGACCGTATTTCGGGTCCGTCGGGTAACTCTACGTCCGGACATATTTCTTTTGAGATGCGTGGTGCCCGAAAATCTTCAAAATCGGTGAGAAATCATTTATACTTCATGTAGGCACGCTTAACCGATATAAAATTCAAAATCCCCAATTCATTACGAAATAAATCCTGTCTTTTCTATGCGGGGTCGATGGTAAGGGTTCCTGGTATGTCCGACCACGGGTATTCGACCCGGGAATGACCTGTTCTTCCCGAGAGCCGAGGGTCGATCGCGAGGTCGATGGGTGTCCGACCCTCGGTCCGACCCCTCGATTTTCAGTCAGATTCCCGAGAGCCGAGGGTCGATGGGAGGGTCGATCCGAGGGTCAATGGTGTCAGTCGAATTGTCCGACCCTCGGACCAAAAATCAGATTTTTAAGATCCGATTTTGGGTCATTTCTCACTATTCCTCCTCCGTTTCGACTCGCCTCCACTCTCTGAGTTGCTACAGTGCTACTCCACTGTTCTTGGTCGGTTTAACTCCGGGTTTCGACGTCCACGTCATCCCTACAGGTATATCCTCTCACCTTTACCTGTTTTTAGGTTTTCTTTTCTAGGTTTTTGCTCATTTAACTCGTATTTTCCAAATTAAACTTTTTCCAACCGTAAAAATTCGATTTTTATTGGGGGCTTTTGTTATTGGGGTCTTGAGGAACGAAAGCCCTCAAAAATTTTTGAGTTTCATCGGTTGGTTATCGAGAAACTTAGAATTTTCACTTTTTGCCCTAATTTGTCGATATTTTCGATTTTTTTTTCTTGAATTTCTTCAAATTGGACATCGTCAGTTAAAATTTCCTACTGTAGGTTGATTGTAGGATATGTTTTAACTTACATAAGTCCTTATGCCCACTTATATTGTGAGGAATGGGCTTCTATTTTAAATTTTTTGGATTTTTATCCTATTAACTCCTTATTTCTTTTCTCCTTCCTATTTTTGCAGATACTATGGCCCGTACCAAAGTGCCAAGATTGCGTGATCCACTTCGCTTCCGTTCCAATGAAGCTGAGGCACAGTATGCTGACTATGCCCGTAAGAAAGTGGAAGGGGGTCGCATGGTGAACTTGGCTGAGCTAGCCTTGTTCAATGTAGAGGGAGCATTCGGTGATATGGGGTGGCTCCCTGTCATCACATACGATGCGTGCACCTGTCCAGATTTGGTGCGCCAGTTCTATTGTAATCTCCAGGTGGTGGGGAATTACAATGACGTTGAGCACGGCCAGGAGTTACGCATCACCAGCTACGTCAAGGGGGTGCACATCTCCTTTGATTATCGGCAGCTGGCCGATCTGTTGGGCATCACCTATGATGGCCCTATGGTGTACTGTGCGCTGGGAGAGCCATAGTTTGTTGAGATGGAGATGAGGGCAGAGATCGACAACCAGTTGCTCCGTCCCGATAGATGGCAGATGAGGGCTTGCTACTTGCGTCCAGCTCCACGGGTTTTCTGCAAGATTATCCAGCATAATCTGATCCCGCAGAGTGGGCATTATGAGAGGGTGTCTCGGCTGACCCAGTTCTTGATCTAACGCATCCGCACTCGCCCCGCCGGTCCGCCTTCATTACATCATCATGCGGGACGATGATTAGTGCCACATTATCCGGTCATAGGGGTAATCTACCCTATGGACGCATGATTACAGATGTTACCGACCCGTCGGGGGGTGGATCCGGTGGATGAGAAGATTCGGGAGAAGACCTTCTCGTCGCCTCTAGATTGGGAGGCTATCTGCAAGATGGGGCTACGAGATGCGGAGGTTAGCGATGAGGAGAGGAACGCGATGGTGCGCCCTCACACTCGGGTTGAGATGGCTGATGCTGAGGCTGCTGCTAGGGCTTGTGGGGATCCGGTCGATGATGATCGCTTATATATGGGTGTCGATGCGATACCACTGCCATCACCCACGCATGCGGATAGGGCTGGTACTTCTGTTGCGGCGGCTTCGGTACCGGAGACCGGTCCTTCTCATGGGGCTGGTCCTTCATGCCCACCTGCTGATGACGTGCTGAGTATGTTTCACGAGATTAGAGAGGCTCAACGTGCATCGGATCTGAGGATAGGGGAGCTCCTAGACGCCCAGCCCGGACCGATCGGAGGGGTGGCTGATCTCACGGCTAGTCCGCGACGACTCAGACCTAGGTGGCATGGTTGACTAGGGTCTATGCCGAGGACTATGACAGAGACCGTGAGGCACCGCCTCCTCCTTCGCCTCCAGCTTCCTGATTTGTACTTTACTTTTCTTATACTACAGAGTAACTGTCCGGGTTGTGGACTGTACTCTGCTTTAGCGATGTATATACGTTTTGTTTCTTTTACTCATTGTATATAACTGGTTTTTCCTTTAATAGATGCATTATTCTCTTTTTAATTCGGTTTCAATCATCACTTGTGCTTACAGTGTGTTTGTATTAAAGCTTTTAATTTATCCTATCTCAGTTCACAATGCTCTTGAATGCGTGTAAGTTCGATGGGCAAAGCCTGAGAAACTCTGATACCAAGTTGTCACACCCCAATTCCACACTGTTCAGAATGGTGTGATGAACCGCTAAATAACCAATGGTTCAACCAGGATCTCTAATAGACCATCCCCGCGTTATCCAAACTTTACACACATCCACAATCATAATCAGAGTAAATACACAATAGCGGAAATCTTGTAAATAAATGAACTGAGAACTAAGATGATACCATTAATAATAGCAAATTATTCTGTGTTTAACTGAGACATAAATATTTAAGTACCTAATACATGTCTTATAAATCCAATAAAGAAACCTATAAAAATATCTAGTCAAATACACACGAGTTGCACTCGCAAGAGGAGTCGTGTGTATCATCTTCAGCTCCAGCGTCCATGGCTGCTATATTCCCGTATGTAGACGCATTCATATAATCTTCGACTGTATAACCTGCATCATCAACTAAAAAAATATTCGACGTCGAGGGGTGAGCACACAACATGGCTCAGTGAGTAGCCAAAACAATGCAACAATACATATGCATGCAAAAAGTCAATTTATATCTTTGGTCCGGTTTATAGTTTGCAATGTGCAATAGAAAGGTTGGGTGGTCAAAGGTTAACGTTTATTGACACCGCCTCTATACACAGGGTGTGGAAGCCCGCCCGAAGGTTAACGTTTATCGTCGTCCCCATCCACACTACCATAACATTATACAACAAAGGTTAACGTTTATTGCTATATAATGTTATACCAACACGTAAGCCCCTGTTAGCGAGGGCTTGCAAACTGGACTCGCTACTAACCAATCCTAATGCCAAATAGTGTATCCAAGGCCTCACCCCACCATCCCTCAGAATGCCCAAAGAGATAGAGCTAAGGCCCCCCGGTAGAGTCAGAGACTACAAGGACCGAGACCACCTCCCCTGATACTCTACGACATAATAGATCCGCTAAGGTAATGGCAATACGACGATGCTAATGCACAAGACTTGAGTTAGAGATAGAGCTAAAGTGCTGAGACCCGCCAAAGGTTAACGTTTATTGACGTTCTCATCACACCTCCCCTGATACTCGCTCGCATCAAGCACATCAACCACACACATACAAGCACATGCCTATTCCTATCATCATCATCATCATCATCATGTTATAAACAATCAAATAAATATGCATGAACAAGTAATAGAAATATTGGATGGCATGCTGTATACACATTACAACATATTCGCATAGAATCAAGCATGGCATAGGACTCAAGAAATAGAAAAACAGCTTATTATTAACCAATTTAGTTTGGGGTTAAGGTTCCTCACCTTAGCTTGCTAAAAGATATTTTTCCAAGCTTTAGAATCACCGTTATAATGTTATTATATTTCTAGCAAACCTAACAAAGTTGATAGAATTTAATTAGAATTAATTCAGAATAAAACCATTCTGTCAACTGAGGGTCGATGCTAGGGTCGATGCTAGGGTCGATGGGTCTATCGACCCTCCCTCCATTCTGGACTTCCCGAATGCTGAGGGTCGATGGTCAGAAACACCTAGGGTCGGATGGTCTATCGACCCTCGGTGTGACCCTCGATGCACTCGGGTCCAATTTCCACTTTTAAATCCACTCTTCGTGTTTGGGGTCCTATGGCTTGCTTCCTACATTCATTCAACAGTCATTCCATGGTCTAGAACCATGTATAATCCCTCTAAATAGTTTTCGTGCATCTTCCTATGGTTTTTCATGAAAACCTAACCATGGATGGATGGTTTGGGTTTCTCCAAAATCCTACACTCAACCATATATAACCTAAGGTCTGTAGAAACTCATGGGATTAGTATCCATACCTGAGAAGATTACTTTTCTCTGGACTTTCTTCTCCTTTTTGCTAAGTCTTCCTCCTTGTCTCCTTTCTTCCTCTTTTCCTTCTTCTCTCTTTCTCTCAATTCAATTAGGGTTGTGAAAGGAGTAAAAGTGGCTTAGGGGCGTCCTTTAAATAGAGTAGGAATGTCCTATAATAGTCCCATTGAGATTTGGAAAGAATCCCAATCAAAAAATATAGAAATTTCCTAATTTCTATATTCATCAAAAACCGAGGGTCGATGGGAGGGTCGATGATCCCGTCGACCCTAGGGTCTTAAGCTGTCCGACCCTCCCTTCAAATCTGAGGGTCTGACATTCTGTTTTGGGAGGTCCGACCCTACTTTGCTGGGTATGCGACCCTCCCCTAAAATTAAGTGTTTTTGCGTAGATTTTATACCTGGGATCTCGATCTCCATCACGCCCTTGGTCCACTTGACTCGACCATGATGGGTAGACCTGGTTCAAGGTGGTAAGACCGGGTTAGTTTGACACGGGTCTTACAATATCTATGGTCGATCTTACCAAGGAAGCACCACTAATGGAGGATATTGATGTTGTGCATGACTTCCCCGATGTATTTCCTAAAGAGTTACTAGGACTACCACCCAACCGAGCGACAGAGTTCGTTATAGATCTTATAACTAGAGCTGCACCAGTATCTAAAGCACCTTATCGAATGGCTCTTACTGAACTAAAGGAATTAAAAGTACAGTTACAAGAACTACTGGAAAAGGGTTACATCCGACCTACTATATCACCATGGGGAGCGCCAGTATTATTCGTAAAGAAGAAGAACGGTAGTGTTCGACTGTGTATAGACTACCGGGAACTGAATAAGCTGACAATCAAGAATCGATATCCATTGCCTCAGATCAATGACTTGTTCGATAAGTTGCAAGGTGCCAAAGTGTTCTCCAAAATTGATCTTCGGTCAGGCTGCCATCAGTTGAAGATGAAAGATGGTGATATTCCCAAGACAGAATTCACGACCAGATATGGACATTATGAATTTTTGGTCATGTCTTTTGGATTGACAAACGCACTAGCAACTTTTATGGAACTTATAAATCGGGTATTCCATGATATGTTGGATATGTCGGTTATTGTATTCATTGATGACATATTGGTCTACTCCAAGGACAAGGAAACTCATATTAAGAATCTAAATGCCACTTTGCAGCGATTACGAAAAGATAAGCTTTACGCTAAGTTTACAAAGTGTGAGTTTTGGCTAAATGAGGTCGCATTCCTTGGCCATGTTGTATCCGCTGAAGGAATTAAACTGGATCCTAGCAAGATCGAAGCCATTGTAAAGTGGGAAGCACCAAAGAGCGTTGCAGAAATTAAAAGTTTCCTAGGTTTAGCTGGTTATTATCGACGATTTGTGGAAGACTATTCCCGAATTGCCGTACCTCTCACCGTTTGACTAAGAAGGGAGAAAAGTTTGTTTGGATTGAGAAATGTGAGAAGAGTTTCCAAACATTGAAGGCTAGATTGATATCTGCTCTGATCTTAACCATTTCGATTCCAGGACAGCCATTTATTTTGTACACTAATGCGTCAGGATTGGGATTAGGATGTGTACTTCTGCAAGGAGAACAAGTAATTGCTTATGCCTCAAGACAATTGAAGACAAATGAGAAGAACTATCCCACTCATGATTTGGAATTAGCAGCAGTAGTACATGCTGTCAAGATATGGAGACATTACTTGTACGGAGAGAAATTTCAGATTAAATCAGATCATAAGAGTTTTACTTATCTCTTTAATCAGAAGGAGTTGAATATGAGACAAAGAAGATGGCTGGAACTATTGAAATATTATGATTGTGATATCCTGTATCATTCGGGAAAAGATAATGTGGTTGCTGACGCGTTGAGTAGAAATGCAATGTTAAAATCTCAAGGAGAGGTTTACACAACTGCTACAATGTGTACTACCAGAAAAGTGTTCAATTACATTAATGAGCAGTTTGTAGATGCACCGGATGAATTAACCAACCAAGGGTTTATTCATCGGTTTTCAAGTATGTTTGCCACATTGAAGAATGTACCTGATATAATTGATGAAGTGAAAATAGCTATTAAATTAAACCCTTATCTAAGAACGGTAAAAGAGGACATTGAAAAAGGTAGGACTATCCCTGAGTTCACCTTGGACAATGAAAAGGTACTAAAGTACAAAGGAAGAATATGTGTACCTAAAACAGAAAGTTTGGACATTAGACACCGGCTAATGAAGGAAGCCCATACCATCGCCTATTCGATACATCCTGGAAGTACAATATTGTATCATGATCTCAAGAAATTATATTGGTGGAGAGGAATGAAAACTAATGTAGCTAAGTTCGTGTCTCAATGCCTAAATTGGCCTAGAGTGAAGGCTGAATAACAAAGACCTGCAGGACTGTTACAGCCGTTACCGGAACCAGCATGGAAATGGGACAGCTTCACTAAGGACTTCGTCACTGGGTTACCATTGACTACCCGAGTAGTTGATGCGGTTTGGGTGATTGTTGACCGCCTGAATAAAATGGCTCGATTTATAGCTATACGACCTCAGTATACACTGGAGAGGTTAGCTAAGTTGTATGTGGATAATATTGTTAGATTACACGGTGTACCTGAAAGCATTGTGTCCGACAGAGATCCACGATTTACTTCAATGTTTTAAGAAGGATTGCAAAAGGCTATGGGTACCACATTGAAGTTCAGTACTGCATTCCATCCTCAGACAGATGAACAGTCAGAGTGTACCATTCAGATTTTAGAAGACATGTTCCAAGCCTGTGTAATTGATTTTAGAGGATGATGGGATGAAAAATTACCACTGATCGAGTTCGCTTATAACAATAGCTATCAGGCTACTATACAAATGTCACCCTATGAAGCACTGTATGGCAGGAAGTATCAAACTCCTTTGTTTTGGATTAAAGTTGTAGAACGTAGCATTGTCGGACCAGAATTCGTTGAGGAAACTTGTCGAGTGGTCGACACCATCAAGGAAAGAGTGAGAACGGCTCAGAATCGTCAGAAGCAATATGCAGATACTCAACGCCGAGACCTTGAATTTTCCGTAGGTGATAAGGTATTCCTCAAAGTGTCACCTATGCACGGTTGGAAATGGTTCGAATAGAAAGCAAAACTAAGTCCGAGATATGTCGGGCCGTATGAGATTCTAGCCAAACGTGGAAGAGTGGCCTACCAGTTAGCACTACCACCATCCACGTCAAGTGTGCATGATGTATTTTATATCTCCTTACTAAAGAAGTATGTCAGAGATCCAACGTACGTTTTGACAATAGATATACCTAAATTGACTGATGATTTGACATTTAAAGTAACACCAACTGGAATCACCAACCGAAAGGGACAACGACTACGGAACCGTGACATCTATTATGCTAAAGTCACCTGGAGAAGCAGAGATATAGAAGAAATCACATGGGAAGAAGAGAATGCTATGCGAAAGCAATACCCTCATCTTTTCAACTCAGAAGGTATGTACAAATTTTGAGGATGACATTTTTATAAGCTAGGGGAGTAGTAAGACCCATATTGAACTGACCAGTCTTACCACCTTGTACCAGGTCTACCTATCATGGTCGAGCCAAGTGGACCAAGTGCGTGAAGGAAATCGCAAGACCAGGTATGAAATTGACTCAAAAACAATAAAATAGAGGGTAGGGTCACATACCTAAACCGGTAGGGTCGACCCCACCTCATCAGAAGACAGACCCATGACCTTTAGTCCTAGGGTCGAACAATTGAAACCCTCGGGTTGACGGGATCTGCGACCCTAGCATCGTGACAGAAACTGTAAATAGGAAGCTTTCCTAAATTCGAGGGGATTCTTTCCTAATCTCAATGGAACTTATTTTGGGCAATTTTCCTCGATAAATAGGACGTCCCTTAGCCACTTTCATTCCTTTTGAAACCCTAATTGAATGTGAGAGAAAGAGAAGAGAAGGAGATGAGAAGAAGAGTTGGAGAAGAAGACTAAGGAGAAGAAATTCAGAGAAATCTCTGAATCTCAGCAAGCTTAAGGTATGATTACATTCTCCATAAATAATGTAAGACCCTAGAATAGTATATAAAGAGGGTATGATCTAAGAGAAACCCAAATCATCCATCCATGGGAAGATTTCAATGGAATCCATGAAAGGAATCATTCAAACTATGTAAAGTAAGTAACTTGGAGTTTTAAGCCATAGAACAATCATAGCATGAACGATGGAAGTAAGCCAAATGACCCAAACATGAAAAAAGAGAATGTAGAATGAAAGGTTGACTTAAACCACGTGCAGTCGAACATAGGGTCGATTGGGAACCGACCCTACCAGACCACAGGATCGACCCCAAGCTCTCGGGAAGTCCAGGAAAGTTGCGATCGCACCTAGGGTCGATGGGACAACCGACCCTAGCATCGACCCTATACCCTCGGGTCATAGAAACCTACGACCCATCCTGCGACCTTAGCTTTGCAACAAGCTTAAAACTGTCAGAATGAATTCTAATTAAAATCTATCGATTTGTTAGGTTTTTCTATTGATATAAAGGTGATTCTTAAATCTTGAAAGAGGATTTACACTCAAGCAAAGGTGAGGGAACAAGACCTAAACTAATTAGCTTATAATAAACTGTTTTATTTATTGAGTCCAATACTATGAATGATTCCATGCTTGTATGAGTGTAATGTGCATTTAACATGTCATCCAATATTTCTATTATTATTGTTCATGCATATTTAATTTTATTGTTTATAACATGATGATGATGATGATGATGATGATGATGATACGAATAGGCATGTAAATGTTTGTGTTTGGCTGGGGTACATGGTGCGGGTAGGGGATGGTATCAACCGGTACTTCAATGCCGTTTTCATTGGGGTATATTGTGTCATAGTTCTACTCAAGTCATGTCCACTAAGCAAATATTGGTGTACTTGATGCGGATAGAGGATGGTATCAACCGGTACTTTAATACCGTTTTCAATGGGTATATTGTGCCATAGCTCTATACAAGTCTTGTCCACTAACATCATCATATCACCATTACCTTAGCAGAGCTATTACGTCGTAGGGCATCAGGGGAGGTTGGCTCAGACCGTGTAGTCACTGACTCGATCGGGGGCCTTAGCTCTATCACTATGGACGTATTGAGGGATGCTGGGGTGAGGCCTTGGATATACTATTTTCTATTAGGATTGGTTAGTTTTGAGCCCAGTGTACAAGCCCTCGCCAACAGGGGCTTACATATTGGTATGGTATCAATCGATACTTCAATGCCATTTTCATTGGGGTATATTGTGCCATAGTGGGTGCATGTGGGGTCAATAGTGCCGTTTTCATTGGGCAGTTCCACACACTTATGTATAGAGGTGAGGTGCCCTCTGAACCTTTCTATAGCACATTGCAAACTTATATACCAGACAACAGTTATGAATTGAATGCATGCATATGATTGTTGCATTGTTTTGTTTGCTCACTGAGCCGTGATGTGTGCTCATACTTTTGAATTCGAATATTTTTAGTTGATGATGCAGGTACTACTGTGGAAGATTATATGAATGCTCCTGCATACGGGCACGTTGCTGCAATGGATGCTGAAGATATAGTGGAGACGCATGACTCATCATGCGAGTGCAACTCATGCGTTTTCGATTAAATTTTTATTTGAACTATTAAGGAAATGTAATTTGATATTTTATTTATTTATGTCTAAGTTGATACAACTTAATTGGATATTTTATTTATGATTATCACAGTTAGATTCTCAATTCATTTAATATTAAGAATTCCGCTATTGTGTATTTATTCTGATTATGGTTGTGGATGTGTATGGTTTAAGTTAAAGGACACAGCTTATTAGAGATCTTGGTTGAACCATTGGTTTATTAGCGGTTTATCACACCGTTCTGAATAGTGCGGAATTGGGGTGTGACATATTCCAATCATAATTGAATGTTATACATCATCCTAAAGTCTACATTAATTACTTGTATCGGTTTATCGATCATAACCATTCTTGATAGATTTTACCTGACTTTCATGGAGGGTCTTCTGGAATCTTGTTCCAACATGATCGGGGGTTGGGTTTTACCTCATGAGATCATCAGGTTTTACTCTAATTAAGGTAGGAATAGTTTTTAGGCTTACCTTAATGCTTATGCTATCATAGTTGTAGGGAGAAGCTTGAGGAGGTCCTTCAATGGTTGTTCTTCCTCTTTTCTTCCTCAACTTGTTCCAATTTACTCTCTCTCTCTATAAACTTGTCAAAGGTTCTAATGTTCTCAATTAGGGATTATAAAGAGTTTTTACTAAGGAGTTTATGCAAGAGTTAGAGTCGTACTACAACTCCTCTCTTGAGAGTCCTATTCCTAGAATAAGTGTAATTAAGGAGGCTTGGAGGTTGTTAATTGACAGTCCAACACATTCAAAAGTAGGTCCCATATGAATTGGGATGATCATGGGTGGTTAAGAACCAGTAAGAGCCATGCCAAATTAAATTAAACTTGGATTGGCCTTATTCTGGGTTCATGCAGTCGATCAAGCAGGGACAATCGATTAACTTAATTTGGTAGACCTCCTTGGTCGGCCACCTACTCTAAATTGACTTAGAATGGCTACGTCTTAGATGGTTCAACTAATTCTTCCCAAATAGAGTTTCTATACTATGAGATAAAGGGTTTTAACTCTTACCTAGAGTTTCGTACACTCTATTGATGATATAGATGCTAAGCTAGTGTTGGTAGAAGAACTTATTACGTGAAAAAAATTTAAATTAGCCCATATTTTTGGGTGTGCATTTTAAAAACACCACGACTGACCATTGGCAAAATGCCTTGACCTCTATTGGATGTTACATTAGATAAGATAGGGGCGATCGAAGCACCGACCAACGAACCAAAACTTCCATAAATTGAGAATAAATAATTTAAAACTTAGAACCAATAATTCTATGCGTTGTATAGGAGTAGAGCACCTCGAAAAAATTGATCTATCTAGCGTGGATAACCATAATTACATGATCCCAGGCGAGGAATAGAACCCTGACTAATTTTGATGTGTTTGAAATATGTTGATGATTGATGCTGCATGCTTGTGCTTATATTTTGTATAACATGTCATCGAATAATTGTCTTTTGCATGCATTGCATCAATATTTTAATTGACTGTGATTGTTTTGTGTGGATGCTTCATAGGCAGTAGTGAAAGGGTCAGGGACCACTAATCCGACTTGCTGATCAAACCAATTACCACGTATTGTCTAGTATCCTATTGGAGGACAGCTTCTTGGGGGGGCAAAATGGATGGTCTAGGAATACTTCTAAGGTATTGAGAGAGTACATATGATGTCAAGTAGGACTGGTTAAAAGTGGCAAAACCCATGTGTGCAACCCTAGCCAGTAAGGGGTCAAGTACTGGTAGGATGGAGTGATGAGGGGGAAGGGTTAAAAGTGTTCGTTGGAGCATCGCTGGCCAGACTTGTTACTTGATTACCATTCTGATTGGGATGTCGTATGGCTTTACTAGGGCTATTGGAGTAGGCTGGTAAGTGTCCAAACTCTCTGTGCATGGAGGTTATAGTCAGCTTTGGGGAAGTGTGGCTAGGCCTTACCATAATATATCTTACATACATTTGACCTGACTCTTGTTGTGTACATAAATATATTCATGATGACTGCTTGCTTGTCTGTTTCTCGGGAGCTCAAGTTGGAGAGCTCACCCTTGCAATTACCACTCTTTTTAGTTATGCTTACAGGTACTCTGGAGATAGATCATGAAGGTGCATCAACCAAATTTAGAATACCCTAATCGAGTAAACCATGAAGACGGCGAGGCAAGCGGTGGATCGTGAACGTGAGAAAGCATGTTGAAGTAGAAGACCGCTTCAGACCATGAAGTCATTATTAAATGGTAGTTTATAGTATTTTAACTTTGCTAGTGAGTAGTGCCCAATGTTATAGGGCTAGGTAGATATGTTTCTTTGATTGATTGAGACCAAGAATAATCATTGAATAAGTCACCAACATATTTATTTTAAATACAGTTAGTGCTCAATTTAGTTAGTGTGTTTTTGTTAAGTTAAATTACTCTAAATCTATGTTATGGGAAGAATGGTGGATGGTTTTGGTATTTACTAAGCGTGTATCCTGGTTGAACTGTGATTAAAATGGTTGATGGTTCAGTAGCCTGATAAAATTTTATATATCGTAAATTCAGGGTGTAACAGGTTTGGTATCAGAGCAGTGCTCTGTTATCGATACCCATCAACCAACACCATGACCATTTTGTCAGTGAATTAAGCATTAGGTAATTAAAAAAAAAAACTATGACAAAAAGTAAAATATCTGTTCTTTCTACAGATAAACCCGACTTCTCTTTACAACTGAGCAAAAAAGGAAAAATCATTCGGGCTTATCACTCTTCTACGTCTGAAGATGGTTGAGTAGGTGCATGAAGCCTCTGAAAGGTCTATAATCATGTTGTCACCACCGTAGTGACCTCGATGTGCTCTATCGATAGAATAACAGACCTCGTCAAATTTTTATGGTATATGTCAAGACGTGTGGAGAAGCTGGTCATGGTATGCTGGAACAGCAAAATTTAATTCTTTAAGTTGTGCATCACCTGTGTCTACTATGTCTATTATGGATTCATAATTTTATATATTTATACTCCTTATATTTAGTTTATTTAACATATTTTATGTCTTATGGTACTCATTTGTGATGATTCCTTATATATAAGACATTGGTGGAAAGTACTGGTAATTTATATTTAAAATCAATAAAATCAGACATTTTCAATAATGACCTTTCAAATTTCATACAGGTTTCTAACATAGAAAGAATTCCAGAAACCTAACATGGTCTAAAATTCTGATCTGAAAAGTTGATCTGAATTCAAACTAGAGAAGGAAGGTTTCCACATACAAAAGGTTCACTATTGGAAAGTCTTGATTGATTGTTAGAAATCTTAAAAAGAATATACACCTCTATGGAATACTACAAAGATTGGCAAGTCAATGGGTGGTATTTCGTTAATAATGGAATGATTCTCTATCTAATCTAGGCAAGAGGATTTTTTCTAATCTTTATTTCCATGTAATTAGGTTGTAATTTTAAACATACCAGTTTTAGTATTCTCTACTCTTTAAGCAATGTAAAGGCTACGTAATACAGCATAAATTATTAAGAAGATAGTTTTATTTCTTTTGTCTTTATTTTCTATCATGTTTGGCTAAGTTCTTTAGTCGATTCAAGGGGAATTCAATCCGATTAGTAAAATTGTGACACTCTGTTCTTAATTTTAATTATCCTTCTATCCAAATATCTGTGTTTCTTCATTTTTCATGTTAATGATTGCATGAATTAATTAATTAAGAGGTCTGTTAATTGATGGAATTATGTGGGTTATAGCTAACCTGAATCCATAATCCGTAATTGTTATGGTATTCTGGAAGAGTAGCAATTAAGCAAAATAATTATGATCCAAGTTTTTATTACTTGCATAAAAGAAACATAGAATGAATTAAATAATCTGACACTTGTTAGATTGTTGTTCATCTTTAACTCCCTCCGACAGTGTAATGTTGTCAGTAAATTCATGAGGATTGCTTAATACCAATAAGTTTATTGATAATAATTAATTTGTGTGCTGGGCTCAAATTAATAAATTAGGGTAGGTAAAGATTGTCTGGCTTTTTGATATTCCTTAGTTAAATGTATGAATAAAGAATAATATATATATCAGGTCAGTGATTAATTTGCAGCCTTGAGTAAATTTCCTTGAATCAACATCATCTTCCATTGAATTTTTGTTACTTAATTTTGTTGTGAATTAAATTGCAGATGAAACCCCCCCTACTTTTTCTTGGAAAGTATACAATTTGATTAACTAGTCCCTGTGGATCAACCTTTACTTACCATTGCTATTAATTGTTAGTAGAGTAATTTGTTTTTGGTTGCGCTCGGTACACATCAAAATTAGGTGCCATTGTCGGGAACTAGTTTTAATCAGATTTGATTGTTTTCATTCTATTTAATTTTTTTTAGTCACTTGTGTTCTTACCTTTGTGTGGAGTTTTTTTTTAGGTGTTTGTAATTTTTCCGACAGGTATTGCTTGCGCATGAAATTTTGGACGACTTAAGGGCGCTACAAGAAGCTTATTTCGAAGAACATAAAAAAAAGAAAAAAAAGCATGATTTAATATTTGTAATTTTATTTGGATTTCGTGCACTTTGTGTTGTTGGTCAAAATTTTTCATTGAAATTTTTAAATTAACTTTTATTTTTTTATTTTAGTTTTTTATCCCTTGTGTGGGTATCTTGGTTAATGACTGATCTTCTAACTCTGGTGAATTGATATTTGATCTAGAACCCGAAAGAACTTTACACCGACTAAGGAAAGAAGCTAAGAAAATCCTGGCAGAACTGATTTCAACATTACAAGGAGCAATTGTTTCTGATATAGTTGTTAGTGAGCTGCTAGTAGAGGAAGCCATGGCTGAAAATAGTACTTTGAAAGAGCTGGCTTCTCTTAATCTAAACCAACAACCTTTGTGTATTGAATTTCCAAATCTAGAAGCGTCATTTGAATTAAAATCAGAACTAATCCATTTATTACCCAAATTTCATAGTCTTGCAGGAGAAGATCCTCACAAGCATTTGAAGGAATTTCACGTGGTATGCTCTAGCATGAAACCGTAGGTTATTAGAGAGGATAGATTAGGCTGTACGCTTTTCCCTTCTCTTTAGATGAATATGCTAAAGATTGGTTGTATTACCTTCCCTCTAGTACAATCAATTCATGGAATGAGATGAAACACCAGTTTTTAAAAAAATATTTTCCTACATCCAAAGCAGCAAATATAAGGAAAGAGATATGTGGAATTCGGTAACACTATGAAGAAACATTATATAAGTATTGGCAACGCTTCATGAAGCTTTACGCAAGCTGTCAAATTAGTGACCAGTTGTTGATTCAGTATTTCTATGAAGGGTTGTTACCAATGGAGAGGAGTATGGTGGACGCTGCTAGTGGAGAAGCTTTAGTTGACAAAACTCTAGAAGCCATAAAAATATTAATTTCTAATATGGCGACAAATTCATAGCAATTTGGTACAAGGATGGAGCACACATCGAAGAAAGTTAATGAGGTAGGTACATCGAACCTTGAACGTCAAATTTCTGATCTAACTTCTTTGGTGTGACAATTGGCTGTAGGAAATTTACAAATAGTAAAGGAATGTGGCATTTGCTCAGTCACCAATCATGCTACTGATATGTTTCCCACACCAAAAGAAGATACACCAATCCAACATGCAAATGCCATGGGAGGATTTCAAGGGAAAATTCAGCGAAAGTATGATCCATACTCAAACTCATACAACCCTGGATGGAGAGATCACCCAAATCTGAGTTATGGAAGTCAACAAGCATCGAACCGTTACCAACCCCCATTCCAACCTAGGCAGCAAGCAAATCAGAGTATGTCACTTGATGAGATTGTTAAGGCACTAGCTAGCAATACGTAGTAGTTTCAACATGTGACAAGAAACAACATTCATAATATTGAAAAATAGATTGGTCAACTTGCGACTTCAGTAAGCAAACTTGAACCTCAAGGATCCAAAAAGTTTCCATCTCAGACCATCATAAATCCACGTAAGATTGCAAGCACCATTACATTACGGAACGGAAGAGGACTTGAGCCCTCCATTGCTAATTCTACAAATTCGGCCAAGACAGTTCAAGAATAAACAAAAGTCGACAGCGAGGATGTAAATTTTCCCAAGGTAAAATCTCAACCAGTTGTGCATAATTCTACTAATTTTGTTCCTCTCCCTTTTCCTAGTAGACTGTCCAAATCGAAAAAGGAAGAACAAGAGAAAGAAATTTTAGAGACTTTTCGAAAGGTAGAAATAAACATACTTCTACTTGATGCCATTAAGCAAGTCCCCAGGTATACAAAATTTCTAAAAGAGTTGTGCACTTCAAAGAAAAAGTTAAGGGGTGATGAGAAAATTAGTGTAGGGGAGAACATATCAGCAGTTATTCAGTGTAAGTTACCCCCAAAATGTAAGGATCCAGGTACATTTACTATTCCATGTGTTGATAATACTAAGTTTAAACGTGCCATGTTAGACTTAGGTGCATCCATAAATGTCATGCCATACACAATTTATGCATCTTTAAATTTAGGTCCTTTGAATAAAACGGGTGTAATTATCCAATTAGCTGACCTTTCTAACACATATCCTGAGGGTGAAATTGAGGATGTTTTGGTACAGGTAAATGAGTTAATTTTTCCTACTGATTTCTATATTTTGAATATGGAAGATAGTAATTCCCCAAATTCTGCCCCAATACTGTTAGGAAGACCTTTCCTCAAAACCACTAAAACAATGATTGATGTCCATGATGGTACCCTTACCATGGAGTTCGATGGAGAAATTATCAAATTCAATATATTTGAGGCTATGAGGTATCCTCATTATGATGTGCAATCTGTATTTTCTATTGATATAGTTGATGTGTTTGTACAGGAGGTTTTTGAATTGAGCCATGAGGATGAGCTGGACGTGATACTTATTCAAGGATTGAGGAAGACCGACACAACAATGCATTTGAGTCCTGAGATTGAAGAAATGATTATGGCATTACAGTCATTGCCACCATTTACCAAAGAGTATGAAATTAAGAAAATGGATTTACTATCATCTCATGACAAACTGTTACCTTCTATTGTGTAGGCACCAGTCTTGGAGCTGAAACCTCTTCCTAACCACCTTAAGTATGCTTACCTAGGAGATGATGAGTTATTACCTATCATCATTGCAAAGAACTTGACAAGTGTGCAAGAAGAGAGGATTTTGAGAGTGCTATGGGACAACAAAACAGTAAATAGTTGGACTATAACTGACATCAAGGGCATAAGTCCATCAATGTGCACGCATCAAATCTTATTGGAAGATGGTGCCAAACCAAATCGAGAAGCTCAACAAAGACTGAACCCTCAGATGATGGAGGTGGTGAAGAAGGAGACTCTAAATTTGTTGGATGCAGGAATAATTATCCGAATTCAAATAGAAGATGGGTAAGTCTAGTCCAAGTTGTGCAGAAAAAGTTTGGAGTGCAGTGCTCAAGAACCAAGGCAATGAATTCGTTCCAAGAAGGGTCGTGAATGGATGGAGGATGTGCATAGACTACCACAAGCTAAACGCAATGACATGGAAGGATCATTTTCCTCTACCATTTATTGATCATATGCTTGAGTGATTAACAGGTTAGGTTTTTTACTGTTTACTTGATGGGTATTCGGGTTATACTCAGATTGTGATTGCATCAGAGGATCAGGAAAAAATAGTATTTACATGCCCATTTGGGACTTTTGCTTTTAGGAGAATGTCTTTTGGGATTTGCAATGCACCGGGTACATTTTAGAGACACATGATGAGCATATTTTCAGATTTAATAGAAAATTTCATTGAAGTTTTCATGGATGATTTTACGATATATGGTAATTCATTTAATACTTGTTTGGGTAATCTATCTCGAGTGCTTGAACGTTGCATTGAAACAAACCTTGTTCTGAATTTTGAAAATGTCATTTCATGGTAGAACAAGGAATAGTTTTAGGACATGTCGTTTCAAGTAAGGGTATTGAGGTTGGTAAGGTAAAAATTAATTTAATTGTAAACTTACCCTACTCTATAAGTGTGCAGGAAGTGCGTTCGTTTCTTGGCCATGCAGGTTTTTATCGTAGATTCATTAAGGGCTTCTCAAAGACTGCCTTACCATTGTCTAGACTATTACAAAAAGAGGTGTCCTTTGAGTTAGGCCAAGAGTACAAGGAAGCTTTTGAAAAGCTAAAATCTGTATTGACTACGACTCCCATTATCCAACCCTCTGATTGGAGTTCACCATTTGAGATAATGTGTGATGCGAGCAATTATGCCGTTGGAGCAGTCTTAGGACAATGTGTTGGCAAGCAAGCTTATGTGATTCATTATGCATCCCAGACTCAATGCGGCTCAGTGCAATTATTCTACGACCAAAAAAGAGCTTTTAGCTATAATGTTTGCATTAGATAAATTTCGATCTTATTTACTTGGGTTTAAAGTGATTGTATTTTCTGGCCATGCAGCATTGAAGTATCTATTGACAAATTAGGAGTCGAAGCCTAGATTGATCAGGTGGATTTTTCTGTTGCAAGAGTTTGATCTTGAGATCAAAGACAAAAAAGGAGCCAAAAATCTAGTAGCAGATCACTTAAGTCGGTTGGAAAGAGAAGAGAATCTTGAGCCCTTGAATGAATTCTTTCCCGATGAGCACTTATTCACTCTACAAAGTTCTTTGGTATGCTGATTTGGTAAATTATTTAGTTGGTAGGGCCATACCTGAAGGAATAAGTAGAGCCAAAAAGGACAAACTTAAAATCGAGGAAAAATACTATGTATGGGATGATCCGTACTTGTGGAGATATTGTTTGGATCAAATTATTAAGAGATGTGTGCCTGATTTTGAAATTCAATCTGTCCATAACTTTTTTTCATGCTTATGCTTGTGGAGGTCATTTTGGACCCAAAAGAATAGCTAAAAAAGTGTTAGATAGTGGTTTTTATTGGCCTACATTATTTCATGATGCTTATGTCATTTGTAAGACATGTGAACAGTGCCAAAAGACAGGAAGTTTAACCCATAGGATTGAGATGATACAAACCCCAATATTTATATGTGAACTTTTTAATGTATGGGGTATTGATTTTATGGGTCCATTTTCTTCATCTTTTGGTTTTGTTTACATATTGCTTGCAGTTGATTATGTTTCGAAATGGGTAAAAGCAATCACCACCAAAACTAATGATTTCAAGGTTGTTATAGGTTTTATCAGATCTAACATCTTTAAAAGGTTCAGGATATCAAGAGCACTGATTAGTGATCAAGGAACTCATTTCTTCAATAGGCCACTGGAGGCGTTGCTAAAGAAGTATGGTATTTTTCATAAAACATCTACACCCTACCACCCTCAAACAAATGGACAAGCTGAAGTATCCAATAGAGAAGTCAAATCCATTTTGGAAAAGACTGGGAAACCAAACAGAAAGGATTGGAGCCTTCAACTTGACGATGCATTATGGGCTTACCGAACAGCATACAAGACGCCTATTGGGATGTCCCCTTATCGGTTAATTTTTGGTAAGTCATGTCACCTTCCTATATAATTAGAGCATAAGGCTTATTGGGCAGTCAAGAGTTGCAACATGGAGATGGACGATGCTGGTATGCATAGGAAATTTCAATTTCAAGAATTGCAGGAGATAAGACTCGAGGCTTACTAGAATTCAAGTATATACAAGGACAAGATTAAGGCGTTTCATGACAAGAGGATTATGAATAAGCAATTTGTAATTGGACATAAAGTCTTTCTTTACAATACGAGACTTAAATTGATGCCTGAAAAATTATGTTTTCATTGTATTGAACCTTTTGAAATTACTAATGTGTTTCCTTATGGTACAGTTGAAGTTCGAAGTATCGAAACTAACAAGGTTTTCAATGTTAATGGGCATCGACTCAAGACATTCTATGAAGGCTTTCATGAGAATACTATGGACGAAGTACAACTGGGGTATCCCATTTATTCTATTTGAGGAGTATTGAGTTGAACTAATGACGTTAAACACAAGCGCTGCTTGGGAGGCAACCCAAGAAATCGGATTTATTTTCTTATGATTTTTAATTACTTTTCTTTACATCTTTCCATTACATTTTTAACTTCTATTAGGGACAATGTCAGATTTAAGTGTGGGGGGAGGAATTAGGAATTTTTTATTTTATTTATGTTTTTTTTTTAGCTTTGTTTTTAATTTTTGTGTGATGTGTTGTGATTTTTGTGTTTTTGAGAGTTGAGTGCATTTTTTTTTTTTTAAATTTCAAAAGCTGAATTTTTTTTTAAATTTTCAACTCGATAGACTGAGAGAGTATGTATGCCATGGATTGAACCTATTTGAATGTAAAAAATTACATGTATGAATTAGCTAAAACAACTTGCTAAATGAGCTTTGAATAACATTGATAGTTGCATTTAGAGGTAAAGCATGTAGGTTTAGTAGATGAAATCCATCCAAGCGAGCATTTGAGTCAAACTAGACAGAGACATCTATGTCTGTCTTTATTTTCTTTGAAGAGAGATATTCTGCTATATTTTTATATCTCTAGAACTTGTTTTGAACCGTTTCAAGATTACATTGATATGTGCATGCATGAAGACGATAAAGGCAAATAGGATTTTACAACTACTTAGCTTAAATGGACAACCATATAATTTTTACGCTTAGTGGACCCACTTTCAGCTTTTAAACTTTATTCTTCATTGAAACCTAAACTATGAGTCTTGAATTATTTGTTTTCTTCATGTTTTATCAACCTTTGAGCTAGTAGAGCATTGGAAATTATCTAATGGGTTTGAGAGAGAAATATATATTGAATAAGTATGGGGTGCTAATTTCAAAAGTGATGGTTGTATATCAAGAAGTGTGATGTAATGGGAGTAAATGATCCTTGTTATGTTTGAAATGTTATAGTTTTCTTAAAAAAAATTAAAAAAAAAATAAAAAAAAACAAAAAAAAAACTGGAGTTTGGGATGTTTTGTGGAAGAGTTTATTTATGAGCTCTTATCATTTTGATTGCTTAATTTTTGTTTTAATGCTCTATTAGTTTCTTGGGTTTTAACATTAGTACCATTTTTCTTATCTTCACCCTGAACCCTAGCCCCATTACAACCTTGATAAAGACCTTTTGATTTATGTATGCATGTGTTCTAAGTAGTAGAGATATTATTGAATAAGCAAGCCTATGGTAGTGCATCCTCATAGGAAGATCTTGAGAGAAATAGTTAAACTTTGAATTCTTAAGTGAGTAGAGAGAATCTCATGAGAAAATCTACTAAACATTAGCATATTCACTTTTTGAATAAGACTGTTATGTTAGATATTGCTCATATTTACTAAGTGACCTTTGACTATGACATATATTGTTCTCTTGATCTCTTCAATTAGTTTCTGATTCATGGTACACTTGTTATTTGAATACTATGGAATTAAAGTGGAAATAAAAAAAAAATTCTTATCATTTAGTTTACCCGACGACGTGCAAAAGCTAAGTATAGAAGAATTTGATGGATTCATAATTTTATATATTTATTTCCAGTTGAAGGGTGCAGAGAATGTAGCCTCGAAGAATTCCTCCTCATGCACCTCAATGCCAAGACGCATGAATAGTGTGGTCAGCAACTTACCATAAGGCAAATGTCCCTTTCGTGAATCCTAGGTGTCCTATACTACTGCTATCATGTCCGCATAAGAATATATGGTAGGCAGACTAGTCGCCGCTCCACTATTTAATGGGTCAGGAATTAACCGCAGCTGGAGAGTCTATCGAAGTGGCTGCTCTGAGGTAGGATGTTGTATTGGAGAATTTTATAGTAAATCAAGGGAGGGGGTGAAAGTTACCCTCTTGAAATGGTTCTCCAAGTATTAGAAGTCTATTCTAGATCTCTAGCCTCTATGCCTTACATAGGAACTCTTTATGTCACACCCCAAATTTACGATATATAAAATTTTGGAGTTGACTGAACCGATACATATTTTATTTTCAGTCCAACCCAAAATAACATAAGAGGTGTCATGCCCGTCTCAACCACATCACAACCAATGTCACAAATTATTAATCAGAGTTACATAAATAGTGTAATAGACTAAATCAACTGAGCTTCTATTGATACTTTAATAAAATAAATAACATTGTATCAAGCTTATTCTGGTTCATCCAGTCCACATCCAATAAATAAAAACCATTCATAATCCAGCCCTATAACATTGGGCTATAAAATAGTACTCATAAAAGTAAAATGAAACTGAAATGAATAATAAAGGGATCCCAATAATAAATCAACTAGAAGAAACTTCATCCGCATTCTCCAACAATAGAGACATCATCTCTTGCTTCTTCTACTAGAACACACATGCATCACTCTCACAGTTAGCATCATGTTTGTCCCCCTCCAGAGCTCACACATCCATATACGCCATAGAATTAATAGTCAAAGCATTCACATAATCAACTATAGTGTTACCTGCAACATCAACTAAAAAGCTTGTGTACAAAAGGGTGAGCTCTCTCTCTTGACCTCATCAGAAAACAGATAAGCAAATGGCAATATACATAATCAGATTATTATTTATAGTTCACACTACTGGTTTGGTATAACATATGCTATAGCTATGGGAAGGCCTGACTACACTCACTAAAGCTAGCCATAACCTCCATGCACAGGAGAAAATAGGTGTTCATAGCCTACATCAATAGCCCTGGTGTTCCCACGCATCATCCCAAGACATATAGTACTAGAGCAAAGGTTTGGCCAATAATGCTCCAATGAATATTTCCAACACCTCCCCCTCTTTTCCAATCTGTACCAACACCTAACCCTCTATTGGCTAGGGTCACATACATGGGTTATTCCACTAATCATCATCCTACATGTCATCCCTTGTAGTTTCCCCAAACACACCTAGCAGGAATCCCAGTCCATCCATTTTGCCCCCCCCAAGATGCTATCATCCCGTTAGGGGTACAAGAACATTACAAGCCAAGCAATCAGTGAGTCAGATCCTGTAGTCCTTGACTGTTTCACCACTTCTCACAATTCACATTCACAATCACATACATCCACAACATTCATAATAAACATACATATACATGCCAGCATAATAAAGAGGATGACATGTTATCATAATCAAATCAACGCATTCATAGTCATATTAAAGACAAGAATCATTCCACACATAGGACAGTTATGTTCCCTCACCTGAGATTTGAAGATAATCGTTACTCACAATCAAAAGGTCACTCTTGGTTACGGACGAGTCACCTATTGTATGGGATTTGTCACACCCCAAAACCTTGGAATTTTTGTATGATCAAGGTTTCTTCAATATGCAAGTACTACCATACTAAGATCCAATCATAGTCACCACATATCACAAATCTTTCGTTAATCACAACATAGATAATGAATAATTACAGAGTGCAAATCAATTAATAGCATAATCAAATAACTAATAACCATCAAACCAAGTCTAATTTTATTAGATAAATTTAATAAAGGTTTATTTATCTTCAAACCAAGATATAAATTAATTAGTACCAAGTACTGAATACTTAAATAAAACTCATGGGTCAAACAATGTTCAAAACAAATAATAAAATTAAAACTAAGTAGAAATCCTAATAAAGTCTTGTCTCTCAATTAAAGACATCTTTTATCCTTCTTAAACATTGTCTTTTAACCATCAAGACAATCATTACATTCACATGAAGAATCATGCAAATCTTTTCCACGTTCTTCATTTGCAATTATATCATTATCAACTAAGTTATCTATAAAATAATCTAAAAAAAAAGGTGTTCGTACAAGGGTACGCATGACCACATGCTCAGTAAGAAATTAGCATGTAAAAGCACACAATTCATGATATATTATTATGGTTAACATGGTCTGTGAACTAGCATGCACAAGTAGCATCACACCTAAATCCTAGAAATGAACACTCAAGAATGGGTGAGGTAAATGCAACAAACTTAGCTCCTCACCGCATGTGAAACACTACCCAAAGATTGAAGATATGACCCAAGTACACTGACCTATCATCTACCAACATTACCCCATCATAGGTTTCCTCCTGGAATCACAGTAGTAAGCCTCATTTTACTTCTCTGGGTGTGTTCCCAGTCCATCGTACGAGTACTTAAACTGGACTCATCCTAAGCTCTCATCTGAGACACTAGAAGCTGGTGCCCAATCCATGTCTAAAACCCTGCTCCATCTATAAAAGAGTCTGACCCATGATTGGTCCACAAAAAAGCCTATGCCAATGCCTAAACCCCTATTGGTAAGGGTTGCTTGTCACGGGATATTGAAACCTAAACCAAGAAAATTACTAATGTAGGTACCCGTATCCTAGATTAATGGTGTCACACCCCAATTCTGCACTCTTCAGAATGGTGTGATGAACCGCTAGCAAACCAATGGTTTAACCAGGATCTCGGACATACGATATCCGTTTTATCTAAACCTCATACATCCACATTCATAATCAGAATAAATACACAATAGTGGAAGTCTTATAGTAAAATGAACTAAGAATCTACTGTGATATTAATATTTAAATAAAAAATTATTTTATATCAACTAAGACATAAATAAATATCAAATACATGTCTTTACTAAATCCGAATAATGAAAATAAAATCTAATCGAATACGAATGAGTTGCACTCGCAAGAGGAGTCATGCGTATCCACTTCATCTTCCACTTCCATCGCCGCCATGTGCCCGTACACTGGAGCATTTACATAATCTTCGACGGTAGAACCTGCATCATCAACTAAAGATATTTGACGTCGAGGGGTGAGCACACATCATGGCTCAATGAGCAAACAAAATAATGCAACAATACATATGCATGCAGTCAATTCATATCTTTGGTCTGGTTTTAAGTTTCCAATACGCAATAGAAAGGTTTAGGTGGTCAAAGGTTAACGTTTATTGACCCCGCCTCTATACACAGGGTGTGGAAGTCTGCCCAAAGGTTAATGTTTATTGTCGTCCCCATCCACCCTACCATAACATTGTACAACAAAGGTTAACGTTTATTGTTGTACAGTGCCATACCAACACGTAAGCCCCTACTGGCGTGGGCTTGCAAACTGGGCTCGCAACTAACCAATCCTAATGCCAAACAGTGTATCCAAGGCCTCACCCCAGCATCCCTCAGAACGTCCATAGAGATAGAGCTAAGGCCCCCCGGTAGAGTCAGAGACTACAAGGACCAAGACTACCTCCCCCGATACTCTACGACGTAATAGTTCAGCTAAGGAAATGGCGATACGATGATGCTAATGCACAAGACTTGAGTTAGAGATAGAGCTAAAGGGCTGAGACCCGCCAAAGGTTAACGTTTATTGACATTCCCATCACACCTCCCCTGATACTCGCTCGCATCAAGTACACCAACCACACACATACATTTACATGCCTATTCCTATCATCATCATCATGTTATAAACAATAAAGTAAATAAGCATGAACAAATAATAGAAATATTAGATGACATGTTATATGCACTTTACAAACATATTCGCATAAAATCAGGCATAGCATTGGACTCAAGAAAAGAAAAACAACTTATTATTAACCAATTAGTTTGTAGGTCTTGTTTCCTCACCTTTGCTTATTTGTAGATCCTCTTTCCAGCCTTAAGAATCACTTTTATATCAATATTATATTGCTAAAAGGCCAAACAAATTCGATAGAATTTAATTTAAATTTATTCTAATTTTTACAGCTTACTGTTAACTGGGGGTCGATGCCTAGGGTCGGAGTTATGATCGACCCTGGGTGCGACCACCCCTATTTTGGGCTTCCCGAACACTGGGGGTCGATGCTCAGGGTCTGGTAGGGTCGATTGGCCATCGACCCCCCATGCGACCCCCTGTGGGTTTTGTCAATTTTTCTTTCTTTAGCCCATTCTTCTTATTTGGGGTCCTATGACTTGCTCCTACAGTCCATTCTACACATGATCTATGGCCTAGAACCATGATTCATTCACCTATATGGCTTTCATGATTTACCCCATGGTTTTCCATGAAAACCTAACCATGGGTTGATGGTTTGGGTTTCTCCGAGATCATTCCATCTTCATTATCTACTCTAAGGTCTTTAGAAACTCATCGAAATAGTATCCATACCTGAGAAGATTACTCCTTCTCTGCAACTCTTCTCCTTTTGCTTTCTTCTCTTCTTTCCTTCTATTATTCTTCTCTTATTCTTCTCTTCCTTCTCTTCTCTTTCTCTCAATTCAATTAGGGTTCTTAAATGAGTGAAAGAGGCTTAGGGACGTGCTATTTATATAGTAGAAACTCCTAAAATAAGTCTCATTGAGATTAGGAAGGAATCCCATTGAAATTAGAAAAGTTTCCTAATTTCAGTTTTTACCTAGTACCGGGGATCAATAGGGGGGTCGGAGATCCCGTCGACCCCTGGTCCTTAAAATGTCTAACCCCCCATATAAAACTGGGGGTCTGACTTCTATACTTGGGGGGTCCGACCCTCCCTTAGTGGGTATGCGACCCTCCCCTTATTTAAGTATTTTTGGGTCAGTTTAATACCTGGGATCGTGATCTCCTTTACGCAGTTGGTCCATTTGGCTCAACCATGATGGGTAGACGTGGTTCAAGGTGTTAAGACAGGGTTAGTTTGATACGGGTCTTACAACTCCCCCCTACATATAAAAATTTCATCCCCGAAATTGTTCATACCTTCAGAGTCAAATAAATGAGGGTATTGCTTTCGCATAGCATTCTCTTCTTCCCATGTAATTTCTTCCATGTCTCTACTTCTCCAAGTAACCTTAACATAATAGATATCTCGATTGCGTAGTCGTTGAACCTTTCGGCTGGTGATTTCAGTTGGTGTTACTTCAAAGGTCAAATCATCAGTCAAATCAAGTAGATCTACTGTCAGAACGTGCATTGGATCCTTGACATACTTATTCAATAAGAAAATATGAAATACATCATGTACACTTGACATAGATGGTGGTAGTGCTAACTGGTAAGCCACTCTCCCATGCTTAGCTAAAATCTCATATGGCCCGACATATCTTGGACTTAGTTTCCCTTTCTGTCAGAACCGTTTCAACCCTCGCATAGGTGATACTTTTAAGAATACTTTATCACCCACGACGAACTCAAAATCTCTGCGTCGAGTATCTACATATTACTTCTAACGATTCTAGGCAGTTCTCACTCTTTCCTTGATGTTGTCGACCACTCGATAGGTCTCCTCAACAAATTCTAGTCCAACGAGACTACGTTCCCCAACTTCATTCCAAAATAAAGGAGTTCGACACTTTCTACCATACTGTGCTTCATAGGGTGACATCTGTATAGTAGCCGGATAGCTATTGTTATAAGTGAACTCGATAAGTGGTAACTTTTCATCCCACGATCCTTTAAAATCAATTACACATGCTTGAAGCATATCTTCTAGAATCTGAATTGTTCGTTCTGACTATCCATCTGTCTGTGGATGGAATGCAGTACTAAACTTCAATGTTGTACCCATATACTTTTGCAATCCTTCCAAAAACTTGGAAGTAAATCGTGGATCTCTATCGGACACAATGCTCTATGGTACACGGTGTAATCGAACAATATTATCCACATACAGCTTTGCTAACCTCTCTAGTGTATAGTGAGGTCGTATCGGTATAAAGCGACCTGTTTTAGTTAGACGGTCTACAATCACCCAAACTGCGTCAACTACTCGAGGAGTCAGTGGTAATCCCGTGACGAAGTCCATAGTGATGCAGTCCCATTTCCATGCTGGTTCCGATAATGGCTGTAACAGTCTTGCAGGTCATTATCGTTCAGCCTTTACTTTCTAACAATTTAGGCATTAAGACATGAACTTCGCTACATCTACTTTCATTCCTCTCCACCAATATAACTTCTTTAGATCATGATACATTTTTGTACTTCCAGGATGTATCGAATAGATGGTGGTATGGGCTTCTTTCATCAGTCGGTGTCTAATGTCCACACTTTCTGTTTTGGGTACACATATTCTTCCTTTGTACTTCAATACCTTTTCTTCGTCCAAGGTGAACTTAGGATTAGTTCTACCTTTTTTGATGCCTTCTTGTACCGTTCACAGGTAAGGGTCTGCTTTGATAGTTGTCTTCACTTCACCAATTATGTCCGATATAATCTTCAATGCAGCGAACATATTTGAAAACCGACGAATAAACCCTTGGTTGGCTGATCCATCCTTTGTATCTGTCACATACTGCTCATTGTCGTGATTGAATACCATTCCAGTAGTACACATTGTTGCATTTGTGCTAACCTCTCCCTAGGATTTTATCATTGCCTTTCCGCTCAAGGCATCCGCTACTACATTAGCTTTCCCCGGATGATACTGGATATCACAATCATAGTCTTTCAGTAGTTCCAACCATCTTCTTTGTCTCATGTTCAAATCCTTTTGATTAAATAAATAAATAAGACTTTTATGGTCCGATTTAATCTGGAACTTCTCTCTGTATAGGTAATGTCTCCATATCTTGACAGCATGTACTACTGTCGCTAACTCCAGATCATGAGTGGGATAATTTTTCTCATGTGTCTTTAACTGTCTTGAGGCATAATCAATTACATGTTCTCCTTGCATAAGCACACATCCTAATCCCAGTCCTTACGTATCAGTGTATAGGGTAAATGGCTGTCTGAGAACAGGAATAGTCAAAATCAGAGCGGATATCAATCTGGTCTTTAAGGTTTGGTAGCTCTTCTTGCATTTATCCGTCCACACAAACTTTTCACCTTTCTTAGTCAGATTGGTGAGAGGTACGGCAACCCAGGTATAGTCTTCCATAAATCGCCGATAATAACCAGCGAGACCCAGAAAACTTTTAATTTCTGCAACGCTCTTTGGTGCTTCCCACTTTACAATAGCCTCGATCTTGTTGGGATCCACTTTGATTCCTTTCGCAGATACTACATGGCCTAGGAAAGCAACTTCACTTAGCCAAAACTCACATTTGGTAAATTTGGCATATAGCTTCTCTTTCCTTAAACACTGTAGAGTGGCGTTTAGATTCTTAATATGGGTTTCCTTGTCCTTGAAATATACCAATATATCATCAATAAATATAATAACCGACGTATCCAACATATCATGGAAAACCCGGTTCATAAGTTCCATGAAAGTTGCTGGTGCGTTTGTTAATCCAAAAGACATGACCAAGAATTCATAATGTCCATATCTGGTCCTGAAAGCTATCTTAGGAATATCACCATCTTTAATGTTCAACTGATGGTAGCCTGACCGAAGATCGATATTAGAAAATACTTTTGCTCCTTGCAACTGATCGAACAAGTCATCGATCCGAGGTAGTGGATATCGATTCTTGATTGTCAGTTTGTTCAACTCCCGATAGTCGATACATAATCGAACGCTACCGTCCTTCTTCTTTACGAACAATACTGGCGCTCCCCATGGTGATATACTGGGTCGGATATAACCTTTGTCCAGTAGTTCTTGTAGTTGTACTTTCAATTCCTTTAATTCAGTAGGAGCCATTCGATAAGGTGCTTTAGATATTGGTGCGGCTCCAGGTGTAAGATCTATCACAAACTCTGTGGCTCGGTCGGGTGGTAATCCTGGTAGTTCCTCAGTAAATACGTCGGGGTAGTCCCACACGACATCAATATCTTCCATCCGTGGTGCTTCTTTGGTGAGGTCAACCACTGATACTAGATATCCGACTACTCCCTTCTCAAGGCACTTCTTAGTCTTTAGTGCTGAGAGTATGAGCTTGCGTTTATGGGGAAGTTCGGTTCCCACAAAATTGAATTCTGCTCCTTTTTTATCTTTAAATGTTGTCTTCTTTTCGGCGCATAATAGGTTTGCAGAATGCCGAGCTAACCAGTCCATTCCCAAGATGACGTCAAAGTCCGCCATCCCAAGTTGGATCAAGGTTGCATCTAAGGTTTTCTCGCCAATGAGAACTGTACATGGCCCATAACCTTCATCTAGTTCCACTTCTAACCCCATCGGTGACCGTACAAGTATTTTGTAGTCTAATGTTTTGATGGGTAAATTGAGCTTCTTTCCAAATGACACAGATATAAAAGAATGAGTAGCTCCTGAGTCAAAGAGTACTCTGGTGGGTATGTCATTTATAGGTACGATACCTGTGATTTATTTTAACTTAGTCTCCATGCTCACACAATGTAATACAACTTAAAAGGTTTCAGTCATACCTGTGACCACATCGGGTTATGCGGCAGCATCCTTAGAAGTAACAACATAAACTCGTCCTTGATGTAGCTGCTTCCTGGGCTTGGGACACTCCCTTGCCATATGCCCCGCTTGATTGCAGTTATAACATTTTGGACCTTCAGAATTTAGCTTTGGTTGTTGTTGAGTTACTGGGGTAGTCTTTGGTGCAGCAGTAAAGCCTTGAACATGGAAGGGTTTAAATGTCTTGTTATTCCCTCCATTATAGGTATTTCCGGCTGGCCTTTTCATACCTTTGTTCTGTGTGAAATAGCTCTCATTCTGGCTCGATTCTATAACTCGAGCAATTTGCACAGCTTCATTATATATCTTCTTCTCCAAACCTATAACATGCTCTCTGATGCTCCCTCTAAGCCCCGTGACAAACCTATGGGTCTTAGTGTCGTCTTCTTGCATGCTGAGTGGTACAAAGAAAAACAGCTCCTCATAACGCTATTGGTATGCATCCACGGACATCTGTCCCTGATATAAACTCAGGAACTCCTTCTCCATAGAATCTTTGAAGCTTCGGGGAAAGTACTTCTCAAAGAAAGCTTCTTTATATATAGCCCAAGTCAATAGGGCGTGCTTGGTTAATAAGTAGGCCTTGGTCGATTTCCACCAATGATGTGCATCACCATTTAGCATGAAAGTGTCACATAATACCTTCTCTTCTTCTGTAATAGTCATCATAAGAAAATTCCTCTCCATCTCGTCGATCCAATGTGCTGGCCATAAAGGATCGGATGGTTTACCGTTAAACTCCTTGGGCTTCATCTTTAAGAATTGCTCAACCAGTCGGGAGTGGTCATCTGATTTTGAGGGTATGCCCAAACATAGGTTGTGGATATTGGTAATTAACCTGAACTGCTTCAGGACCTGGTACTGGAATTTGTGCAGCTGGTGGTTGAGGTGTTTGAGGTGCTGGGTGGTTGTACTTCTTATGCAGCTGGTCCTTCTCATGCGGCTGGTCCTTCACACCCACCTTCTGATATGATGGAGGTATTGCATGAGATCAGAAAGGCTCAGCGCAGATCTGATGTGAGGATTGGGGAGTTACTAGACGCTCAGCGTGTGAGAGTGGATGAGCTATTAGACGCCCAGCGCATATCGGACACACGGATGGGATAGCTCATAGAGGCTCAGTGCCGGTCAGACATGCGTATGGAGGATCTTTTGGGTGCTCAACGCGTAACTGATCAGTGGTTGGCTGGTCTCACAGCTAGTCTTCGGACGACCCAGACCCAGGTATCCTGGTTGACTAGGGTCTACGCTGAGGATTATGACAGAGATCGTGAGGCACCGCTTCCTCCTTCACCTCCAGCTTCATGATTGTATTTATTTTCTTTCTTTGTACTACAGAGTGACTGTCCGGGTTGTGGACTGTACTCTGCTTTAGCTATTTATATACGTTTGTTTTTCTCTCATTGTATTTAATATTGTTCCCCCTTTAATAGATGCATTATTCTCTTTTTAATTTGGTCTCAAACATCACTTGTGCTTAGAGTGTGTTAATCTTATAGTTTTTACTTTTATCCTATCTCAGTTCACAATTTGTTGTGAAGGTATGGTAGTTTAGCGGACACGGCCTGAGATGCTCTGATACCAAGTTGTCACACCCCAATTCCACACTCTTTAGAATGGTGTGATGAACCGCTAGGAAACCAACAGTTCATCTAGGATCTCGGACAGATGATATCCATTTTATCTAAACCTCATACATCCACATTCATAATCAGAATAAATACACAATAGCAGAAGTCTTATAGTAAAATGAACTGAGAATCTACTGTAATATTAATATTTAAATAGCAAATTATTTTGTATCAACTAAAACATAAATAAATATCAAATACATGTCTTTACTAAATCCAAATAATGAAAATAAAATCCAATCGAATAGGCATGAGTTGCACTTGCAAGAGGAGTCATGCGTATCCACATCATCTTCAACTTCCATCACCGACATGTGCCCGTACACTGGAGCATTTACATAATCTTCGGCAGTAGTACCTACATCATCAACTAAAATTATTCGACGCCGAGGGGTGAGCACACATCATGGCTCATTGAGCAAACAAAACAATGCAATAATACATATGCATGTAGTCAATTCATATCTTTGGTCTGGTTTGAAGTTTGCAATGCGTAATAGAAAGGTTTAGGTGGTCAAAGGTTAACCTTTATTGACCCCGCCTCTATACACAGGGTGTGGAAGTCCGCCCAAAGGTTAACGTTTATTGTCGTCCCCATCCACCCTACCACAACATTTTATAACAAAGGTTAACGTTTATTGCTGTACAGTGCCATACCAACACGTAAGCCCCTACTGGCGAGGGCTTGCAAACTGGGCTCGCAACTAACCAATCCTAATGCCAAACAGTATATCCAAGGCCTCACCCCAGCATCCCTCAGAACGTCCATAGAGATAGAGCTAAGGCCCCCCGGTAGAGTCAGAGACTACAAGGACCGAGACCACCTCCCCTGATACTCTACGACGTAATAGTTCTGATAAAGTAATGGCGATACGACGATGCTAATGCACAGGACTTGAGTTAGAGATAGAGCTAAAGTGCTGAGACCCGCCAAAGGTTAACGTTTATTGACGTTCCCATCACACCTCCCCTGATACTTGCTCGCATCAAGTACACCAACCACACACATACATTTACACGCCCATTCCTATCATCATCATCATGTTATAAATAATAAAGTAAATATGCATGAACAAATAATAGAAATATTAGATGACATGTTGTATGCACATTACAAACATATTCGCATAAAATCAGGCATAGCATTGGACTCAAGAAAAAAAAAACAGCTTATTATGAACCAATTAGTTTGTAGGTCTTGTTCCTCACCTTTTCTTGTTTGTAGATCCTCTTTCAAGCCTTAAGAATCACTTTTATATCAATATTATATTGCTAGAAGACCTAACAAAATCAATAGATTTAATTAAAATTTATTCTAATTTTTACAGCTTACTATTAACTGGGGGTCGATGCCTAGGGTCGGAGTTATGATCGACCCTGGGTGCGACCACCCCTATTCTGGACTTCCCGAACACTGGGGGTCGATGCTCAGGATCTGGTAGGGTCGATTGGCCATCGACCCCCATGCGTCACCCTATGGGTTTTGTCGATTTTTCTTCCTTTAGCCCATTCTTCGTGTTTGGGGTCCTATGGCTTGCTCCTACAGTCCATTCCACACATTATCTATGGCCTAGAACCATGATTCATTCACCTATATGGCTTTTATGATTTCCCCCATGGTTTTCCATGAAAACATAACCATGGGTTGATGATTTGGGTTTCTCCGAGATCATTCCCTCTTCATTACCTACTCTAAGGTCTTTAGAAACTCATGGAAATAGTATCCTTACCTGAGAAGATTACTCCTTCTCTGCAACTCTTTTCCTTTTGCTTTCTTCTCTTATTTCCTTCTCTTCTTCTTCTCTTCCTTCTCTTCTCTTTCTCTCAATTCAATTAGGGTTCTTAAAGGAGTGAAAGAGGCTTAGGGACGTCCTATTTATAGAGTAGAAACTCCTAAAATAAGTCCCATTGAAATTAGGAAGAATCCCATTGAAATTAGGAAAGTTTCCTAATTTCAGTTTTTACCGAGTACCGGGGGTCGATAGGGGGGGTCGGAGATCCCGTCGACCCCTGGTCCTTAAAATGTCTGACCCCCATATAAAACTGAGGGTCTGACTTCTATACTGGGGGGTCCGACACTCCCTTACTGGGTATGCGACCTTCCCCTTATTTAAGTGTTTTTGGGTCAGTTTAATACCTGGGATCATGATCTCCTTCACGCACATGGTCCATTTGGCTCAACCATGATGGGTTGAACTAGTTCAATGTAGTAAGACAAGGTTAGTTTGATACGGGTCTTACAAATGGACCCCAATAAACCATCCCATTCCAGCTATCCGGATCCACCAGGACACAAGCGAATGGCAAACAATCATGTTATCAAACATCCTCATGTTATCAAACATTCCATAATCAACTAATCCAATATATACTTATAATATGCAAATGCATGAACAGATATCAGTGTTATTAAATGGCATGTTATCACACAATAGTGCAAACAATTAGCATACACATATGCATAGAAGCAACAAAATAAAACATGAACTAATCTCTCACTAGTATTTTGTGAGCTAATCCTTACTCTATTGCAGACAGAGTCCCTTTCCTTGTTTTCCTATGTCAGCTTACCTATTACAATTAAGGTATGAATGTCGTGGTAGAATAATAAAGTTGTAGTAGAATCATAATATAGAACAAGATGCCAATTAATGTTACTTTAATATAATTGTTTGTTATACCTTACAAGACATTTCATAATATCTTTAATATTACATAAATCCCCTTTTTAATTACTAGAGTACATCCGAATAGGTCCCTATGGATAGAGCAAACCATCATCTATCCATAGATAGCAAAATTAACAGACAAGACGCTGACTTAGTTCCTATAGATACAATCCTTATAGGTACATCCCTTGACATGACCTCTAAGAGGAACCTTACTAAGAGAAGCACCATCAACATCATCAAGGTCCATGACTACAGCAGTGGAAGAAGTACTTACAACCAAAGCTGAAAGAATTTTGATATCGAGGGATGAGCTCCCATCCTAGCTCAATGAGAAGTCAGGTAACCAATGGAATCCTATGCAACAATTTATGAATGTAGTACAGAAGCAAATAAACAAGCAATTGTGAATAACATACAAGTGTGTATGCAAATCATGGTTGACCTGTACCCTATTGAGGTCTGCCCCGTACCCCACCGCCTGAGCATATATACCCGTACCCCACCGCATGAGTACTCTGTAGCCCAATGCCTGGATGATTTATAGCCGTAGCCCACCACCTGAGTATTCCATACCCCATTTCCTGGATTACATTCTCCTCGTAGTGCACAAACCATTTGACCAAGATGATGCATGAAATAATAACATAACATTAAAAGGGTTACACCCTAGCAGAGATCCCTGTTCCACTCCCATGCACTGACCGTACCCCAACTAAGGTGTAACCAGGTATATGGCTGTGTAATGTATCATTTAGCCCACAACACTATCATAATCAAATCAATCAATGATCTATTACGGCATGTGCATGCAGTGAGTAAAACCATACTCCAGCATGAATCTCTGTTCCACTCCCATGGACTGACTGTGTCCCCACTAGAGCATAGCATGCCCACATGACCCATTTATTATGCTCCCACACGCAACTGGCCCATCATACAGGGTCATAAAGAAGACTACACCCCAACAGAGAACCCCAACTCCACACTCCCATGGTTCATCGTGCCTCTACTAAGGGACAACCATTCCCAATGTGATTTTTGAAGTCACCCATTACATGAAACACCATACATGGGCTGTACCCCAATAGAGAACCTTGTATCCCCACTCCCATCGATTACCATGTCTCTACTAAGATATTAGCCAACAATCAACCTCATGGCCGGTCTATTATGCTCTCATACGCTACACGTCCATCATACAATAATCAACATACATAGTTATTGTTATAATGCAAATGCATAAACAATTATATACATTTTATTGGATGACATATTATAAAAGAAAAACAACATTCAACACACAGCAAGTACATGCCTGAACTCTACATGACCCAACCCTTCACCTGTGGACACCAGTGGTGCTGAAGAACCTTGATACCAGTAAAAGGCTTCATATACTACCTATGGTGTTTTGCCTAATTTAATTAAATAAGTTTCATTAAGTTGGTGAAGATTTTTTAAACCAACATGGATAAGTCCTAGAGTCCATAAACGGGTCCCAAGCTTGATTGGGAACTAAAAGGATGGTCTTCCTAATCAATACTTGGCATATAAGTCAATACAGATTGAATAGGTAGATAGAACCGATTGGGCATTCCACCGATACGTGAGGCCGGTTAACACTTAGTCATTTCTTACGAATACTGAACCGAAAGATGAATCAGATAATTGATCACTCAGTTGGTCATCTAGTTTACATACTGTTTATAGTTGTAAGGATTCAAGTAAGTAATTTGTAAGCTAAGCTAGGTGATCGATCATTCAGCACTGGCTCTACTTGTAATTAAGCCTACAGGGAGGCACGTCCAAACGGTGCCACGTACATTACCGGCATAACCCATTTAGTGGATCATTCTTCGAGTCACGTGATACCAGTTATGGTAGCTCTAGATATTACTTAGTTTAATAGGTTAAGGTATTTGCCCTGGTGGTAGACTGGTTGTGAGTCAATCGGTATTAGGGCCACTACCAGTCTATCGGTTCATACCTCCGATTCTGGCCCAGAAAGCCAAACACAAACCAAAGATGGTTTCCTTTATTGGAGAAGGTTTCCCACCATGGTTTCCTACACTCTTAATGGTGGGAAACACATTCCAACCATTATTGAGTACAATGGAAGTCATTTAGACTCCATTATCATCTCCATTCATGGAGACGGTAAAAATCTATGTGTTTAGGGGAAGCTTCAGTCTTTATTTATGGGGGCCATTAATCGTGAAACTCTATCATGGTCTCACATACAGTCCTTTTAGTAAATGGAAGGGGATGAAGGAAGGAAAGCTAACTCAAGGAAAATTGGTGCTTGAGCTCCAAGATTAGAGTTCTACTTCTTCTCCCACTCACACTCCTTTCCACGGTTCAGCAAGAGAGAAACAAGGGAACATGGTTTCCCTTTTACAGGACCCACAAAGAGAGAGAGTGTCGTACTCTTGTTCAACTCGTAGAAGTTAAGCGGAGGATTGTTCATTCTGTCATGCCTTTGGTTGAGCTTAAAACACATTTGGGCTTAGTTTCATGGGCCCAATTTGATTGTGACGCTCCCTAGGCTTCAAGTACCTCCTCCCACATGATCTAGTATCACTAGGTAATCCAAGAGGCTGACCCATATCATATGGAGGGTCACAAGACAAGGTGCCAAGGGTTGGCATAGTAAGACCATAAGGAGAGATCCAAATTATGAGGATTTCAATGTAGGTCTTACAATAACCTCAATTTATAAGGATTTCACCCCGAAAATCATGTCATAGTTGTAAGTTCTCACCACATTCATATGAGTGTCTACCCCACACCATAACTTGTGAGGTCACTATATTTTTGGTACGACATCTACTAATTAAGGGAGTTCAAGACTTACCAATTTTCCAAAACTTCCTCCAATTAGCTTGAGGTCTACGCTCACATAGAGGCATAGCACTCCCAATACTTTTGGTAATCCCAAGCCTCATGGCCCACCTCTCCACAAGAGAGACAAGCAACAACCTTCTCATGTTTTGGCAACGGTGCTCTTCAGGCTGATCGGGTGCACTGTCGATGAGGTGCCTTCGACTTTCCCACCGGTAACATTTTTAGTGACCCACCTAAGGTGGCATTTGGTTTCCAATAATGGTGGATGGTAGTTCCACCGGTAGCTCTTCATTCCCATCTCATGGCATCTTAAACATTCCTCATGGTGCTTATTCTTCTAGGGTTCTCTTTACTTGTTTACATTCTTCTTGCACTACTTACACCTCCTCTTGAGGTCCTTGATGACTTCCTTGGTTGCGAAACATGGCTACTATTTGCGCCACCATGCCCCTTTATTGTTCTTGGAGACCTTAGGCAAATCACCCCAATAAGTCTGACACTTCCACCATAACTGATACAGAGGCGGTGACATTGCACATAGCCCCTGTTAAAGTTCCTATTGTCCTTTACGGGAGCTCCCCATGTTGCTTGTAGACCATTTTTGTGGCCTCATCTATCATTGCTGCAATATCACGAGTGTCTTGACAAAAGTGTGACTTCGTCACACTTTTGGTCCATTTCGTTACTAGGACCTTTCGCTTTGTGAGCATTGGTCTTCAAACAAGCGGGGTTAGGGAGTTGTGCATGATCCATCACCTAGTACATTCCCAACTCTTTCGTAGACCCTCATTTATAAGACATTCAAAATGGAAACTCAATATTAGTAATCCATGCAACTATCAAATCAGTTACATCATACATTTTTTATCTCCCAAAATCTTGGCACATAATTCATCATATCCAACATCATTAGTTGTTCTTAATGAAATATGATTCAAACAATTTTTCACAGGTGTAATAAATACTAATTCGTAGAACTCGTTACTACTTTAGCCCTCCGATTGTTCTTCCCACATTACACCAAAACATATATAAAGGCACTTTAGCCACTGAACTCGTAAACCCCCCTTCCTTGCTATCCCATGATCCTTATACGTATCATGAGTTTTTGTTGGCCAAGTATTATCTTTTTTCATATGCAATTATACCCTGCGCATACCCTCCTATGGGACAACATAATGGCCAGTACTCATATGACCAAAATATTAACACAAGGAACGTTCTCCCAAAATTTTCATCTATATCACTAGACAGCTCGATAAGTTGCATGATGAGTTTGCATCATGGAATTGGAATACTTGACGAAGACAACATTCTAATTCCTTGTGCATAATGAAATCATTTGGTCAATACACGGAATTCATACACATCATGTTATTTAATGCTTAGTACAATCAGAGCACCTTAATGTTTAAGTCTTACTTTGGTCGTGGGGTTTCAAATTGCTACTTTCCCTGGGATAAAGGTCTCAACAATCTGCCCTTATCTCAGTTGCACTTTTCAGTGTGGCTAAGCCCTCTCGGACCCGTTGAATGGTTTCAAGCAACACCGGTCAGGATCCCTATGTTGCGAAGCATAGTTAGCCAAAAAGGCTTCACGAAAAATGTCACAAGTTATGACCCCATGACACTGTAGTAGGATGGGCTTAGTCATTCTCCACCGTTCATATTGTGTGCCCACCAGCTGGTAGGTAGCACACATTATCTTATATGCATCTAAACAGTGGAGGTTACCAATATCACACCTCAATTCTGAACCAACCAGATTGGTGTGATGAACCGTCTATGGACCAACGGTTCAATTAGGATCTCATATAGGCTGTGCCCTTTCAATTAAACCTGATACAACCACAACCATAATCAGAGTAAATAAATAATAGCGAAAGTTTTTAATATTAATGAACTGAGTAATTAATTATCTAATTATCTCCAAATGACTCAAGATATAAAATAAAATAAAATAATTAATTACATGTTCTGATAACCCAACAACTAAATCTAATCGAAAACACATGAGTTGCACTCACACGACGAATCATGCGACTCTACCAGAGCTTCCACATCTATCGCAGTAACATGTCCGTACATTGGTGCATTCATATAATCTTCTACGGCAGGACCTGCATCATCAACTAAAAATATTCGTTGTCGAAAGGGTGAAAACACATCATGACACAGTGAGCAAATAAAATAATGCAACAAACATATGCATGCATTCAATTCATATCATTGTCTGGTTTATAAGTTTGTAATATGCTATAGAAAGGTTTGGTGGTCGCCACACCTCTATACACGAGTATGTGAATCAGCCCAATGGATCAAACACCATTACAGTCCCACATGCACCCATCATGAAATAGAGATAGAGCTAAAGTATCCGGATTAAACACCACATAATACTTCCCCTAATGCCCTACCCATATCAACACGTAAGCCCCCATTGGCGTGGGGTTGTAAACTGGGCTCGCAATTAACCAATTCTAATGCCAAACAGTGTATCCAAGGCCTCCCCCCATCATCCCTCAATACGTCCATAGAGATAGAGCTTAGGCCCCCTGGCAGAGTCAGAGGCCACACGGTCCGAGACCACCTCTCCTGATGCCCTACGACGTAATCGTTCTACTAAGGTAATGGCGATATGATGATGTTAGTGGGCAAGACATGAGTAGAGATAGAGCTAGTGTCTGGTGAGGAGGTCGAAGACCACCATGCCACGTCCTCCCCTTGATCGCATCCAACACACCAACTACATACATATATTCACATGCCTACTCCTAGCATCATCATCATCAACATGTTATAAATAAACAGAATTAAATATGCATGAACAGTAATAGCACGAATATTGAATGACATGTGAGATACACATTACAAGCATACAAGCATAAAATCAATCATGGTATTATACTCAATAAAAATAAATAGTTTTGTTACTGTCCAATTATTTTAGGTCTTGTTCCCTCACCTGTTAGCAATTTTCGATGTCCTTCCAAGCTTTGAAATTCTCTTTGAATTGATTTAACAACCTAAAAGTTATATGAATTTAAGATAGGGTTCATATGTAACATGTCATAGTAGTCAGAAATCAAAACAGAGCATTGGTAGGTGCCTGATTGGTCGTATGGCTGTCCTTTACTGCCTATGGTGGATACCCTATGGTCGCATATGGTGCGACCCTAGCTGCGGCCATATGATTTCTGAAATCTTTATGAATCCCTATGGTCGATCCTCTGGTCATACTAGTCATGCTATGGTCGACCATAGCTACGATCTTGAAATTTCTGGTTATAGTCTACCTGAAATTTGAGTTCCACCTAGGTAAATTCTTCTATTCTTCAATGGGGTTTATCCTAAGGTCATCCTATGGCCATCATTATTAATTTCATATCAGCCCTAATCATCATATTCACTCCTCATGGTTCTCCTAGGGATTTTCTCAAAGAAATCACATAGATCATAATAGGTTGATATGGCCTATCCACCATAGAAGTCTATTCTTTAGAGTTTATATCTCCAGAGATTCGTTTCATAGCTTTGCCTGTGATAGAGAGTCAATCCCTTCTCAGCAAACTCTTTTCCATAGCTTTTTCTTCTTCTCCTTGTCTTCATTCTCTTCCTTCTCTTTCTCTAGGGTTTACTAATGTTCTAAAAGAGTGAAAAAGGGCTGAGGGACATCCTTTATATAGAGTAAAGCCCTCCATATAGAGTCCTCTTTCAATTAGGAAAGCAATCCCTGAGTTTAGGAAAGTTTCCAAAACTCAGAGCCTAATCTGGGTTTCTTACGGTCGAACATACGGTCGCATAAACCATCGACCGTAAGGTCAAATTCATCGACCGTGGGATTTTGGATTTGATATTTTTGGTTTCCTTCCTTATGGTCGACCATACCTACCTAGGCATGCGACCTTAGGTATGATTTTATAGTTTTAAACTCGATTCTCGTACCTGGTTTGTGATCAATCTTCACACGCTCGGTCCACTTGGTCCTGGAATGATGGAAAGACCTGGAACAACACGGTTCCACCAAGTTAGTGGGTCACACCCCAATTTTGAACCTACCAGAATGGTGTAATGAACTGTCTATGATCCAACGGTTCAACCAGGATCTCGAATAGGTTGTGTCATTTTTGCTTAAACCATACACATCCACAACCATAATCAGAGTAAATAAACAATAGCGAAAGTCTTAAATATTAATGAACTAAGAATCTAATAGTGATATCATAAATAAATTATCCAATTATCTCCAAATGACTAGACATAAAATAAAATAAATTAATCAATTAAATGTTCTTAATAATCCAACAAAATAAATCTAATCAAAGACACATGAGTTACACTCGCACGATGAATCATGCGACTCCATCATAGCTTCTGCATCCATCGCCGCAACATGTCCGTAAATCGGAGCATTCATATAGTCTTCTACAGTAGTTCTAGCAACATCAACTAAAAATATTTGACGTCAAAAGGGTGAGCACACATCACGGCTCAGTGTGTAAACAAAACAACACAACAAATATATGCATGCATTCAATTCATATATTTGGTCCGGTTCATAAGTTTGCAATGTGCAATAGAAAGGATAGGTGGCCTCCGCACCTCTATACACGAGTGAGTAAGCTGCCCAATGGATCAAACACCATTTCCGTCCCGCATGCACCCACCATGGAATAGGGATGGAGCTAAAGTGCTAGGACCACACTGCATGACATTTCCCTTGATGCCCTATCCATACCAACACGTAAGCCCCTTGGAGAGGGCTTGCAAACTGGGCACGCAACTAATCAATCCTATGCCAAATAGTGTATCCAAGCCCTCACCCCAGCATCCCTCAATTCATCCATAGAGATAGAGCTAAGGCCCCCCAACAGAGTCGGAAATTACACGGTCCGAGACCACCTCCCCTGATGCCTTATGACGTAATAGTTCTGCTAAGGTAATGGTGATACGACGATGTCAGTGGACAAGACTTGAATAGAGATAGAGCTCGAGTCTGGTGACCAAGATGAACCACAATGTCACGTCCTCCCCCTGATGCCCCATTCACATCAAGTTCACTAACCACACACAAACATTCACATGCCTATTCCTAGCATCATCATCACATCATGTTATAAATAAACTGAATTAAATATGCATGAACAGTAATAACTCGAATATTGGATGACGTGTGAAATGCATGATACAAGCATACAAGCATAGAATCATTCATGGCATTGGACTCAGTAAATAAAAATAGTTTATTATTAGCCAATTAGTTTAGGTCTTGTTCCCTCACCTTTGATTGATAGTAAATACTTGTTCAAGCTTTATAATTCACTCTTAGATCACTTGAAAACCTAACAAGTTGATAAATTTTTAATTAGAATTAATTCTCATGTGTTTAGACTAACAGAAACTGAGGGGTCGCAGGTGTGGCAGCACCTGGGGTCTCAGTTTCTGCGACCATAGGGCGTGGGGTCGCAGGGTAGGGTCGGACATACTCCGACCATACGTGCGACCACACCCTCCCTGGAAACTTTCGGAGGGCATGTGGTCGGACATGTGTGTCCTGTGGGGTCAAACATCATGCGACCTCACGTACGACCACACGTGTTATGGTCGACCTTTCACTCTTAACTCCATTCCTTCATGTTAGAATCCTTTGGCTTATCATCATGGTCCTTCCTATGGTTGTTTTATGGGTCAAAACTACTATTTTATACACCATCCATTGTCCACATAATTTACTCCATGGATTTTCTTGAAATTTGTCCATGGATGGATGATTTGACTGTCTCCTAATCCTATCTTCTTCATGAACTATCCTAGGCTCTCAATTTAACATGGGAAATATGTTCATACCTTATGCCTACTGACGATTTAGAATTTTCTCTGAATTTTCCTCCTCCTTAGTCTTTTTTTTCAATTTTCCTTCTCTTTTCTTTCTCTCACTTTCAATTGGAGTTCTAAAAGGGTAAAAGGGGCTAAGGGACGTCCTATTGATAGAGGAAAACCCTCCATAATATGCCCTGATGAGTTTAGGAATGACGCCCTTTGGATTAGGAAGGTTTCCTAATTTCGGTTTTTGACTAGGTTCCGGGGGGTCGGAGGTGGGGTCGCAGAATCCATCGACCCTACCTTTTAAAATGTCTGACCACATGATCAAAATTCATGTGGTTGGACTATTTTGAGGTGGGGTCGGTCACACCTGTTTAGGCATCTGACCACACACTCATAATTGACTATTTTTGCGTTGATTTCATACCTGGTCTTGTGGTATTCTTTACGTACTTGGTCCACTTGGCTTGACCAAGATAGGTTGACCTTATAGAAGGTGGTAAGACCAGTTAGTTCAATACGGGTCTTACAACTCCCCCCCTCTTATTAGAAATTTCATTGTCAAAATTTGCACATACCTTCCGAGTCGAAAAGGAGAGGATATTGCTTTCGCATAGCATTCTGTTCTTCCCATGTGATCTCTTTTATATCTCGGCTCCTCCAAGTGACCATAATATAATAAATGTCACGATTGCGTAGGCGTTGAACCTTTCGACTAGGGATTTCAGTGGGTGCTACTCAAATGTCAAATCATCAGTTAGACCTGGTAGATCCACTGTTAAAACGTGTGTTGGATCTCTGACGTACTTCTTCAGTAATGAGATATGAAATACATCATGCACACTTGACATAGATGGGGGTAATGCTAACTGATACGCCACTTTTCCACGTTTAGCTAGAATCTCATATGGCCCGACATATCTAGGACTTAGCTTCCCTTTCTGTCCGAATCGTTTTAAACCTCTCATAGGTGATACTTTCAAGAATACCTTATCACCTATGACAAATTCAAGGTCTCGACCTCGAGTATCTACATACTATTTCTAACGATTTTGAGCCATTCTAACTCTTTCCTTAATAATGTCGACTACACGACAAGTCTCTTCAACAAATTTGGATCCAAAAATACTCCGTTTACCAACTTCATTCCAAAACAAAGGAGTTCAACACTTCCTATAATACAGTGCTTCATAGGGTGACATCTGTATAGTAGCCTGATAGATGTTGTTATAGGCGAACTCAATCAATGGTAGTTTCTCATCCCATGATCCTTTGAAATCAATAACACAGGCTCGAAGCATGTCTTCTAAAATCTGAATGGTACACTCCGACTGTCCATCTGTCTGAGGATGGAATGTAGTATTGAACTTCAACGTTGTACCCATAACCTTCTGTAATCCTTCCCAAAACTTTGAGGTAAAGCGTGGGTCTCTATTGGACACAATGCTTTTAGGTACACCATGTAATCTGAGAATATTATCCACATATAGCTTGGCTAATCTATCTAGGGTATACTGTGGTCGTATAGCTATGAAATGAGCTGTCTTAGTCAAATAATCTATAATCACCCAGACCGCGTCAACTACTCAGGGAGTCAATTGTAACCCGGTGACGAAGTCCATAGTGATGCAGTCCCATTTCCATACTAGTTCTAATAGTGGCTGCAACAATCCTACATGTCTTTGCCATTCAGCCTTTACCCTCTGACAATTTAGGAATTGAGACACAAATTTAGCTATATTTTCTTTCATTCCTCTCTACCAATATAATTTTTTCAAATCATGAAACATCTTTGTACTTCTAGGATGTATCGAATAAGCAGTGGTATGAGCTTCCTTAATTAGTCTGTGTCTAATATCCAAGTTTTCCATTTCAGGAACACATACTCTTCCTTTATACTTTAGCACATTTTCATCGTCCAGGGTGAACTCCAAAATAGTCCTACCTTTTTCGATGCCTTCTTGTACCATTCTTAGATAAGTGCCTGATTTAACAGCGGCTTTTACTTCATCTATTATATCTAGTACAATCCTCAATGTGGCAAACATATTTGAAAACCGATGAATAAATCCTTGGTTGGTTGATCCATCCGGTGCATTTATCACGAACTGCTCATTACCATGACTGTAACACACATTGCCGCAGTCGTGTCAACCTTTCCTTGGGTTTTTATCATTGTTTTTCTGCTTAGCGCATCAGCAACTACATTAGCCATTCTTGGATGATACTGGATATCGCAATTATAATCCTTCAATAGTTCCTACCATATTCTTTGTCTCATGTTCAACTCCTTCTGATTAAAAAGATAGGTGAGACTCTTATGATCTGATTTAATCTGAAATTTTTCTTCATACAAATAATGTTTCCATATCTTGACAGCATGTATTACTACTGCTAATTCCAAGTCATGAGTGGGATAGTTCTTTTCATGTGTCTTCAGTTGTCTTGAGGCATACATAACTAGTTGTTCTCCTTGCATAAACACACATCCTAAACCCAACCCAGACGCATCAGTGTACAAGGTAAATGGTTGTTCTAGAATAGGAATAGTCAAGATGGGAGCAGATATCAATCTAGCTTTCAATGTTTGGAAACTTTTCTCATATTTATCGGTCCAAACAAACTTTTCTCCTTTCTTGGTCAAATTGGTGAGAGGTACGGCAATTCTGGAGTAGTCTTTCATGAATCGTCGATAATACCCTACTAGACCTAGGAAACTTCTGATTTCTGCAACACTCGTAAGTGCTTCCCATTTCACAATGGCTTCAATCTTGCTAGGATACACTTTAATTCCCTCAGCGGATACTACATGGCCTAAGAAAGTGACCTCATTTAGCCAAAACACACACTTAGTAAATTTTGACGTGAAGCTTCCTTTTTCTTAGTCGTTGTAGAGCGGCTCTTAGATTTATGACATGAGTTTCCTTGTCCATGGAGTAGACCAATATATCATCAATAAACACAATGACTGACGTATCCAACATATCATGGAATACCCGATTCATGAGTTCCATAAAAGTTACGGGTGCCTTATTTAATCCAAAAGAAATGACTAAAAATTCATAATGTCCATATCTTGTTCTGAATGCTGTCTTTGGAATATCACCTTCCATAATCTTCAACTGATGGTATCCTAACCGAAGATCAATCTTGGAGAACACCTAGGCACCTTGCAATTGATCGAAGAAGTCATCGATCCGAGGCAACAGGTATCGATTCTTGATTGTAAGCTTATTCAATTCTTGATAATCTATGCACATTCGAACACTACCATCCTTCTTCTTCACAAATAATATCGGCGCTTCCCATGGTGATATTCTGGGTCTGATATAACTCTTATCCAGTAATTCCTGTAACTATACCTTTAGTTCCTTCAGTTCAGTAGGAGCCATTCCATAGGGTGCTTTAGATACTGGTGCGGCTCCAAGTATAAGATCTATAACGAACTCTGTCGCTCGGTCGGGTGGTAGTGTAAGACCCGCACGCCACGAACCCGGCCTAACCTTATATTTTGTGTCGGGACCCGTCTACATATCATGGTTGAGCAAAGTGGACCAAGTGTGTGAAGAAACCCAAGACCTAGTATGAAAATTTGCTCAAAAACAGTCAAAATGAGGGTAGGGTCGCATGTCTTAACAGACAGGTCCGACCCTCCCATCGACCCTCACCATCGACCCTCGGTACTCGGGAAAAACAGCACGAACTGAAAATTGAGGAAACCTTCCTAATTTCAATTGGAACCTTTCCTAAACTCAGTGGGACTTATTTTGAGAGGTTTTACTCTATAAATAGGATGTCCCTAAGCCTCTTTCACTCCTTTTACAACCCTAATTGGATTGAGAGAAAGAGAAGAGAAGAAAAACTCGAAGAAAAGGCTAAGGAAGAAGAGGAAATTCAGAGGAACTCTGAATCTCAGCAAAACTAAGGTATGGATATGTTCCCCATGATTTATTTAAGACTTTAGAATGGTTTATGAAGAGGGTATGACTTAAAAGAAACCCAAATCATCCATCCATGGTTTCGTTTCAATGGAAACCATGGAGGAGATCATTAAAACCATGTATGTGAATAAAGTATAGTTCTAAACCATAGAACCAGTATAGAATGGATTGTGGAAGTAAGCCATAGGACCCAACAATGAAAGAGAGAATGAAATCTGATATTTTCGACTCAAACCATGGAGGGTCGCACCTAGGGTCGATGGAAGATCCGACCCTAGCATCGACCCTCAGTGTTCGAGAAGTTCAGATTAGGGGGAGGGTCGCACCCAGGGTCGATCATGACTCCGACCCTACCTCCGACCCTCAGTTTACAGAATGGTTTTTAAATTCAGAATTAATTCTAATTAAATTCTATTGACTTTGTTAGGTCTTCTAGAAATATAATAACATTATAAAGGTGATTCTAAAGCTTGGAAAAGTATCTATTAGCAAGCTAAGGTGAGGGAACAAGACCTAAACTAATTGGTTAATAACAAACTATTTTTATTTCTTGAGTCCAATACCATGATTGTGATATGCGTGTATGCTTGTAATGTGCATTCAACATGTCATCCAATATTTCTATTATTAATGTTCATGCATATTTAAATTTATTGATTATAACATGATGATGTTGATGATGGTAGGAATAGGCATGTGAATGTTTGTGTTTGGCTGGTGTACATGGTGCAGGTAGGGATGGTATCAACCGGTACTTTGATGTCGTTCTCAATGGGGTATATTGTGCCATGGTCTATTCAAGTCATGTCCACTAAGCAAGTGTTAGTGTGCTTGATGCGAGTGGAGCATCAGGGGGAGGACGTGACATTGTGGTTCAGCCTGGTCACCAGACTCTAGCTCTATCTTTACTCAAGATTTGTCCACTAACAGCGTCGTATCGCCATTACCTTAGCGGAACTAATATGTCGTAGGGAATCAGGGGGGGACGTGGCATTGTGGTTCAGCCTGGTCACCAGACCCTAGCTCTATCTATATGGATGTATTGAGGGATGCTGGGGTGAGGCCTTGGATATATTGTTTGACATTAGGGTTGGTTAGTTGCGAGCCCAGTTTGCAATCCCTCGCCAACAGGGGCTTACGTGTTGGTATGGGCAACCGGTGCAGCCATGCCATTTTCATGGGGTGTATATTGTCCATGGTGGGTGCATGTGGGGCGACGGTGCCGTTTTCATTGGGCTTTTCCACACACTCGTGTATAGAGGTGCGGCGGCCACCTATCCTTTCTATAGCACATTGCAAACTTTAAACCAGACCAAAGATATGAATTGATTGCATGCATATGTATTGTTGCATTATTTTGTTTGCTCACTGAGCCGTGATGTGTGCTCACCCTTTCGAATTCGAATACTTTTAGTTGATGATGTAGGTACCACCGTTGAAGATAATATGAACGCTCCTGTATAATGGCATGTGGCAACAATGGAAGCTGAAGACATAGTGGATACGCATGACCCCTCTTGCGAGTGCAACTCATGTGTATTCGATTAGATTTTGTTTAATTTTATTAAAGACATGTAATTGATATTTATTTAATTATGTCTCAGTTGATTTATCATAATTTGATATTTATTTATGGTTATCACAGTTAGATTCTCAGTTCATTATCTGTAAGACTTTCGCTATTTATTTTATTACCTCTGATTAATGTGGAATGTGTTTTGGTTTATCATATGTGGGATAGCCTATTGTGAGATCCTGATTGAACCATTGGTTTATTGACGGTTCATCACACCATTCTGGTTGGTGCAGAATTGGGGTGTGACAGGTAGTCCTGGTAGTTCCTCAGGAAATACATCTACAAATTCACGCACAACTTTAATATCCTCCATTCATGGTACTTCCTTGGTGAGGTCGACCAGGATACTAGATACCCAACTCCTCCTTTCTCGAGGTATTTTCTAGACTTTAATGCAGAGAGGATGAGTTTTCGTTTATGGGGTAGTCTAGTTCTCGCAAAACTGAACTCTGCTCCTTCCTTATCTTTAAATGTCAATTTTTTTTCTGCACATAATAGGTTTGCAAAATGCTGAGCTGACCAATCCATTCCGAAGATAATGTCAAAGTCTACCATCTCGAGTTGAATCAGGGTTGCATCCAAAATCTTCTCGCCGATAAGAACTGGACATGGTCCATAACCTTTTTCTAGTTCCACTTCTAATCCCATGAGCGATCGTACAAGAAATTTATAGTCTAACGATCTGAGGTGTAGATTGAGCTTCTTTCCAAATGACACAGATATAAAAGAATGAGTAGCTCCAGAATCAAAGAGTACTCTAGCGGGTATGCCATTAATAGGTATGATACCTGTGACTTTTTTTAATTTAGTCTACATGGTCACACAAGGTATTACAAAATGAAAGGTTCAGGTCATACCTGTGACCACATCAAGCGATGCAGCAGCATCCTCAGATGTAACTGCATAAACCATTCCTTGCTGTAGCTGCTTCTGGGGTTTAGGGCACTCCCTTGAATAATGTCCCATTTGATTGCAGTTATAGCATTTTACTCCTTCATTATTTTGTTTTTGTTGAGGTTGGCCTATTGGAGTAGTCTTGGCTGCAGCATTAAAGCCTTGAGTATGGAAGGGTTTAAATGTCTTTTTGTTCCCTTTGTTGTATGAATTTCCATTAAGCCTTTTGATACCTCTATTCTGAGCAAAGTAGCTCTCCCTCTGGCTCGATTCTAGTACTCGAGCAATCTGTACGGCTTCATTATAAACTTTCTATTCTAATCCTAAAACATGCTCCCAAATGCTCCCCCTATGTCCCATGATAAACTTTCGGGTTTTAGTATTTTCCTCCTACATGCTAGAGGGAGCAAAGAAAAACAGCTCTTCATAACGCTGTTGATATGCATCCACGGTCATCTGCCCCTGATACAAACTCAGGAACTCTCTTTCCATAGCATCTCTGAAACTTCTAGGAAAATATTTCTCGAAAAATTCCACCTTATAGATAGCCCAGGTCAATTAGGTGTGCTTGGTTAACAGATAACTCCGAGTAGACTTCCACCAGTGGTATGCATTGCCTTTCAGCATAAATGTTGCATACGATACTTTTTCCTCCTCATTAACCGTCATCATCATAAAATTCCTCTCCATCTCATCGATCCAATGGGCTGGCCATAAAGGATCTGCTGGCTTGCCATTATATTCCTTAGGATTCATTTTCAGAAAATGCTCGATCAGTCGAGAGTGGTCCAACTGATATTGAGCATATGCCCCATACACAGGTGGTTGATATTGGTAACTACCTTGGGCTACCTCAGGATTCTGTACTGGAGCTTGTACAACTGGCGTTTGAGGTGCTAGGGGTACCGTGATGCTACCCCTGGTACTGTGCTAGCTTGTCTGGCTGGTTTAGGTGTAGTATGTACAGCTGGAAAAACCATTCCCATAGCAACTTGCAAATTGGCTTGTACTTGCTGTATTTACTGCAGTTGTTGTGCTAGGTTCATAACTATTGTAGCCAAATCTGTAGGTGGGGCTAGCAAGTTTGTAGGATTTGCCTAGCCATTAGGTCCTGGTGGTACCATATTCTGATTCCCTTGTCGTTCAGGATTTTCATAGCTATCCTCCTCTACAGGTGGTGGTGGTGGAATTGGGTTACGTCCTCGCCTAGTTACTCTTCTCCCAGCCATTTCCTGTTCCGGTGGTGGTAGTGTTTGAAAAATCATAGAACATGTGAGGAAATCATTATATAAGTCATTCCCATGTCAAAATCCAACTAATCAATGTAAAATTCCAATTTTTCAAGTCATTCAGTCAAAATACTAGATTTTCCATCGTAGGGTCAATGGTGGGGTCACACTATGTCCGACCACAGGGTATGCGACCTCACAAAACCCTACCAGCTTACCGAGAGCCTGGGGTCGATCGTAGGGTCGGTTATGTCCTACCATAGGGTCCAACCACATGAGGCCTGTCAGCTCACCAAGAGCCTGGGGTCGATCGTAGGGTCGGTCGTGGGGTCGCACAGTTAGTCGAATTTTGTGACCGCACGACCCCAAATCTGGTTTTTAAACCCGATTTTGGAGTCATTTCCCACTCTCTCTTTTTCCTTCAACTCAACTAGCTTCCCCTGAGTTGCTACAGTAGCGACCACTCGTGTTTGGTGATTATTTCTTCCATTCACGGCCTCCATTCCTTTCCTTCAGGTATGATCTGTACTGGTCCTCATTTTTAAGCTTTCAAAAATAGGTTTTTCTCCATTTATAACGTTTTCTTCAAATTAAAATTTTATTTTTATTGGGGGCTTTTGCTATTGGCCACCCAATGGACGAGAGCCCTCAAGAAAATTTGAGTTTCATCGGTTAGTTTTTGAGAAACTTAAAATTTTCCACTTTTGACCTAATTTTTGGGATTTTTCCAAATTGTTGAAATTTCTTCAAATTCATTCTTCCTAGTTTAAATTTCCAACAATATGAGCCTTGCAGGATAGTTTGGAACATATGTAAGTCAACCTGCTCAACTGTCTAGGTGAAAAGTGAGGCTTTTGGCCAAATCATGCCGTTATAATGCCAAAATTTTGAGTTTTTCACCATATCTAATATATTGTCTATTTGTCTGTGTCTTTGCAGATAGTATGGCTCCCACCAAGGATCCCAGAGTTCATGATCCCATTCGCTTCTCGTCTAATGAAGTGGAGGCTCAGTATGCTCGTTATGAGCGTAAAAAGGTGGAAGGGGGTCGCTATGTAAACTTGAATAGTCTAGCCTTGTTTAATGTAGAGGGGGCTTTTGGGGACATGGGTTGGTTCCCTGTGATATCCTATGAGGCTTGCACCTGTCCTGCTCTGGTGAAGCAGTTCTATTGCAACCTTCAGGTAGTGGGTAATCGTAATGATACAGACAGGGGTAAGGAGCTCAAGATCACCAGTTATGTGAAAGGGGTGGAAATTTCATTTAACTGCCAGGAGTTGGCTGATCTCCTGGGTATATCAGACGACGGCCCCTTGGTATACTGCACACCCAAGGAACCCCAATTCCTATCTTTGATGATGCGTGCTGAGATTGATCGCCAGCTTCTTAGAGGTGATTGTTGGGAGATTAAGGCAATCAACCTACGGCCGGAACCTCGGGTGTACTGCAAGATTATTCAGCACAACCTAATTCCTCAGAGTGGGCGTTATGAGAGGTTTCCTAGTTGACCTAGTATCTCTTGTAATGCATTTGTACTTGACAGCCCGTCTTCCTTCCATACATAATCATCAGGACGATGATCTGTGCTACGACGTCTGGTCAGATAGGCAACCTGCCCTATGGGCGTTTGATCACTACCCTGCTCACACGCCTGCATGTCTACTTATTGGATGAGAGGATTCGTGAGGATACCTTCTCTTCTGACCTTGACTGGGAGGCCATCTGTAAGATGGGGATGTGAGATGCGCATGTCAGTGACAAGGAGAAGAATGCTCTAGTGCATCCCCATACTCGGGTCAAGGTAGTAGACGCTGAGGCGGCAGCAGCACTAGCAGCAGCAGCAGGAGTCCATCCGGGTGATGCTGAGGATGATGATTGTATGTATATGGATGTAGATGCCATACCTTCGCCATCACCATTGCATTCCACTAGAGTTGGCCCATCTCGGGTTCCTTTACACACAGCTGGTCCTTCGCACCCACCATTTGATGACGTGATGGAGTTACTGTGTGAGATTTGGGAGCCCAGCACACGTCTGATCAGCGGATGGTCGATCTGGCAACTAGTCTTCAGGTGACCTAGACTCAGGTAACCTGGCTAACTAGAGTATATGCTGATGACTATGACTGAGTTCGTGAGGCACCTCCTCCTCCAGCACCTCCGGCTCCATGATGCATTCTTTTTACTTTTTACTTTTTCCTTGTACTACAGAGTAACTGTCTAGATTATGGACCGTACTCTGATTTGGTTAAATATATATATATATATATATATATATATATATATATATCATATATATATATATATATATATATATATATATATATTTATTATATATATATATATATATATATATATATATATATATATATATATATATATATATATATATATATATATATCGTTTTTATTCGATGTGTATTGGAAACTCGTTTTTCCTTTTCTATATGCATTATTCTCTTTTTTAATTTTGTCTCATACAAGACAGGTGCTTATATTGTGTTCTTATTAAAGCTTTTAAATTTTATCCTCACTCAGTTCACGAACTTTTGTGGAAGTATACAGGTTTAAAAGACAGGGCCCAAGAGCTTTGATACCAAGTTGTCACACCCCAATTCTGAACAACCAGAATGGTGTGATGAACCGTTTATGATCCAACGGTTCAACCAGGATCTCGAATAGGTTGTATACTTTTTGCTTAAACCATACACATCCACAACCATAATCAGTGTAAATAAACAATAGCGGAAGTTTTTAATAATAATGAACTGAGAATCTAATAGTGATAACATAAATAAATTATCCAATTATTTCCAAATGACTAAGACATAAAATAAAATAAATTAATCAATTACATGTTCTTAATAATCCAATAAAATAAATCTAATCAAAGACGCATGAGTTGTCCTCACTTGACGAATCATGCGACTCCATCATAGCTTCTGCATCCATCGCCGCAACATGTTCGTACATCGGAGCATTCATATAGTCCTCTACAGTAGTTCCAGCATCATCAACTAAAAATATTCGACATCGAAAGGGTGAGCACACATCACGGCTCAGTGAGTAAACAAAACAATGCAACAAACATATGCATGCATTCAATTCATATCTTTGGTCTGGTTTATAAGTTTTCAATGTACAATAGAAAGGATAGGTGGCTGCCGCACCTCTATACAAGAGTGAGTAAAGCCACCCAATGGATCAAACACCATTGCCGTCCTACATACACCCACCATGGAATAGGGAAGGAGCTAAAGTGGTATGACCACACTGCATGACATTTTCCCTGATGCCCTATCCATACCAACACGTAAGCCCCTATTGGCAAGGGCTTGCAAACTGGGCTCGCAACTAACCAATCCTAATGTCAAACAGTGTATCCAAGGCCTCACCCTAGCATCCCTCAATACGTCCATAGAGATAGAGCTAAGGCCCCCCGGCAGAGTCAGAGACTACTCGGTCTGAGACCACCTCCCCTGATGCCGTACGACGTAATAGTTCTGCTAAGGTAATAACGATACGATGATATCAGTGGACAAGACTTGAGTAGAGATAGAGCCTAGAGTCTGGTGTCCAGGATGAATCAGTGTCACGTCCTCCCCTTGATGTCCCACTCGCATCAGGTACACTAACTACACATAAGCATTTACATGCCTATTCCTACCATCAACGTCACATCACGTTATAAATAAACTGAATTAAATATGCATGAACAGTAATAACAGGAATATTGAATGACATGTGAAATGCACGATACACGCATATAAGCATAGAATCATTCATGGCAATGGACTCAATAAATGAAAATAGTTTATTATTAGCCAATTAGTTTAGGTCTTGTTCCCTCACCTTTGATTGGTAATAGATCCTCGTTCAAGCTTTATAATTCACTCTTAGATCACTTGAAAACCTAACAAGTTGATAGATTTTTAATTATAATTAATTCCCATGTGTTTAGACTAACAGAAATTGAGGGGTCGTAGGTGTGGCAGCACCTGGGGTCTCAGTTTCTGTGACCACAGGGTGTGGGGTCACATGGTATGGTCGGACATACTCCGACCACACGTGCGACCACACCCTCCCTGGAAACTTCCCGAGGGCATGTGGTCGGACATGTGTGTCCTGTGGGGTCGGACATCATGTTACCTCACATGCGACCACACGTGTTATGGTCGATCTTTCACTCTTAATTCTATTCCTTCATGTTTGAATCCTTTGGCTTGTCGTCATCATCCTTCCTATGATTGTTCTATGGCTCAAAACTATTATTTTATACACCATCCATTATCCACATAATTTCCTCCATGGATTCTCTTGGAATTTATCCACGGATGGATGATTTGGGTTTCTCCTAATCCTATCTTCTTCATGAACTATCCTAGGCTCTCAATTTAACATGGGAAATATGTTCATTCCTTATGCCTGTTGAAGATTCAAAGTTTTCTCTGAATTTTCCTCCTCCTTAGTCTTCTTCTTCAATTTTCCTTCTCTTCTCTTTCTCTCACTTTCAATTAGAGTTCTAAAAGGGTGAAAGAGGCTAAGGGACATCCTATTTATAGAGGAAAACCTTCCATAATATGCCCAAATGAGTTTAGGAAAGACCCCCTTCGGAGTAGGAAGGTTTCCTAATTTCGGTTTCTGATTGGGTTCTGTGGGGTCGGAGGTGAGGTCGCAGAATCCATCGACCCTACCTTTTGAAATGTCTGACCACACGACTTAAATTCATGTGGTTGGACTATTTTGAGGTGGGGTCGGTCACACCTATTTAGGCATGCAACCACATGCTCATAATTGACTGTTTTTGGGTTTTATTCATACCTGGTCTTATTGTTTCTTCACGCACTTGGTCCACTTGGCTCGACCATGATAGGTAGACCTGATACAAGGTGGTAAGACCAGTAAGTTTAATACGGGTCTTACAAGTGGAGTGCGGGTCTTACAACTCTCCCCTCTTATATAAATTTTGTCCTTGAAATTTGCACATACCTTCCTAGTCGAATAGGTGAGGAATTTGCTTTCGCATAGCGTTCTCTTCTTCCGATGTAACTTCTTCTACATTTTTGCTTCCCGAAGTAACCTTAACATAGTAAATGTCGTGGTTGCAAAGATGTTGCACCTTCCGACTAGTGATCCGAAAAGGTACTACTTCGAACATCAAATCTTTAGTAAAATCCAGTGGATCCATTGTTAACGGTTGTGTTGGATATCTGACGTACTTTTTCAGTAATGAGATATGAAATACATCATACACACTAGACATAGATGGTGGTAGTTCTAACTGATATGCTACTTTTCCACGTCTATCTAGAACATCAAAAGGTCCAATATATCTGGGACATAACTTTTCTTTCTGTCCAAACCTTTTCAAACCACGCATAGGAGATATTATCAAAAATACCTTATCACCTTTGGTGAATTCGAGATCTCTGCATCGATTATCTACATATTGCTTCTAAGGGTTCTGAGTTGTTCTGACTCTTTCCTTGATAATATCGACTACTCGACAAGTCTCTTCAACAAACTCTGGTCCAATAATACTCTATTCTCCAAGTTCATTCCAAAACAAAGGAGTTTGATATTTCCTACCATACAGTGCTTCATAGGGTGACATCTGTATAGTCACTTGATAGTTATTGTTATAAGAGAACTCTATCAATGGTAATTTTTCATCCCATGATCCTTTGAAATCAATAACACAAGCTAGAAGCATGTCTTCTAAAATCTGAATAGTACGCTCTGACTATCTGTCTATCTGAGGATGGAATGCAGTACTAAACTTCAACATTGTACCCAAAGCCTTTTGTAATCCTTCCCAAAACATTGAGGTAAAGCGTGGGTCTCTGTCGGACACAATGCTTTTAGGTACACCATGTAATCAGATAATATTATCTACATAAAGCTTAGCTAACCTCTCTAGGGTATACTGAGGTCGTATAGCTATGAAACGATCTGTCCTGGACAAATGATCCATAATCACCTAGACCACGTCAATTACTCAAGTAGTCAATAGTAATCCGGTGACGAAGTCCATAGTGAGGCAGTCCCATTTTTATGCTGGTTTTAGCAGTGGCTGCAACAATCCTGCAGGTCTTTGCCTTTTAGCCTTTACTTGTTAACAATTTAAGCATTGAGACACAAATTTAGCTACATCCACTTTTATTCCTCTCCAATATAATTTCTTCAGATCATGATACATTTTCGTACTTCCAGGAGGTACCGAATAAGCGGTGGTGTGAGCTTCCTTCATTAGTCTCTGTCTAATATCCAAGTCTTCATTTTCAGGAATACATTCTCTTTCTTTGTATCTAAATACTTTTTCAACGTCCAAGGTGAACTCAGGAGTAGTCCTACCTTTTTCGAGGTCTTCTTGCACCGTTCTCAGATAATGGTCTGATTTAATAGCAGCTTTCACTTCGTCTATTAGATCAGGTACAATATTCAATGTAGCAAACATGTTTGAGAATAGATGAATAAACCCTTGGTCAGTTGATTCATTCGAAATATCAATCACGAACTGCTCTTTACTGTAATTCAATACTCTTCCTGTGACACACGCCATAGTATTTGCACTAACTTCTTCTTGGGATTCTGTCATAGCTTTCCTGCTTAGTGCGTCAGCAACTACAGTAGCTTTACCTAGATGATACTGGATATCACAATCATAATCCTTTAATAATTCCATCCGTCTTCTTTGTCTCATGTTCAACTCTTTCTGATTAAAAAGATGAGTGAGACTCTTATGATTTGATTTAATCTAAAATTTCTCTCTATACAATTAATATCTTAACAGCATGTACTACTGCTGCTAATTCTAAGTCATGAGTGGGATATTTCTTCTCATGTGTCTTCAGTTGTCTTGAGGCATACACAACTACTTGTTCTTTTTGCATAAACACACATCCTTAATGTAACCCAGACGCATCAGTGTACAAGGTAAATGGTTGTCATAGGATTGGAATAGTCAAGATGGTCGCTGATATCAATCTAGCCTTCAATGTTTGAAAATACTCTTCACATTTATCGGTCTAAACAAACTTTTCTCCTTTCTTTGTCAGACGGGTGAGAGGTATGGCGATTCTAGAACCAAAACACTCTTCACATTAATCATCGATAGTAACCACCTAAACCTAAGAAACTTCTAATTTTGGCAACATTCTTAGGTGCTTTCCATTTCACAATAGCTATAATCTTGTTATGATCCACTTTAATTCCTTCAGTGGATACAACATGGCCTGAGAAAGTGCATTCATTTAGCCAGAACTCACACTTTGTAAATTTTGCATAAAGCTTTTCTTTTCTTAGTCACTATAGAGCGGCTCTTAGATTTGTGACATGAGTTTCTTTGTCCTTAGAGTAGACTAGTATGTCGTCAATAAATACAATGATTGACGTATTCAACATAACATGGAATATCCGATTCATGGGTTCCATAAAAGTTGTGGGTGCATTAGTTAATCCAAAACATTGACTAAAAATTCATAATGTCCATATCTTGTTTTGAATGCTATCTTCGGAATATCACCTTCCTTAATCTTCAATTGATGGTATCCTGACCGAAGATCAATTTTGGAGAACACTTTGGCACCTTGAAACTGATCGAGTAAGTCATCGATTCGAAGCAACGGGTGCTGATTCTTGATTGTATGTTTATTCAATTCCCGATAGTCTATACACAGTCGAGCGCTATCGTCCTTCTTTTTCAAGAACAATACTGGCGCTCCCCATGGTGATATACTCGGTCTGATATAACCCTTGTCCAGTAGTTCTTGTAATTGTACCTTCAGTTCCTTCAGTTCAGTAGGAGCCATTCAATAGGGTGCTTTCGATACTGGTGCAGCTCCGGGAATAAGATCTATAACTAACTCTATCGCTCGATCGGGTAGTAGTCCTGGTAGTTCCTTAGGAAATACATCTGGAAATTCACGCACAACTTCAATATCATTCATTTGTGGTGCTTCCTTGGTGAGGTCGACCACGGATACTAGATACCCAATTCCTCCTTTCTCAAGGCATTTTCAAGCCTCCAATGCAGAGAGAATGAGTTTTCGTTTATGGGGAAGTTTGGTTCCAACAAAACTAAACTCTACTCCTTCCTTGTCATTAAATGTCAATTTCTTTTCTACACATAAATAGGTTTGCAGAGTGCCAAGCTAACCAATCCATTCCCATGATAATGTCAAAGTCTGCCATCTCGAGTTGAATTTAGGTTGCATATAAATTCTTCTCATCGATAAGAACTGGAAATGTCCATAACCCTTGTCTAGTTCCACTTTTAATCCCATAGGTGATCATACAAGCAGTTTATAGTCTGAATCTCTGAAGGGTAGATTTAACATCTTTCCAAACGACACAGATATAGAAGAATGAGTAGCTCTAGAGTCAGAGAGTACTCTGGCAGGTATGCCATTAATGGGTACGATACCTGTGATTTAATTTAATTTAGTCTACATGCTCACATGATGTAGTACAAAATGAAATGTTCAGGTCATACTTGTGACCACATCAGGCGATGCGATAAAATCCTCAGATGTAACTGCATAAATCTTTCCTTGCTGTAGCTGCTTTCTTGGCTTAGGACACTCCCTTGAATAATGTCCTACTTGATTACAGTTAAAGCATTTTACTCCATCAGTACTTTGCTTCTGTTGAGGTTAGGTTGTCAGAGTAGTCTTGGCTACAGCATTGAAGCCTTGATTATGGAAGGGTTTAAACGTCTTTGAGTTCCCTCCATTGTACGAATATCCATTAGGCCTTTTAATACCTCTGTTATAAGAAAAATAACTTTCCCTCTGGCTCGTTCTAGTACTCGACCAATCTGTGTAGCTTCATTATAAATCTTCTAATTCAGTCCCAATACATGCTCACAGATGCTTCCCCTAAGTCACATGACGAACCTTCGAGGTTTGTTATTTTCCTCCTTCATGCTAGAGGAAGCAAAGAAAAATAGTTCTTCATAACGTTATTGATATGCGTTTACAGTCATCTGTCCCTAATACAGACTCAGAAACTCCTTTTCCATTTGATCTCTAAAATGCCTTGGAAAATACTTCTCGAAGAATGCTTCTTTATAGATAACCTAGGTCAGTTGGGCGTGCTTGGTCAACAGATAACTCTGAGTAGATTTTCACCAATGGTGTACATCACTTTTCAGCATAAAGGTGGCACATAACACCTTCTCTTCTTCATTTATAGTCATCATCATAAAGTTTCTTTCCATCTCATCGATCCAATGAGCTGGCTATAACAGATCTGATGGCTTACATGTAAATTCCTTCGGCTTCAACTTCAGAAAACGCTCGATCAGTCTGGAGTGATCAAGCTGATACTGTGTATATACTCCATACATAGGCAGTTGGTACTGATAATTTCCTTGGTTGTATCCGCCTTGAGGTACTTCAGGGTTTTGTACTTGAGCTTGTACAAATGGCATTTGAGGTGCTTGGGGAACCGTGTTGTTCATAGCCGATGCTTGGGGCACGGTGTTGCTACCCCCTGGTACGGTACTAGCTTGTCCCACCGGTTAAGGTGTTGTGTTTGTAGCTGGAAAAGCCATTCCCATAACAGCTTTCATGTTAGCTTGCACATGATATATTTGCTAAAATTGTTATGCTAAATTCATCACTGTAGTAGCCAAATCTGTAGGTGGTGCAGGTAGGTTGGTTGGGTTTGCTTGGGTGTGCATATTTTGACCTGCAGTATTTTGAGTTCCAATATTCCCTTCCTAACCTTGTTGACCTTCATTATCATTAGTCTCCATAGGTGGTGGAGATGGGTTTGCATTTTGTCTCCTTCCACTAACTTTGCGTCCAGCCATTTAAACTCTTGGTTGAATGGTACTTGGAAGGGCTGTACATCTGAGACAATATATGATGGTAGTATGGTGTTAGACTCACAATGGAAAGCGAGAGAAAAACAAAATCAATAGGCAAAAGTTCAATCAGAATCAAAATACCGACAACAGTAGGTCATGCGGTCGATGGCCTACGGTTGCATGTGGTGCAACCATCAGTGCGACCATCACATCCCTGGCAACTTATCGAGACCCTATGGTCGATCATACAGTTGATGCTACAGTCGATGGTTTTGGTCGAATTGTACGACCGTAAGATCCAAAATCAGTTTTAAAAACCTATTTTCGAGAGTTTCCCTCTCATTTCTTCTTCTTCTTCCTACGGTCTCCACTCAACTCGCCTCCAGTGAGTTTCTCCAGTGTCGACCATACATACTTGGTGATTTTTCCTTCGATCTACGACCTACATTCTGTTCCATAAGGTATGTTCTCTACTCTCTTTCATTTTTAAGCTTTCATAACTACGTTTTTGTCATTTGTAGGGTTTTCTTCGAATTAATATTTTTCTAACCACAAAAATTTCATTTTTATTAAGGGCTTTTGCTATTGGCCACCCAATGGATGAAATCACTCAAGAAAATTTGAGTTTCATCGGTTGGTTTGGTAAAAATTTTAAATTTTCCATTTTTGACCTAAAATTTGGGGTTTTTGCCTAATTTTCAAAAATTTTCAAATTCAACCTTCCTAGTTAAAATTTCTGATTGGATATGCATTGTAGGGTGGTTTGGGACCTATGTATGTCCTCATGCCCAATGTTTGGGTGAAAAGTGAGGCTTTTTCTCATTTTACGTCGTTATCTTGTCAAATTTTTCCAAATTTCTAACTTGTTTTCTTGTTTTCTTTTCTTATAGCTATCATGGTTCGCACCAAGGTTCCTCAAGTTCATGACCCACTTCGCTTCAGGTTTATGGAAGTAAAAGTGTGATACCCTTGGCTTGACCAAAAGAAGGTTGAAGGGGGTAGATGTGTGAACTTAGCCTACTTGGCCCTGTTTGATGTGGAGAGGGCATTTGCTGATATGGGCTGGCTTCCAGTGATCCTATATGAGGCTTGCACTCGCTCGGACCTGGTTAAGTAGTTCTACTATCACCTTTAGGTGGAGGGTGACCTAGATGTTGAGAGGGGCAAAGAGCTTCAGATCACCAGCTAGGTGAAAGGGGTTTCAATTTCTTTCAATTATCAGGAGTTGACTGATCACCTAGCTATCTCTAATGATGGGTAGTTGGTTTACTGTGCTCCCAGAGAGCCATAGTTTCTTTCCACACAGATGAGTGTTGAGATTGATAGTTAGATTCTTTGGGATAACCATTGAGACGTAAAAGTAGTCAACCTGCGTCCAGAGCCACGTGTCTAATGCAAGATTATCCAGCATAATCTGATTCCCCAAGGTGGACATTATGAGATGATCTCTCAGCTGACTTAATACCTGTTGTACTGTATCTATACTAGGCAGTTTGTCAGTCTCCCATATATTATTCTCTGGACCATGTAGAAAACAACATAGCCTGACTCGAGAGGCAACTTGCCCTATAGGCGACTGATCTCCACCTTGCTTACTACTCTACAAGTGGACCTAGTGGATGAGAGGATCGTTGAGGATACCTTCTCAGCTGACCTTCACTGGGAGGCCATCAGCAGGATGGGCATGTAAGAGATACAGGTCAGTGATGATGAGAAGAATGCTATGAGACGTCCACTCACTCGGGTAGCGACAGTAGATGCAGAGGCGGCAGCAGTAGCAGTAGCAGAGATAGCAGAGATAGCAGCAGTAGCAGCAGAGGTAGCAGCCGAGGCACACTAGGGTGGTGATGTGGAGGATGATGATCAGATGTACATGGATGTGGATGCCATCCCTCCTTCATCGCCACAGCATTCTATTGGATCTAGCCCTTCTAGAGCTTCTCGTTTAGCTGGCCCTTCACGCCTGCCACCAGATGATATGATGGGGCTGTTACGTGAGATTAGAGAGGCTCAGCTCATGACTGATTAGAGAGTAGGAGAGCTTCTAGATGCCCAATGCTCTACAGACCAATGGGTAGCGGATCTGGCAGCTAGTCTTTGAGCGACTTAGACTCAGGTGGCCTGGCTCGCTAGAGTATATGCTGAGGACTACGACAGAGATCGTGAGGCTCCTCCTCCTCCAGCACCTCCAGCTTTATTATTGCTATTTTTATCTTTTTCCCTTTATACTCCAGAGTAACTATCCATATTGTGGACTGTACTATGAATTTGATGTACATTTGTCATGTTTCCATATATATATATATATATATATATATATATATATATATATATATATATATATATATATATATATAATTGGCTTTTCCATTACATATGTGCATTATTTCCTTTCATAGTTTATCTCTCATACAACACAAGTGCTTATGGTGTGTTCTTTTTACAGCTTTTAAATTTATCCTAACTCAAATCACGACCTTTGTGGTAGTATTTTGGTTCAATGAAGCAGAGCCCAAAAGCTCTGATATTAAGTTGTCACACCCCAATTCTGAACCAACCAGATTGGTGTGATGAACCATTTATGGACCAATGGTTCAACCAGGATCTCATATAGGTCGTGCCCATTCGATTAAACTAGATACAACAACAACCATAATCAGAGTAAATAAACAATAGTAGAAGTCCTTAATATTAATGAACTGAGTATCTAACAGTGATAACATAATTAATTATCCAATTATCTCCAAATGACTCAAGACATAAAATAAAATAAAGTAATTAATTACATGTTCTGATAACCCAACAACTAAATCTAATAAAAAAACACATAAGTTGCACTCACACGATGAATCATGCGACTCTACCACAACTTCCACATCTATCGCAGCAACATGTCCTTACATTGGTGCATTCATATAATCATCCACGGTAGGACCAACATCATCAACTAAAAATATTCGACGTCGAAAGTGTGAGCACACATCATGGCTTAGTCAGCCAACAAAACAATGCAACAAACATATGCATGCATTCAATTCATCTCTTTGGTCTGGTTTATAAGTTTGCAATATACTATAGAAAGGCTTGGTGTCTCCCGCACCTCTATACACGAGTGTGTGAATCCACCCAATGGATCAAACTCCATTGCCATCCCACATGCACCCATCAAGGAATAGAGATAGTGCTAAAGTGTCTAGATCAAACACCGCATAACAGTTCCCTTGATGCCCTACCCATACCAACATGTAAGCCCCTATTGGCAAGGGCTCACAAACTGAGCTCGCAACTAACCAATCCTAATGCCAAACAGTGTATCCAAGGCCTCACCTCAGCATCCCTCAATACGTCCATAGAAATAGAGCTAAGGCCCACCGACAGAGTCAGAGACCACACAGTCCGAGACCTCCTCCCCTGATGCCCTACGACATAAAAGTTATGCTAAGGTAATGGTGATACGATGATGTTAGTGGGCAAGACTTGAGTAAAGATAGAGCTAGAGTCAGGTGATGAGGTTGAAGACCACCATTGCACATCATCCCCCTGATCACATCCAACACACCAACCACATACATACATTCACATGCCTATTCCTAGCATCATCATCATCATCATGTTATAAATAAATAGAATTAAATATGGATAAATAGTAATAGCAGGAATATTGTGACATGTGAGATGCACATTACAAGCATACAAGCATAGAATCAATCACGACATTGGACTCAATAAAAATAAATAGTTTGCTATTATCCAATTATTTTAGGTCCTGTTCCCTCACCTATTAGCAATTCTCAACGTCCTTCCAAGCCTTGAAATTCTCTTTGAATTGATTTAACAACCAAAAAATTATATGAATTTAAGTTAGGGTTCATATGAATCATGTCACAGTAGTCAAAAATCAAAATAGAGCACTGATAGGTGCCTGACTGGTGGCAGTCCTTTACGGCCTACGGTCGATACCCTCTGGTCGCATATGGTGCGACCGTAGCTGCGATCATATGATTTTCAAAATCATCCCGAATGCATGCGGTTGATCCACTAGTCAAACTGATCATGCTATAGTCGTCCGTAGCTATGACCTTGAGAATTCTGGTCACAGTCTACTTGAATTTCGAGTTCCTCCTGGGTAAATGCTTTTTTTCTTTAATGGGGTTTATCCTAAGGTCATCCTATGACCATCATTACTAATTTCTTATCAACCCTAATCATCAAATTCACTCCTCATGGTTCTCCTTTGGATTTTCTCAAGGAAATCACATAGATCATAATAGGTTGATATGGCCTATCCTCCATAGAAGTCTATTCCTTAGAGTTTATATCTCTAGATATTTGTTTTATACATTTGCCTATGATAGAGAGTCAATCCCTTATCAGCAAACTCTTCTCCTTAGCTTTTTCTTCTTCTCCTTCTCTTCCTTCTCTTCCTTTTCTTTCTCTAGGGTTTACTAATGTTCTAAAAGAGTGAAAAAGGGCTGAGGGACGTCCTTTATATAGTGTAAAACTCTCCATATAGAGTCCTCTTTCAATTAGGAAAAAATCCCTAGTTTTAGGAAAGTTTCTAAAACTCGGAGTTTGATCTGCGTTTCTCACGATCGATCATACGATCGCATAAACCGTTGATCGTAAGGTCAAATTCATCGACCGTGGGATTTTGGATTTGATATTTTTGGTTCCCTTCCATATGGCCGACCATACCTACATAAACATGCGACCTTAGGTAAATTTTTAGTGTTTTTAACTCGATTCTCATACCTGGTTTGTGATCTTTCTTCACACGCTCGATCCACTTGGTCCAGGAATGATGGGATGACCTGGCACGACACGGTTAGACCAAGTTAGTGGAGTGCAGGTCTTACAGCCAATGCTTGCCTCCATAGTTTAAATCTAATTCCCTAGGTGGAAGGAACTTGTGCATGACCCTTCAAATTATTCTAGGTCTAATTATTGGAATTCAACCATGGTGTTATAAGTAGTGCTAGGGTCTACTCCTTGGAATGGGGAGAAAGGTGGTAGCTCCCGATTAAGTCCATTGGTTTGTGGAGACCGATAGGTGGTCTATGTATTTGCTATGGCATGCCGATACTCTTCTAGATCACTTTCCAAAGTGGGTGCCTTGGAGGTAGGCTTCCTATTAAGATGCTTGGACGACAACATAGAGTTTGTCTTGGGTGCAAATCTAGAAAAAGGCACCAATAAATCACCCAAGGTTAATACCAACTTATCCCATTAATGTAATGAAAATAACAACACATGCCAAACAATTCTTATGAAATGGATGAGAACTAAATTAGAATTCCTACATGACACCTACATTAATTCAAAGTGGTATAACACCCCTTAAGCTCACAATACCCGTGGGGTAGGGTACTGATGGTTAGTATGCAAAAATTTCTATTGGGGCACCCCTAATTTATAAAATAAAGCCCCATGTAAGGGGGTAAAGTGATTGGATAAATCCCCAATCCAAGCAAGCCTTTATTCTGTCAATCGAAGGATCTTCAGGTTGATCGTACTTTCGGCTAATACCGTTCATTCAGTTCTCAAATTGTCAAAGTTTAACAATTCTAAAAGGTTTTTCGGAGACAGTGGTGAATGCTCAGTCCTCCGGTTCATCATCTGATTAATTAACCCTAATTAAACTAGAAGATTGAAGCAGAAGGATGTTCCACCAGTCATGTTCGTGTTCTGGTCATTTGAGCAGCAAAACCCAAAGAGTTCTGACTCATTATCTAACTGGCAGAACGCAACCTGCATTGACGGTTAAGTTACTGGTCTTTTGGTATCACAAAATTTACTTTTATAAAAGGGCTCGAGGGCCCTCATTTTGGCCCTACATCAACTGTGAGCAGAAGAACACCAGAGAGTGAGACTCCAGCATCATCCCCACTACTTCCTTGCTCATTTCTCCAGCAGCCTTCGTGATTTCTCTTCTAATCCACTGTATAGGTACTTTTCTCTTCCTTCTTCTCCATTTTTCATTCCCTTCAATGCATTCATTCGCATTTCATGTGGTTATTTCATGGTTTCCACATAAATGGAGGCACTCATGTACCCATCTCCATTAACTGAGTGAGGGTTTCCTTATGCCACACTCTAATGGCCTGTCCAAAGGTCTCGGCTAGCCCTGCCGAACCCAACCTAAGTTAGGGCATCATATCCCACTAACTTTGTGTTTCTAGTTACTTTTGTATGGCTATCAGCCTTATATAGGGAAGCATTATAGCATCATCCCTTGCAGACCAAGGGATATTGGTGCTCCCCATATGGTCCTGCCAAAAAGGACAGCCACATTGACTTGGCCACCTGTTCGTGGCCATGTTGCAATGAGTAGCCATGCTAACCAAATATTGGCTAGGGTAAGCCCAGTTATTGACCATACTCACACTATTGCATGTCACCTGTAAACATATTACATTATTAGGTCTATACTTATTCTGTAATATTGGGCCCTCCTTATGTGCCAATCCAACATTTTCTTAATCATCTCATGCACAGTCCAACTAAATCATAATATTGCTTATCATCAGCCATTCACTAATACTTTCTGCTTGGACTGACCGTACAGTGGTTTGTATATGATCGGATGACCCCGAGGGGATTCCTTTCTATGTTAGATTATTTACACTTCCAAACCATGATAAGGAATTATTCTTCTATATGATTTGGGTACTGTACAGCACATTAGCCATATTGTAGTCTACCTTGGAACATACATAGCCTAATCCAAAAACATCTTGCTATCAGTCATACACACAACTGTGAGGATAAATGTCAACCCACACTTAATGGACGATAAATGATTTGGAGTCGCCACCTAGATTAAGGTCTAGGACCTAAAATGTAGCCTCATCCTGAGATAAGACTTCTATTGACTCATGACCCAACATATCGGCTTTGGTCCATCAGAGAACGGGTAGCGTTCAAAGTACAGTTTGGGAAGGTGTTAGGCACCCAAAGCTGCCCGATCCAAAAATCGGCCTCTTATATGATTCTACTTTCCTTAAACTCTATGGTTCTGACTGTTCATGGTCAATGGGTGATGACTAAGGCTCATGGGGATCTTATGCCAAGTTGCTAAGTTCTTCAAGCTTAAGTTCAGCCAAACATGTTCTCGAAGTAAGAAAACAAATAAAATAATATACAATGAACCGAAACAAAGATGGGTTCGGTGATGGACTGAATCTGAAAAGTCTAAAATGCCTCAAATTGCATATGTATTCCAATCCTGGAAATCAAGTCCAAAAACGTAGTTCGAAACTGAAAGTGATTAAAGTTTATGGATGTGGATTATGATTAAGCTTTCTTAGATTCAATTTTTTCAAGTTGAAGTTTATGCTTGATGATGATTGAGATTGAATCTAGAGATAGCCTAAATATGGATAGAAGTGAAGATGGATTTGGAAATGGATATGGATGTGGGGGACCTAAGGATACTAAGATGGGGTACCGTACTTGGAGAGTCCTCCAAGTTCCCTATGTATTCCAGAGGTCCTGGAAATCAGGTACAATGTAGTTCATTTTTGGGTGGATCAGGTAACCTCAAGGGCTAGGTTATGTCTCTCAGGGAGTAGAGTGTGACTCTCAGGGAGTACGGTGTGGCTCTCACGTAGTAGGATGTGGCTCTCAGGGAGTAGAGTATGTATCTCTCAGGGAGTAGGGTGTGGCTCTCAGGGAGTAGAATGTGGCTCTCAGGGAGTAGAATGTGAGATAGTCTCGCAAGACTATGGTGCTTACTCGCAAGCATGACTTCAAGATAGAGCCTTGCAAGGCAAGGAGGTGCGTGCTCGCAAGCACGACATCAAGATAGAGCCTCGCAAGGCAAGGAGGTGCGTGCTCGCAAGCACGACTTCAAGATAGAGCCTCACAAGGCAAGGGTGCGTACTCGCAAATACGACTTCAAGATAGAGCCTCGCAAGGCAAGGAGGTACGTACTCGAAAACATGACTTCAAGATAGATCCTCGCAAGGCCAAGGGTGCGTGCTTGGAAGCACAACTTCAAGATAGACCCTCGCAAGGCCATGGCTGCGTACTCGTAAGTACGACTTCATGATAGAGCCCTGCAAGGCAAGGAGGTGCGTGCTCGCAAGCATGCCTTCACAATAGAGCCTCGCAAGGCCAAGGGTGGTGTGTGCTCGCCAGCACGACATCAAGATAGAGCCTCGCAAGGCCAAGGGTGCGTACTCCCAAGTACAACATCAAGATAGAGCCCCGCAAGGCAAGGAGGTGCGTGCTCACAAGCACAACCTCACGATAGAGCCTCGCAAGGCCAAGGGTGCGTACTCACAAGTACGACTTCAAGACAAAGCCCCGCGGGGCAAGGAGGTGCGTGCTTACAAGCACAACTTCAGGATAGAGCCTCGCAAGGCTAAGGGTGGTGTAATCTCTCAAGATTACGGTGCGTACCCACAAGCACGACTTTAAGATAGAGCCTCGCAAGGATAAGGTATGTGGGTCTATATTTGGGACTCATTCCCAAACTACCTACGTATCTCAGGGTATTGACCTGAGAATCAGGATCCACGTAGTTCGAAAGAGATGGATTTTGGATAGATGTGTAGATGATGATAAATATGGATAACCTGAAGGAGCTAAGAATGCATACCCATAAGCAGAACCTCGCCAAGCAAAGAGATTCGTACACACAAGCACAACTTTGGAATAGATGAACCTCTCCAGGCAAAGAGGTTGCCCCGCCAAGCAAGGGGACGTGTACTCATAAGTAGAACCCCACTAAGCAAAGAGATGTGTACTCTCAAACATGACACAGGAATAGAGTCTCGCCAAGCAAGGGGACTAGGATATGGAATGATTTTACAAGATTGGAGTATGGGTCCGTATTTGGGTCTCTTTCCCAAACTACCAACATATCTCAGGGTATTGACTTGAGAATCAGGATCCGTGTAGTTCGAAAGAGATGGATTTTGGATAGATGTGTAGATGATGATAAATATGGATAACCTGAAGGAGCTAAGAATACGTACCCGTAAGCAGAACCTCGCCAAGCAAAGAGATTCGTTCTCACAAGCACAACTTTGGAACAGATGAACCTCGCCAAGCAAAGAGGTAGTCCCGCCAAGCAAGGGGACCCGTACTTGTAAGAAGAACCTCGCTAAGCAAAGAGACGTGTACTCATAAATATGACACAATAATAGAGTCTCGCCAAGAATGGAGACTAGGATATGGAATGATTTTACAAGATTGGAGTATGGGTCTGTATTTGGGTCTCTTTCCCAAACTACCTACGTATCTTAGGGTATTGACCTGAGAATCAGGATCCACGTAGTTCGATAGAGATGGATTTTGGGTGACCTGCTTAGGTCAGAGTATGGGCGATCCAGTTGGACCGAAAGATGATCCTAGGTGATCAAAGGTTGGATTTACATTACACCTATCTAGGTTCTGCACCCTAGGGGAAATGAACTGAGGGGTAGGAATCGTCCTAAATTACCCTTGTAACTTACAATCCTGATTTTGGAATTGTGTTGGGCTAGGCTTCATGATTCTTGATTAAGACTTTTATCATTTTTCCATTATTGCCCTTCCCATGAATGTGGGTGCCTACATGCACGTCCCCACACCTAGGGATGTCTTCTATCAGTGTACATGCACGGCAGTTCGACTAGGGTGTAGCGAAAAGTAAGTTCTTGCCAACATTAACATCATTCAAGCATAGCATACAGCAATAGATCAGCGTGGCAGTGTGCACAAAGCTAGCAGTGTAAGCATTATAAACATGGTAGTGCATAATATGACAGTGTAATCAAGTGAACATGATAGATGCATGGATATAACAATGTAGACAATACCAGATCCTCAATCTAACGGTTATATCTCTTCAAAAAAAGATGATCATGATCAACACTTAGATTTCATCAAAACAGCCAAGATCAACGGCTTAGATCTCACATCAAGTTATAATCATGATCAATGACTCATATCTCATCAAAATAGCAAATATCTACGGCATAGATCTCACAAAAGATAATCTAGCGGTTCAGATCACTCATCATGATAATCCAATCGTTCAGGTTCATCAAAAACACTCATGATCAAGATCCAATGGTTCAAATCACTCAAATTTACTCACAATGAAAATTCAATGTTCAAATCATTCATGATCATAATCCAACCATTTATATTCCTTTAAAAACACCCAATGAGGATCCAACATTGAAATAATTCAAGATCACTCACAATAAAGTTCCAACAGTTGAAATCATTCAAAATCACTCACAGTGAAGATCTAACGGTTGAAATCAATTGAAATGATAATCTAATGGTTTAGATCATTTAAATCGCTTACAGTGAAAATCTAATGGTCCAAATCAACATCCAATGACCCATATTTCATCACATCAAAATTACTCACAATGAATATCCAACGGTTCAAATCATTCAAGATCATAATCCAACCATTCATATTCCTTTAAAAACACCCACAATGGGGATCCAACATTGAAATAATTCAAAATCACTCACAATAAGATCCAACGATTGAAATCATTCAAAATCACTCATATTGAAGATCTAACGGTTGAAATCATTTGCAATGATAATCTAATGGTTTAGATCATTTAAATCACTCATGATGTCTATCCAATGGTCCAAATCAACATCCAAAGGCCCATATTTCATCATATCAAAATTTATAATCAATGGGCCAGATAACTTATTCAGGATTGTTGGCCAAAATTAAATCACATCAAACATGAATATCATTGTATCAACACACATGCCATATAGCATTTGAAGATCATGATTATTGAAATAGGCATATTTAAACAATTTTTGATTATTTGAGCTTCATGAAAGCTATCAAAATAAAGTTTGAGGTACCAACCTTGTCCCCAACAATGGGGTGGAGCCTTTGATGATGGTTGGAGACGATCTATGGCACGAGCGGCAAGCTTTCCCTCCTTCTTTCCTCCTTTCCTCCTTTCCTTTCTCTTTTTTCCTCAATCTCTCCTTTTGATCCCAATATCTCTTCTCTCTCTCCTTTTTTTTTCTCTCAAACTTACTTCTATTCTCCCTTTTTTTTTAGCCTTTTCCCCCTTCTTCCACCTCTTTTTTTTCAAGTGGTTAAATGGGTGCTCCTTTTATAGATGGCCCTTGGTTGCTTGAGCATGGGTCAAGAAGATGATGTATGATGGAGTTGGGCTCAAGGAAGTGAGGTGATGGGATGGGAAAGGTGTTGGGCTCAAGAAGGAGGTGACTTGAGGGAGTTGGTAGGTGTCAAATGGAGGTGGTTTGGAGTAGTTAAGGGACTAGCTATAGGTTTTGGGGAATGGCTAACGCAGAGGGCTCAAGAAGATGAGGTGTTGGATTTATGACTCAAGATGTGGAAGGGAGCGAGTAAGTGGCTCAAGGAACTGAGGTGATGGATTTATGGCTCAAAAGATGGAGGGATTTATGGCCCAAGAGGTGGATGGATTTAGGGGCTCAAGAGATAAAGGGATTTAGGGGCATGGAGGTTCAAGAAGTGGAGGGGAGTAAGGGCTCAAGAAGTAGGGGAGTAGGGGCTCAAGAAGGAGGTGTCATGGTGGAGGGGAATAGGAGCATGGAGGTTCAAGAAGTGGTGGGGAGTAAGGGCTCAAGAAGGAGGTGTCATGGTAGGGCTCAAGAAGGAGGGGGAAAAGGGCTCAAGGAGGAGGTGTCATGGTCGGGCTCAAGAAGGAGGGGGAAAAGGGATCAAGGTGGAGGTGGTTTGAGGATTCAACGGGTATGGGTATGGGTAAGGTGGAGGTGGCAGCACCTCCATCTTTCCCTCCACCCACTCTTCGGTTTTTTTCTTCCTCCCTCTCTGTCACACCCCAATTCCGCACTATTCAGAATGGTGTGATGAACCGCTAATAAACCAACGGTTCAACCAGGATCTCTAATAGGCTCTGTCCGTTGAAAATAAAACCATACACATCCACAACCATGATCAAAATAAATACACAATAGCGAAAGTTTTATAGTAAATGACCTGAGAAATCTAACTGTGATAATCATAAATAAAATATCAAGTTATTGTTATATCAACTGAGACATAAATAAATAAAATATCAATTACATTCCTTTAATAATTCAAATGAAAATCTAATCGAATACGCATGCATTGCACTTGCATGAGGGATCATGCGTATCCACCAAGTCTTCAGCTTCCATTGCCGCCACGTGCCTATACACAGGAGCATTCATATAATCATCGACAGTAGTACCTGCATCATCAACTAAAAATAATCGACGTCGAGAGGGTGAGCATATATCATGGCTCAGTGAGCAAACAAAACAATGCAACAAACATATGCATGCATTTAATTCATATCAGTGGTCTGGTAATTAAGTTTTCAATGCGCTATAGAATACAACCTTCTCTTCTTGTCTAATCGTTTCAAACTAGGCATATGTGATTTCTTCAAAAACACTTTGTCACTTATGGCGAACTCAAGGTCATGGTGTCTCTTCTGACAACTTGGGCTATTCTAGACCTTTTCTTTGATCTTGTCTGCTACTTGATAGGTCTCCTCAATAGGCTCAGGTCTTAAAACTCTTCATTCACCAACTTCATTCCAAAATAGAGGGGTTTGACATTTCTACCGTACCATGTTGTATAGGTGAAATTTACATCAGAGCTTAATATCAACTTCAATTCACGGGAACTTCCCACCTCAAGCTCCTTGAAATCAATTTTACAAGATCGGAGCATATCTCTTAGGATCTGTATAGTCCACTCTGACTGTCCATCAGTTTGAAGTAAAATGCGGTACTAAACTTCAACTTTGTCCCTATTGTTTTCTGTAGATCCTCCCAAAACATCGAAATAAAGCATGAGCTTTTGTCCGTTACAAGGCTCTTATACATACCATTCAATCTGGAAATATTATCCATATATATCTTAGTTAGCCGCTTCAAAGCATACCGAGGTCGTATCATAATGGAATAATCTATCTTCATAATGCGATCATCAATCACCCAAACCATGTCAACCGATCTGGGAGTCAGTGGCAAATCAGTGACGTAGTTCATTGTAATGCAGTTCCACTTTCAGACTGGCTCCGATAGTTGTTGTTGTGAGCCATGTTGGTCTTTGTCTTTCAGCCTTTACTTGCCAATAATTCAGACACTGGAGCACGCACTAAGACACCTTTGTTATCACCCCTCTTTACCAGTACAATCTCTTCAGGTCATGATACATATTGGTACTCCAGTATGTCCTGAATATGGAGTACAATGGGCTTTTATCCTTATCCTCTTCATAATATCCGAGTCTTTATCTTCATGTATTCAGAATCTACCTCTGTATCTGAGTACTGTCTCCTTATCCAAAGTAACTCAGGGTTGGGTTTTCCTTTTTCTAAATCTGCTTACACCGTTCTTATTTACAGACCTAACAAAATTACTACTTCTAATTCATCCATCAGTTAATATGATTCAATCATTGTTCATAACACTCATTTAAAACACTCATTTCTTTATCCTTGCTGTTCTACCCTGATCTCTCTTTCATATACCTCGAAAAATATCTCGTATCCCACGTCTACTTCTAAGCATTCAGATATATGCTTATAAATTCATTAATTCAGCCAAACTCTTTTGGTCTTTACTTAATCATATCACTCGACATTGGGCATAACTCAATTTTCATTGTATTTAACCGATTACTATTAATGCCATGATTTTTTTTTGACATTATCCGTGTGTCCACATTTAGATTTGCCTTTAGGAATCTTCTACCTTGTCAAAATTTCATACTGATATAGCCATCTTTAACTTTACTTGAGTGCTATCTACTATTTCCTAGTTACTCTTGATAGTTTTCACTTTTTTGATCATGCACTCTTTTATAGACATGACTCATGTCCATCCATTCAGCAATCTCGAAATAGATTCTCCATTACTTCATCTGAGGTTCATTGGAAATAGTATTTAATCTGAATCCAACATCTTTCTTCCAATAATTCCATTATCACTAAACATCTTATCAATGGATGTCGAGAAATGTAAGAATTAAAATGTTATCCAAAAGCAATTCACTTCCTTCTTTCAAATTCAATATAACGGCAAACACATGCTTTATCTAGTGAACTTAGGTTTTAAGAATCAGGAGTAAATCTATGGTAATCCAACCGGCATCCAAAGGTCGTTAGGTTGCACGGTGGTCCAAATACATGGAAATAGAGGTTCTATAGCTCTTAACCTCATGGTTACAGGTTCTATCAAGTATATAATGCCATTGGTCAAGGCACTACAGGAGTAAATCTGGAGAAAGTTTTCATACATCAGTAAATCAGGTATAATCTGGAGAAAAATTTCGTACATTAATAAATCAGGTATAAATCAGTAGATGTACGCTCAACATGATTAAACATTTAACTGTTAATTCAGTTCATATCTCTATTCATGTTGTCGATCATGAGAGTGGTTCAGATTGGTATAATCAGGACTAATACTAAAGAAACAATATCTATGACTTTAGTTGACAGGTTAAATCAAGAAAATATCCTGTCAAGACACGAGAATTTAAAATCTGGTATGTGCATCCTCTATAATCATAAGAGTAAATCAATAATGCACAGCATCCTATATACACATATCCAGTTATATGGCCACAATTAGATTTGATCCTCTACTGAAAACAAATACACGCATAGAATCAATATGGCATTGGACTCAAGAAGTAAAACAGTTTATTATTAACCAGTTAGTTTAGGTCTTGTTCCCTCATCTTAGCTTGCTAATAGATACTCTTCCAAGCTTTAGAATTACCTTTATAATGTTATTATATTGCTAGAAGACCTAACAAAGCCGATAATATTTAATTAGAATTTATTCAAAATTTAAAAATCATTCTGTTAACTGATGGTCGGAGGTAGGGTCAGAGTCATGATCGACCTTAGGTGCGACCCTCCCCAATCTGGACTTCCCGAACATTGAGGGTCGATCCTCAGGATCACATAGGGTCGGATGGTCATCAACCCTCTGTGCGACGCTTGGTAGATTTTGGTCAATTTCCCTCCTTTTAGTCCATCCTTCATGTTTGGGGTCCTATGGCTTTCTCCTACAGTCCATTCAACATTCATTCCATGGTCTAGAACCATGAATGATCCACCTAGATAGCTTTCATGTAATCTCCCATAGTTTTCTATGAAAACCTAAACATGGATTGATGGTTTGGGTTTCTCCGAGATCATACTCTCATCATTATCTAATAAGGTCTGTAGAAACTCATGGAATTAGTATCCATACCTGAGAAGATTACTCCCTCTCTACAACTCTTCTCCTTTTTGCTATCTTCTTTTCCTTGCTTCTCTTCTTCTCTTTTTCCTTCTCTTTTCTTTCTCTCAATTCAATTATGGTTGTAAAAGGAGTGAAAGAGGCTTAGGGACTTCCTTCAAATATAGTAGAAACATCCTAAAATAAGTCCCTTTGAGATTAGGAAAGAATCCAAATCGAAAATTAGGAAATTTCCTAATTTCAGTTTCGGCGGCAACTGAGAGTCGATGGGAGGGTCGATGATCCCGTCGACCCTAGGGTTCCTAAGGTGTCCGACCCTCCCTATAAAACTAAGGGTCTGACTTTCTATCTTGGGGGGTCCGACCCTCCTTTGCTGGGTATGCGACCCTCCCCTTAAATTGAGTGTTTTAGGGTCGATTTGATACCTAGGATCATGATCTCCTTCACGCCCTTGGTCCATTTAACTCAACCATGATGGGTAAACCTGGTTCAAGGTGATAAGACCGGGTTAGTTTGATACGGGTCTTACATAAAGTGTCCGGATCAAACACCACATAACACTCCCCCTGATGCCGTACTCGCATCAAGTACACTAACCACACACAAACATTCACATGCCTATTCCTAGCATCATCATCATCATCATGTTATAAATAAACAGAATTAAATATGCATGAGCAATATTAACAAAAATATTGGATGACATGTGATGTGCACATTACAATCGTACAATCATGGAATCATTCATGGTATTGGACTCAATAAACAAAATAGTTTATTATTAGCCGATTAGTTTAGGTCTTGTTCCCTCATCATTGATTGAGTGTAGATCCTCGTTCAAGCTTTATGAATCACCTTTAAATCACTAGAAAGGCCTAACAAGTCGATAGATTTTAATTAGAATTAATTCCAATAAATTTAGACTAGCTAAAATCATAGGGTCGCAGGTAGGGAAGCACCTAGGGTCGGTTACCAATCGACCCTAGGGGTAGGGTCGGACGTAGGGTCAGTTATCAATCAACCCTACGTGCGACCACACCCTCCCTAGGACTTCCCGAGGGCATGTGGTCTATCTTGTGGCCTTGTAGGTCCATTCTAAAATTGTTCTATGGCTCATAACTATGATTTTTACATACTTTCCATTGCCTACGATGATTACTTCCATGGATTACTTTGGAACATGTCCATGGATCGATGATTTGGGTTTCTCTAAATCCTAACTTCTTCCTAATCTATTCTAGGCTCTTACTTTATGAAGGGACTTAGTTTCATACCTGAAGTTGGCTGAGATTCAGAGGTTTCTCTGAACTTCTCCTCTTCCTTAGCCTTTTCTTCAATTTTCCTTCTCTTCTTCTTTTCCTTCTCTTTCTCTTTTCTCACTCTCAATTAGGATTCAAAAATGAGTGAAAGAGGCTAAGGGACGTCCTATTTATAGAAGAAAAACCTCTAAAATAAGTCCCATCGAGTTTAGGAAAGAACCCCTTGAAATTAGGAAAGTTTCCTAATTTACGATTTTTGTCCGTCATCGTAGGGTCGCACATAGGGTCCCAGAATCCGTTGACCCTACGTTTTTCTAGTCATGCGACCCTACGACTAAAAAATCATAGGTTGGACTTCTGTTGAGGTGGGGTCGACCCTACCTATTTAGGCATGCGACCCTACCCTTAAATTTACTGTTTTTGGGTCAAACTCATACCTGGTCTTGTGATTTCCTTCACGCACTTGGTCCACTTGGCTCGACAATGATAGGTAGACCTAGTACAAGATGGTAAGACCGGTTAGTTTGATACGGGTCTTACAACTATGGTCTGCTAAACACGCTGCATGTCAGCTAGTTCCTCTAAGATTTTTCATTGATCCTCCAGGTTAGCGGTAAACATTTCCTCACCTCGAGCCATGCTCCCTTGAGGTCTAGTTCCTGCTATAGAGGTGGAAGCCATGTCTCCTATTAGGACTTCCCTCTCGCTATCCTCCCTGACAGCTACTCTCCGTGCTACTGGATGTCTCAGATGTGCTTTCCTGTGGGGCTTTTTGATTGCCTTGAGCTCCAAGTCGGACATCACCATTTCATGTAGCTTCATCAGAACAATGCTGGTCCAACAGAATATGGAAGACTCCTTCCCATTCTTCATTTCCTCTCCAATAAAGCTCACCCCAAAGTGAGTGAATATATGAGACAATAGATGACCATATGGTAGTCTTTTATCTGGACTCAGGTGGTCTGCTAAAAGCAACATGTGTCTCAAGATAATATATGGGAGACATGGTTGCTCTCCCCGAAGTACGTAGTCCGTTACATATATACCAAAGGTGTTCAGATCACCTCTATGTCTAGCCCTGGGGAGTATGTTGTGTTAAATGATGCGACTGATGATCCTATGAATGGGTCTATAGCTGGGCTCAATATTTCCATTCTCCAGATCTAGCTTGTCAAGAATGATGAGCTCCCTTCATAAAGTGACCCACTGATCCTCTAGGTAGTCTACAACTTGATGAGGCCCAAAGTATACAGTTCTTCTAGCAGTGGAAACGTTAAGTATTTTTCCCAAATTGGTGATGCTCATAGTGATACGTATGCCTTTCACCATGCTAGTAAGACGCAGCATGCCTACGTCATCAATAGTATAGCCCAAATTGCAAAAGAAATGCCTCACCAAGTTGGTGTTAATGTTGTTCCGTATCGCAAGGCTAGGGTTCAACCTAGTGCATCGAAGTACACCCCAGTAGCAAACCTAGTCAGCTCCTATAGGACAACATAACATCCTGCCTCGATCTTGGTTGTGTTGAACTCCACCCAATTTTGGCTACAGTCATATGATAGGAAGCATGACTTATTAAACCTCTTGGCTGGGATGATCCTACCTTCCTTGCAATTTGTCATAATGCCTATAGGTCAGACAAATGGAAAAATCTCAGTTAAAATGTTGTTAAGCACCATGTATGATGGGTTGGGCAAGAAAGACACGATTTCCTAGGAAAGTGAAGTGGGAAAACAATGCCCTAGCCTTAAGGGGTCACTATTACATGGGATGGAACCTAGGTATGCCCAAAGAAGTAGAATAACAAGAGTAAGGGAGATAACATACCTGAAATCGAAAGAAATGGGGATGTATTGCCCAATGTAGTTAGAAACCGCCAATAATAGGGGGAGAAACCTTTGGAAATATAAGGGCTATTTCTCTCTTTTCTCCCAAAAGTTTCTGGTATGGGCTCCAAATGAGAACCCATGAGCCTTTTTATAGGATTCTGGCTTTCTCAGAACCAGTAGACCGGTTACTTAAGCCCTGCCATCGCTTTATTCTACCGGTTAACCAAGAATCAAGCCAATTGGACTTTTGGGCGCCAAAGATTTACCGGAGTCATTCAAAATTTATTGGAGTCACATAATACCACTTCGTGCCTCTGGTATAATTGTAAACTTAAAAAAATTTCTGAGTGTTCAACCTGCGGGATAACTGGATGAACAGTCATCCACCACTTCATCTGCTTGACCTACTGGAAATTAGGTTACTCTGCAAGTGATACGAATTGGATGACTAATCGAAAGTTAGTTCACCCGGTGCTGATCATCAGCTTTCCCTAATAAATTGGGGGATTACTAACCGGTCCCACCTAACTAGTAGAGTGTGCTTCCAGTTACTACTACCGGTTTAGGAAACAGCATAAAATAGACTTGAAACATGGAAAAAAATTGTGATGCATTGTTTATAACTACCATAACATGAAGTATTTAAGATGTTGTTATGGTTTAATTGGACTTATGGTTGAGCATTTATAGATTTGTTGTATCAACCTACAATATTAACAAGCATTGCCTCCAAGGAGAAGACCAAGAGTAAGAAATGTTAATGCACCTTTCCCAGCTGAGGATGAGGGTAGTGTAGGTCAGGGTGGTTTAAATTCACCACCATATAACCCACCACCTCCTCCGCCACAAGTTAATCTTCCACCGCCACCTCTAGTACAAACGGTGATAGATATAATAGTAGTTATGGGTGGTTTGGTATGAAACCTAGAAGACCAACAAAGGAATACGACTGTAGTCCTTACTGAATTATTGGCTGCTCTATGAGGAGTGCCTCCAGCTCTACCAGTTCCAAGACAAGCACAGGGTGGTGGCATAACTCCAATTCCTGCTGCACCGCATGTGCATGAGCAAGTGGCCCTAGTACCACCAGTTCATCATGATCCAGCACCAGTGCCTACAGCTCATACTCACCCTGCCATGGCAAGCATCCATTTACAGCCTCAATTAGATGGAGCAAAAGTGATGAACAATTTTTAGCGTATGCACCCGCTGAAATTTACGGGGTTTATACCAATTCGATGCAGCCAGCTATTTAGATTCAAGCTATGGAGAAGAGCTTGGAGACCCTGATGTGCATAAAAGGCACAAAAGTTGCTATGTGTAACCTTTCAACTAAAAGGGTTGCTATATGATTGTTGTAAGGGCATCCAACCAACCTGCTTGATGCTGCGCCATGGAGAGATTACATGGTAGATCTTTAAAGAGGCATTCTATAAGAACTTCTTCCCCCAAAACTTCAGGGATCATTAAGAGGTTGAGTACCTCAATCACACTCAGGGAAGTAATACTATTGAGGCATATCAACAAAAATTCGAGGAGCTCTTCTATTTCTATCCCATGTCCATGAGGGATGAAGAGCCTAAACTGAGGCGCTTTGTACAAGGTCTAAGGGGAGACACCAAGGTGATAGTAGAGTCCATGAGATTGATGAAGTATAGTGACGCCATGCAAGTAGCAAAATGTGTTGAGGATGGGTAACGTCAAAATTACCAAGGTCAAAAGAAGCCCATGAGCTTCATTGACAACCGCCCCAACAAGCAGTTTCAGGCTCACTACCCCAGTTCTTCTATGACAGCTTCCTATGCCCCGTCCACAGTATGGCCCGCTTATAGCTATCCGGCCTCCACTCAAAGCAAGCCTGCATTTATACATAGGACAACTCAGCCAAGGCCTATAACCTCAAATGCCTCTTTATACCCTACAACACTTGTTTTAACTGTAGAAAGTTGGGCCATTTCGCAAGGGTGTGCCCAGAACCGAAGAAGCACCACTGCCAGAATAAGGTAAGGTCTTTTCCTTATCAGCCGATGATGCAGAAGGCTCACCGGGAGTCTTCACAAGTATTTTAAATTTTCAAGAGAGGCATCATCTCGCATGACATGTTGTAATTCATGTGTATGTGTAGGTACTATTTCTATATCGGGCATACCTACATGTATATTATTTGATTATGGGGCTACGCATTCATTTGTTTTCCTTGAATTCATCACTAAGTTGGGAATACCGTGCACTAATAATACATACACCCATGGGGTCTAAGCCCAGTCTAGAAGACTATTATGGACCATGTGACATGGTCATAGAGGGTAGAGTATTGGATGCCAACCTCGTCTGCCTTAGATGAAGGACTTTGAGGTAATTTTGGGAATGGATTGGTTGGTGAAACACCAAGCCAACGTCCTATGTTCTAGGCACCAGATTTTGTTCCAACCTACAACTGAAGAAGCCTTTGTTTACTCTAGTGACAAGACCAGAAAGTGTCGCAAGTTGTTTCTATCGACACGATAAGCATCTAAACTCATACACCAAGGGTGTAAAAGTTATCTAGTGTCGGTATTGGATACCGAAGCCAAGATGCCAAAATTGAAAGACATACTGGTAGCAAATGAATTCCCCGACGTATTTCCTGAGGAGCTACTTGGTCTACCACCAGATCAAGAAACAGAGTTTGCAATCAATAGCCCTAGGAGCAGCTCCTACTTTTAAGGCTCCTATTGAGTTAAAGGAACTCAAAGTACAGCTTTTGCAGCTTCTAGATAAGGGTTTCATTAGACCCAGCATTTCACCATGGGAAGCACCGGTGTTATTTGTGAAGAAGAAGGACGGCAGTGTCCATTTGTGCATTGATTACAAGATTTGAATAAGTTAACAATCAAGAACCGGTATCCCTTGCCCTAATCGATGACTTGTTCGATCAACTTTAGGGGGCAAGCATGTTTTCAAAGATAGACCTACGGTCGGGCTATCACCAGTTGAATATTAGTGGAGTGATGTACCTAAGACAGTAGTCTGGACAAGGTATGGTCACTTTGAGTTCTTGGTCATGTCCTTCGGATTAACAAATGCTTCAACCTCATTTATGGAGCTCATGAATCAGGTATTCCATGAGTTCTTAGATAAGTTTGTCATCATTTTTATCGATGACATCTTCATCTATTTACCCAATGTTACCTCCTATGCAGAGCACTTCTATTTAGCACTACAAAAGTTAATACAGGAAAAGTTGTATGCCAAATTCAAGAAGTACAAGTTTTGACTCAGACAAGTAGCATTCTTGGGGCATATTATATCAACTAAAGGATCAGTAGTGGACCCTAGAAAGGTCAGTGCAGTCATGGATTGGAAAACACCCATTTTCGATAAAGGTCAAAAGTTTCCTCGGACTAGTTAGCTATTACCAATGCTTTATTGAGGAATTTTCCCACATAGCAATACCGCTAACTGAATTGACTATGAAGGGTATAAAGTTTGAATGGTCAGATAAGTGTGAGGAGAGATTTTAGACTCTCAAACAGAAGCTTGTCTCTACCCCAGTTTTAACCATTCCATCTGAAAAAAAGGGCAAATTTGTGGTCTATACAGATGCTTTGAAGTATGGGTTAGGATGTATACTCATGCAAGATGACTATGTTGTAGCTTATACTTCGAGACAACTAAAGGTGCATAAGAAGAATTACCCCACTCATGACCTAGAGCTTGCAGCTATTGTCTTCGCCATAAAAATAAAATATGGAGGCACTACTTATATGGTGAAAAGTTCTACATAATGTTAGATCACAAGAGTCTGACTCACTTATTCAACCAGAAGGAGTTAAATATGAGGCAGCGAAGGTAGCTTGAGTTACTAAAAGTCTACAACTGCATCATCAAGTATCACCTTGGCAAGGCCAATGTGGTAGCTGATGATCTCAGTCAGAAGGCGATGGTTATGGTGGAAGGGGAAACCTTTGAGTCACTTGAACGCGACGTAGGGCGCAATATGGCCCATACATTGGTTCTTGAACCTCCTCCCGATGTTGAGCCCTTTATTACTGATACTGTTACGATAGAGTGGATAGAGGCGATAACTAAGCTGCTCTGTACCTTAACTATTCAGCCTACCCTGTTAGAAAAGATCAAAGATGCTATTGACAATGATGCTCATTTAAAGACTCTCAAGCATGAACATGAGAAAGGAAAGCAAGACCTAGATTTCTCTGTTGACAGCATGGGTCTGATCAAATCAGAGGAAGGTATTGTGTACTAGTAATTGTCAAAATTTTAAAGGAAACCATTTGTGAGGACAAAATATGTCCACCCACGCTGATGGACAGTAATGATTTTGAGTCACCACCTAAATTAAGGTCTAGGACCTAAAATGTAGTCTCATCATAAGACAAGACTTATATTGACACATTTGACTCAATTTATTAGTTTTGATCTATCAGAGAATGGATAAGCGTTCAAAATATAGTTTGGGAAGGTGTTAGGCACCCAAATCTGTCCGATCCAAAAACCGACCTCCTATGTGATTCTACTTTCCTTAGACTCTATGGTTCTGACTGTTCATGGTCAATAAATGATAACTAGGGCTCATGGGGGATCCTATGCCAAGTTGCTAAGTTCTTCTAACCTAGGTTCAACCAAACATGTTCTCAAAATAAATAAACAAACAAAAAGTAATGTACAGTGAATCGAACCAACGATGGCTGGATGATGGATTGAGTCTGAGATGCTCAAAAAACATCTAAAATTGCTTACTGTGGGGACAAAATTCTATTCCACCCATCTCTGATGGATGAAAAAGGATTTGGAGTCGCCATCTTGATTAAGGTCTAGGACCTATAAAATGTAGTCTCATCATAAGAAAAGACTTTTATTGACTCATTGGACCCAATATATTGGCTTTGATCTATCAGAGAACGGGTAAGCATTCAAGGTATAGTTTGGGAAGGTGTTAGGCACCCAAAACTGTCCGATCCAAAAATCGGCCTCCTATGTGATTTTACTTTCCTTAAACTCTATGGTTTTAACTATTCATGGTCAATGGATGATGACTAGCGCTCATGGGGGATCCTATGCCAAGTTGCTAAATTCTTCCAACCTAGGTTCAGCCAAACATGTTCTCAAAGTAAATAAACAAGCAAAGTAATATACAATGTACCGAACCGAAGATAGTTCGGTGATGGACTGAATCTCAAACGTCTAAGACATTTCAAATTTTCTACGTATTCAAATCATGGAAATCAAGTCCATAACATAGTTTGAACGGAATGTGATTAAGGTTTATGGATGTGGTTTATGCTTAAGCTTTTCTAGATTCAATTGTTCAAGTTGAAGTTTATGCTTGATAATGATTGAGATTGAATCTAGAGATAGCCTAATGTGGATTGAAGTGAAGATGGATACGGAAATGGATATGGATGTGGATATGGATATGGATGGGGAGGACCTAAGGATACTAAGATGTGGTACTATACTTGGAGAGTCCTCTAAGTTGCCTACATATTTCAGAGGTCCTGAAAATCAGGTACAACGTAGTTCGTTGTTTTTTTGGATTGATACTCTCAAGGAGCAAAGAGGGGCAAATACTCTCAAGGGGAAATGATAAGCCTACTCTCAAGGAGCAAAGGGGTAAATACTCTCAAGAAGTAGAGGGGTAAATACTCTCAAGGAGCAAAGGGGTTTAATACTCTCAAGGAGCAAGGGTTGAATACTCTCAATGAGCAAGGAGTTTGATACTTTCATTGAGCATAGTCTCAAGGAGCAAAGGGTTTGATATTCTCAAGGAGCAAGGGTTTAATACTCTCAAGGAGCAAAGGGTTTAATACTTTCAAGGAGCATACTCTCAAGGAGTAAGGGATTTGATACTCTCAAGGAGTAGGGGGTTTAATACTCTCAAAGAGCAAAGATATGATACTCTCAAGGAGCAAGGATATGATACCCTCAAAGAGCAAGGATATGATACTCTCAAGGAGCAAGGATTTGAGTCCGTGTTTGGGAATCTTTCCAAACTGCCTACCTATCATAGGGTACTACCCTAAGAATCAGGATCCGCGTAGTTCAGAATATGTGTTCCTTCATTCATGTTCTTCATTCAATATCAAAGTGTGGAACATAAATGCTCTATGGTTCGATTGACTTCACACCTATCTAGTTCCTTGTATACTAGAGGATATGAGCTAAGGGGTGGGGATCGTCCAAAACTGCCCTTGACCTAAAACCCTAATTAGGCATGTGTTGGGCTAGGCTTCATATCTCTTGATTAAAATTTATCATTTTTTCATTCTTACACTTCCCGTAAATGTGGGTTCCTACATGCACATCCCCACACCTAATATGTCTTCTAGGTGTACAAATATGGCAGTTCGACTAGGGTGTTTGTAGAAATTAAATTATTGCCAACAATAAATATCATTCAAGTATGGCAAAAAATAACAGCATATCATCTCAAGTATAGCAATAAAGCATGTGAATCAATATAGCAGCAAATATGTGAGAGCATTGATCAAGCATTGATCATCAACAATGTGACCAAGATCATATTTGATCGACTACTCAGATTTGATGTAATCGATCATCATCAATGTAATCAATATCATATTTGATCGGTGGTTCAGATTCACTTAAAACAATCATGAGGTCAATCCAACCGTTCAAATTCAATTAAATCGCTCAAAACGGTAATCCAACGGTTCAAATCACTTAAGATGGTAATCCAATTGTTCAGATCACTATAAACGATAATCTATCCATTCAAATTCCTCTAAATCATTCATAATCAAGATCCAACGATTCATATTCATTTACATCAACCATTAAGACAATTTGATGGTCCAGATTCATTTATATCACTCATGATGGCAATCCAATGGCTCAAATTCTTATAAGATGCTCATGATCAAGATCTAATGGTTCAGATTCATATCACTCATGACCAATGGCTAGATTCATTTCGTTACAAGAACTAAATCAAAATTAAACATCTAATGGCTCGCAATTAATATTCTCTCATGATCCAAATAAAAATAAATCTTCCAATGGCTCAAAATTAATCATATTAGAAACTCTAGATCAATGGCTAGATTTTAATCACATCAAATTCCAATATCAATGGCTAAGATTTAATCATGTAAAAATTCAACATCACATGGCCATTTTTTTAATCACATTGAATTCAATCATCAATTGTCTAGATTTCATTCACATTAAAAATCTTAAATCAAAGACCATGTTTTATTCTCATTAAAAACCCAAGATCAATAGTCATAATCAACGTCATAAAAAATTTTCAATCATATGGTTCAATTTTAATCATATCACTCTAAGCATATAATCGAATCAATTTTAATTTTATTAATCGGATCAATTTCATTCAATTTCCACAATGCCATAATCAGATCAATTTCAATCAATTTCTACAATCGAATCAATTTCAATCAATTTCCACAATGTCATAATCGGATCAATTTTAAATTTTAATTTCATCAAAATTCATATGATCGGATCAATTTCAATTTCATAAAAATTCATCTATGATCGGATCAATTTCAATTTCATTACAATTGGATCAATTCCATTCAATTTCTTCACAATTTTAATTTTATCATATAGAATTTTCAGCATAATCAGATCAAGTTTATCACATGAAATTCCAAGCATGTGATGGACCAATTTCATAAAAATTCCAAGCAAGTGGTCGGACCCATTGTCCCCACATAATATTTAATGATCAAAACCATTATCATCATATAAAATTCCACGATCAAATGGCTGAAATTCAAGCACATTAAAAATCCATGCAATGGATAGATTTTAATCAAATTAAATTCATGCCAGTGACTAAAATTTAATTAAGATACATGCAATGGCTCACATTAGATCAATGGTTGTGATGGGATCATGTGCAAAATTGGTTCGGGTATGTGGAGTGGCGTTCAGTTAGGATCTAGATGGGTGATTCACGCTGCAGGTTACAGAGGATGGAGGCGTAGGGCTTACCTGATCAGATGAGAGTGATCACAGGTTTGGTGTAGCAAATAAGTTCCTCCCTCCCTTGATCTCTCTTTCTTCTTCTTCTTCTTCTTCTTCTTCTTCTTCTTCTTCTTCTTCTATGCTCCTGCTCTTGATTCTTTTAATTTTCCTATGGGCTCTCTCTCTCTCTCTCTCTCAGCTCTCTCAACTCTCTTCTTCTCTCTGTCTGTTCTCTCCTCCTCCTTGATTCTGATTTTTTTTCTCCCTTAATCTCCACTAATCTCCCCTCTCTCTCTTCCTTCTTGGATCTTTTTTTCCTCCTGGCACTTTTTGATCTCTTTTCTAACTCCTTCTCTCCCCTCTCAATTTTCTATGTTTTTTTCTTAACTCTCATGATCTCTCTCTCTCTATTCTTTCCTCTTTTTCTGAGTTTTTTCCTTTTTCTATTTTTCTTTTTTTTCTTTCCAAGTTTCCCCACCTACTCTCTCTCTCTATTCGGTCTTCCCTTTCCTTTTTTTGATTTTTCCCTCTCTCCACCGACTATCTCTCTCTTTATTCTTTCCTCTTTTTTTGAGTTTTTACCTTTTTTCTTTTTTTTCTTTCCAAGTTTCCCCACCGACACTCTCTCTCTCTTTATTCGGTCTTCCCTTTCCTTTTTTCTTTTTTTTTTTTATTTCCCTCTTTCCACCGACTCTCTCTCTCTATTCGGTCTTCCCTTTCCTTTTTGTCATTTTTTTTTATTGAGAACCCTCTTCCCTTCTCGGATTCTAGCTCGTTTAATGTATACATGTATCTATATATATAGAATATACATATAATAAAATACAGATACAATCATATACATAATATATATGGTATATATAATATATATATAAATTAAAAGCACATGGACTTAACCATCTTGAATTGGGCTAGTCTGGGTTGGGCTGAATTGGATGAGGTTGGGTTGGACTGAGTTAAACTGATATGGGTTGAGCTGGGTTGGGCCAAGATTGGTTTTTCTTTCTCCATCATTTTATAGGCCATTTCTGCTATCATTTCGTATGGAATCTTCCAATAGCCTCTACCCCAAATTTTCTACATTTACATTGTAAAACATTGAAAATGAGAAATACTGGAGTTTGAATCACCTCATTTGGACGTAAAATGGTCAACTTATGAATTTCTGAAGTTTAAACAGGCCAACTTACGATAATCCAGCTAGCAACTCTGCATGGGATGCCTCAGAGACCTCTGTCTAAAATCCTTCACATCCACTTTGTAGAGCACTAAAAAATGAAACATATTGAGACCTGAATCACCTGATTTGAACGTCGGATAATAAAATTATGAGGAATTAAAGTTTAAGCCGGTATATCGGCTTACGGCTCCGTATGAGATCCTCGAAGACCTCTGCTCCAGATTTTCTATGTCGACCTTGTAGAGCACCAAAAATAAAGAATAATGGCACTGGAATCACTTTATTTAGAAGTGGGATGAGCAAGATATGAGAAGATGAAGTTTAAATAATTAAACTTATGATAATTTGCATGCAGGCCCTTGGATGATTATTATTCTTCAGAAAATATCCTTATTCTTATTCCCGGACCAAAATCCCATATCTTCTCCATTTGACATCGGAATTGAGCGATTCAGGTCTAATTTCGAAGGTATTTCCAAAACCTACACATCTGTGCAGGTTGCAACCCATGACCTTGCTGTGGAGCCCATCGAAAACAGTATCAAAATCACAGCTAAAAATCCAAAACTTGCATTGGGATCCACCAACTTGCCATATGTGTTCACTTAGGCTCCTGGACACTGAAGATCATCTCAGTTATTCTCAAAACATTATAGAGAGCATGCCGGGGCTAATTGACTATCATTTTTTTTAAAGAGTTTCACTCGCCTCCCTTGTATTTTCTAAAATTTCTTACATCTCTCACTTTATTGTCTACACTCCAGTAAGACTTCGTTCAATTGGGGATGGTGAAAATGGGGTGCTTACATATACCCCTCTTTAGCCGAGATTGTTTCAATTGAGGGTAAAGATAATTGAACCGCATTTTTGCCCACTATATTAGGAGAGTTAAAATTTTCCAAGAGGTAAGATCATCAAACCAAGCCACTTAACATTCATGCATATACCATGGAAAACACAGTAACATTAGGACTAGCAATGATCATCACACAAATCATGTACACTCAAAACAAATGACTCTACTAGCATGCATACTCTGAATGGATTAGGAAGGACTGTTAGGAATGGAAATGGTTCTCCACGGTTGATATGTTTGAGATGAAGTTAAGAATGGATTCTGAACATTGAAAACTCCTTGGGACTGAGAATAGAGATTCAGATTTGAACATTGAAAGCCCTTTGTGACCGAACTCAGAAATTTAAGATGTCGACACTGAAGCTCATTGGGACCGACCTTGAAAATTTAAGATGTGTACACTGAAGCTCAATGGGACCGACTTAGGAGGTTACTCTAAACTACCTACGTATCCTGGGATGAATCTTTCCCAGGAATCAGGTCACCGCGTAGTTCGGTTGAAGGTAGTCGAACCTGACTAAGGGATCAAATCAAAGCCTTGACCAAACTGACGGTAGTCGAACCTAACAAAGGGATCAAATCAAAGCCTTGACCAGACTGAAAGTAGTTGAACCTGACAAAGGGGTCAAACCAAAGCATTGACTAGACTGAAAGTAGAAGATTTGATAAATGATCATTTTTGGAAAGTCTTCTCAAACTAAAATGATTTTTCAGGTTATCAGAAGAGATGCTGCCTTAGCGCCTTCTCTTTTCTCTACTTTTTCTTTTTTATTTCTTTATATATATATATTTCCTTGCATTTTATATTATTATTATCTCTTATATTGTTTTTTTTTTTGTATTTTCCTTGGGCTGGAAACCTTGCACTTGTTAGCATGAATCATGGAGCATGATGATCTCATGATCACTATTAGCACAAACCATTGATTTAGACATGAGATATGATCAATTGTAACTCGATGTCAAAACCTGTCACAACTTTAGTGCCAATACAAGGATTCATGGTCATTCATGAGAGTGAGAAAATTTGATAGGATACATGAAACCCATCACACCAGGTCATTGCTATATTCCAGATTGAAAGATGCCCTAGTGGAAACTCTATATAAAGTTGGGAAGCAAGACAATCTCTGACCCAAGTCCTTGATCAACTTTGGTGCTAACTCGCTGGGAAAAATATAATCGGCTGAACCTTTGATTGTACATTGTAGAAAATCTAATTGGTAGAACACCTTCACGACGAACATAATGTGATATGAGTCAAGCCCATGTTCTTGATTTTGGAGCTATAAGACCCGTATCAAACTAACCGGTCTTACCACTTTGTACCAGGTCTACCTATCATGGTCGAGCCAAGTGGACCAAGTGCGTGAAGAAATTCACAAGATCAGGTATGAGTCTGACCCAAAAATAGTAAATGTGAGGGTAGGGTCACATGCCTAAACTGGTAGGGTCGACCCCACCTCAACAGAAGTCCAACCTTTGATTTTCTAGTCGTAGGGTCGCATGACTAGAAAAACGTAGGGTCGATGGATCCTGCGACCCTACGTCCGACCCTACGATGACTGACAGAAACCGTAAATTAGGAAACTTTCCTAATTCCAAGGGGTTCTTTCATAAACACAATGGGACTATTTTAGAGGGTTTCCCTCAATAAATAGGACATCCCTTAGCCTCTTTCACTCCTTTTAAAACCCTAATTGAAAGTGAGAAAAGAGAAAGAGAAGGAAAAGAATAAGAGAAGGAAAATTGAAGAAAAGACTAAGGAAGAGGAGGAAGTTCAGAGAAACCTCTGAATCTCAGCCAACTTCAGGTAAGAATCTAAGTCCCTTCATAAAGTAAGAGCCTAGAATAGATTAAGAAGAAGTTAGGATTAAGAGAAACCCAAATCATCCATCCATGGACAAGTTCCAAAGGAATCCATGGAAGTAATCATCATAGGCAATGGAAAGTGTGTAAAAATCATAGTTATGAGCCATAGAACAATCTTAAAATGGAATTACAAGACCACAGGATTGATCACATGCCCTCGGGAAGTCCCAGGGAGGGTGTGGTCGCACGTAGGGTCGATTGGTAACCGATCCCACGTCTGACCCTACACCCTAGGATGGATTGGTAACCGACCCTAGGTGCTGCCCTACCTGTGACCCTGCGATTTCAGCTAGTCTAAATTTGTTGGAATTAATTTTAAATAAAATTTATCGGCTTGTTAGGCCTTTCTAGTGATTTAAAGGTGATTCGTAAAGCTTGAACGAGGATCTACACTCAATCAAAGGTGAGGGAACAAGACCTAAACTAATTGACTAATAATAAATTATTTTTGTTTATTGAGTCCAATACCATGTATGATTCTATGATTGTATGATTGTAATGTGCATATAATATGTCATCTACTATTCCTGTTATTACTGTTCATGCATATTTAATTCAGTTTATTTACAACATGATGATGATGATGATGCTAGGAATAGGCATGTGAATGTTTGTGTGTGGTTAGTGTATTTGATGCGAGTAGGGCATCAGGGGAAGTGTGATGCAGTGTGGTCCTAAGCACTTTAGCCCTATCTCTACTCATGTCTTGTCCACTGACATCGTCGTATCGCCATTACCTTAGCAGAACTATTACGTCGTAGGGCATCAGGGGAGCTGGTCTCGGACCGTATAGTCTCTGACTCTGCCGGGGGGCCTTAGCTCTATCTCTATGGATGTATTGAGGGATGTTAGGGTAAGGCCTTGGATACACTGTTTGACATTAGAATTGGTTAGTAGCGAGCCCAGTTTACAAGCCCTCGCCAACAGGGGCTTACGTGTTGGTATGGGTAGAGCATCAGGGGAAGTGTGATGCGGTGCGGTCCTAAGCATTTTAGCTCTATCTCTATTTCATGGTGGGGTGGATGTGGACGACAATGGTGTTTGATCCATTGGGTGGGCTTACACACCCTGTGTATAGAGGTGAGGCGGCCACCAAACCTTTTTATAGCACATTGCAAACTTATGAACCAGATCAAAGATATGAATTGAATGCATGCATATCTTTGTTGTATTGTTTTGTTTACACATTGAGCCGTGATGTGAGCTCACCCTTTCGACGTCGACTGCTTTTAGTTGCTGATGCAGGTACTATGGTTGAAGGCTGTACGAGTTCTCCTATGTATGGACATGCGGCGGCGATTGACGCTAAAGTTATAGTGGAGTCACATGATTCGTCATGCGAGTGCAACTCTTCTGTTTTCGATTATAATTTTATTCAATTTATACAAACGATGTAATTGATTAAATATTTTATTTTATGTCTTAGTCAATGGAGAATAATTGGATAATTTATTATTTTATAATTATTAGACTCTCAGTTCATTAGTATAAAGACTTCCACTATTGTGTATTTACTCTGATTATTGTTGTGGATGTGTATGGTTTAAGCAAACGGACACAGCCTATTCGAGATCCTGGTTGAACCATTGGTTAATTAGCGGTTCATCACACCATTCTGAATAGTATGGAATTAGGGTGTGACAACTTGGTATCAGAGCTCTCAGGCCCTGTCTATTAAACCAGTATATTTCCACAAAGGTTCGTGAACTATGTTAGGACAAAATTTAAAAGCTTTAATAATAACACACTGTAAGCACCTGTGTTGTTTGAGACAAAAATTAAGAAAGGGAATAATGCATATATAAAAAGGAGAAACAAGTTTTATATACATCAAATAAAAAGCACGTTTATACATATCTAAAGCAGAGTACAGTCCACAACTCGGACAGTTACTTTGTAGTACAAGAGAAAAAGATAAAAAAAAATATACATCATGGAGGTGGAGATGATGGAGGAGGAGGTGCCTCGTGATCTCTGTCATAGTCCTCAGCAAACACTCTAGTCAACCAGGCTACCTTAGTCTGGGTCGTCTGGAGACTAGCTGTCAACTCGGCCATCCGCTAATCAGACACATGTTGAGCATCCAGAAGCTCTCCCACTCTCCTATCTGTCGTGCATTGAGCATCTAGAAGCTCTCCCACTCTCCTATCTATCTTGCGTTGAGCATCTAAAAACTCTCTCACTCTCAAGTCCGTCACGCGCTGAGCCTCTCTGATCTCACACAGTAATCTCATCATATCATCAGATGGTGGGTGTAAAGACCAGCCATGTGTGAAGGAGCCCAAGATGGACCAGCTCCAGTAGAATGTGGAGGTGATGGAGGAGGTATAGCGTCTACATCCATATACATGCGATCCTCATCCTCAGCATCACCCATGTGAACCCCTGCTCTGGCTGCTGCTGCTGCTGCTGCTGCTGCCGCCTCAGCGTCTGCTACCTCTACCCAAGTACGAGGATGCACCAGAGAGTTCCTCTCATCATCACTGACCTGAGCATCGTGCATACCCATCCTATAGATGGCCTCCCAGTCTAGAACCGATGATAAGGTCTTTTCTTAAATCCTATCATCCACTAAATCAACACCTAGGTGGGTGAGCAGAGTAGTGATCAGACGTCTGTAGGGTAGGTTGCCTATCTGACCAAGAATCATAGCACGGATCATCGTCCTCAGGATAATGTAAGGTAGGCAGACAGGCTGTCTAGTGCAAATGTAGTAGAGGACATACTGGGTCAACTGGGAGATCCTCTCATAGTGTCCACTCTGGGGTATTAGGTTGTGCTGGATGATCTTGCAGTAGACCCAAGGCTCTGGACGTAGGTTGATCGCTTTCATCTCCCAGTGATCATCTCTGATAAGCTGACTGTCAATCTCAGCACATATCTCCAAGAAAAGAAACTGGGGCTCCCTAGGATCACAGTACACCAAACGGCCGTTATTTGATATGCCCAAAAGATCAGCCAACTGCTGGCAGTCAAATAAAACCTCTACCCCTTTGACGTAGCTCATGATCCTGAGCTCCCTACCCCTCTCTATGTCATTGCGATCCCCCACTACCTGGAGATTGCAATAGAACTGTCTCACCAAATCCGGATGGGTACAAGCGTCATAGGTGATCACAGGGAGCCAGCCCATGTCACGAAATGCCCCATCCACATTGAACAAGGCTAGACTAGGCAAGTCCACACAGTGACCCCCCTCTACTTTCTTATGCTCATAGCGAGCATACTGAGCTTCGGCCTCATTGGAGAGGAAAAGAACTGGGTCATGAGCCCTAGGCACCTTGGTACGAGCCATATTATCTGCCAAAATAAAGAAAAACAAATAATAGATCAGTAATGGTGAAAAACCCAAAAATTTTGGCATTATAACGGCATAATTTGGTCAAAAGCTTCACTTTTCACCCAAACAGTTGGGCAGGAGGACTTAAATAGGTTCTAAACCATCCTGCAAGGCTCATACATTTGGAAATTTAACTTAGAAAGATCGAATTTGAAGAAATTTCAATAAATTCAAAAAATCACAAAATTAGGTCAAAAATGGAAAATTTCAAGTTTCTCCATAACCAACCGATGAAACTCGAATATTTTTAAGGGCTTTCGTCCATTGGGTGACCAATAGCAAAAGCCCCCAATAAAATTAAATTTTTACGATTTAAAAATTTTAATTTGAAGAAAACGATGTAAATAGATAACAACCTAGTTTAGAAAGCTTAAAAATGCGGAAACAGTAGAGAGCATACCTTTAGAGAAGGAGCGGAAGTCGCAAATGGTAGGAAAGATCACCAAACACTAGGGGTCGATACTGTAGCAACTCAGGGAAATGGGTTGAGTGGGAAGAAAGGAGAAAGAATGGGAAATGAATCCAAAATCAGATTTAAAAACCTAATTCTGGATCGTAGGGTCGCAGAATTTGACCAAAATGTGCGACCCTACCTCAGACCCTACCATCGACCCTAGCCTCTCGGTGATCTGACAGAGAACCAGGGGTCGGACCTTGGGTCGGACAATTATCGACCCTACCATCGACCCTAGCCTCTCGGTGATCTGACAGAGAACCATGGGTCAGACCTAGGGTCGGACGTATACCTACCCTACCATTGACCCTAGGCTCTTGGTAAGCTAACAGTGTTTATCAGGGTCCCATACCCTAGGGTCGCATAAGAACCGACCCTACCATCGACCCTACGATGGAAAATACAGTATTTTGTCAGAATGATCTGAAAAATTTGAAATTTATATTGATTAGTTGGATTTTTGACCTAAGAACAACTTATATTGATTGCCTCACATGTGCTATGATTGTTTACAGACACTACCACCACCAGAACAGGAAATGGCTGGGCGAAGAGTGACCAGACAAAGTCGTAACCCAATTCCACCACCACCACCACCTGTGGAGGAAGACAACCATGTAAATCCTGAAAGCACAAGAGAATCTGAATACGGCACCACCAGTAACTAGTGGCCAGGCGAATCCTACAAACTTGCCAGCCCCACCTACGGATTTGGTTACAGCCGTAATGAACTTGGCACAACAGCTGCAGCAAATACAGCATGTGCAAGTCAATATGCAAGCTGCTATAGGGATGGCTTTTCCAGCTGCCCATACAACACCTATGCCAGCAGGGCAAGCCAGCACAATACCGGGGGGAAGTAACACGGTACCCCACGCACCTCAAACACCAGTTATGCAGGCCCAAGTATAGAATCCTGAGGTAGCTCAAGGCAGTTACCAGTATCAACCACCTATGTATGGGGCCTATGCTCCGTATCAGCTGGACCACTCCCGACTGATCGAGCGTTTTCTGAAGATGAAGCCCAAGAATATAATGGTAAGCCAGTAGATCCTTTGTGGCCAGCACACTGGATTGATGAAATGGAAATAAATTTTATGATGATGATGGTAAATGAGGAGGAGAAAGTACTGTGTGCAACCTTTATGCTGAAAGATAATGCACACCACTAGTGGAAGTCCACTCGGACTTATCTGTTAACTAAGCACGCCCAATTGACTTGGGATATATATAAAGAGGCATTCTTTGAGATGTATTTCCCTAGAAGTTTTAGAGATTCTATGGAGAGAGAGTTCCTGAGTTTATATCAGGGAAAATGACCGTTGATGCATACCAACAGTGTTTTGAGGAGCTGTTTTTCTTTGCACCCGCAAGCATGCAAGAGGAAAATACTAAGACCCGAAGGTTCGTCATGGGACTCAGGGGGAGCATCCGTGAGCATGTTCTGGGCTTGGAAAAGAAAGTTTACAACGAAGCAGTACAGATTGCTCGAGTAATAGAGTCGAGCCATAAGGAGAGCTACTTTGCTCAAAATAGGGGTATTAAAACGCCAAACGAAAATTCATACAACGGAGGGAATACAAGGACATTCAAACCCTTCCGTAGTCAAGGCTTTAATGCTACATCCAAGACTACTCCTACAGCTCAACCGCAGCAAAAGCAAAATAATGAAGGAGTAAAATGCTATAACTGCAATCAAGTGGGACATTATTCCAGAGAATGTCCTAAGCCCAGGAAGCAACTACAGCAACGAAGAGTTTATGCTGTTACATCTAAGGATGTTGCCGCATCGCCTGATGTGGTCACAGGTATGACCTGAACCTTTCATTTTGTGTTACATTGTGTGAGCATATAGTCTAAATTAAAACAAATCACAAGTATCATACCAACTAATGGCATACCTGCTAGAGTACTCTTTGATTCTGGAGCTACTCATTCTTTTATATCTGTGTCATTTTGAAAGAAGTTGAATCTACCCCTCAAATCTTTAAACTACAAACTGCTTGTACGATCGCCTATGGGATTAGAAGTGGAATTAGAAAAGGGTTATGGACCATGTCCAGTTCTTATTGACGAGAAGACTTTGGATGCAACCTTGATTCAACTTGAGATGGCAGACTTTAACGTCATCTTGGGAATGGACTGATTAACTCGGCATTCTGCAAACCTATTATGTCCAGAAAAGAAGCTGACATTTAAAGACAAGGAAGGAGCAGAGTTTAGTTTTGTGGGAACCAAACTTCCCCGTAAACGAAAACTCATCCTCTCTGCAATAAAGGCTAGGAAATGCCTCGAGAAAAGAGGAGTTGGGTATTTAGTATCAGTGGTCGACCTCACCATGGAAGCACCACGAATGGACGATATTGATGTTGTACGTGACTTTCTCGATGTATTTCCTGAAGAACTATCAGGACTACCACCCGATCGAGCGACAGAGTTCGTTATAGACCTGATACCCAGAGCCACACCAATATCTAAAACACCCTATCGAATGGCTCCTACTGAACTGAAGGAATTGAAGGTATAGTTACAAGAATTATTGGACAAGGGTTACATCAGACCTATCATATCACCATGGGGAGCGCTAGTATTATTTGTAAAGAAGAAGGATGGTAGTGTTCGACTGTGTATAGACTACCAGGAACTGAATAAGCTAACAATCAAGATTTGGTATCCATTGCCTCGGATCGATGACTTGTTCGATCAGTTGCAAGGTGCCAAGGTGTTCTCCAAGATCGATCTCCGATCAGGATACCATCAGTTAAAGATTAAGGACGGTGATATTCCAAAGACAGCATTCAAAACTAGATATGGACATTATGAATTTTTAGTCATGTCTTTTGGATTGACTAACACACCCGCAACCTTTATGGTACTCATGAATCGGGTATTCCATGATATGTTGGATACATCAGTCATTGTGTTTATTGATGATATATTGGTATATTGGTCTACTCCAAGGACAAGGAAACTCATGTCATGAATCTAAGAATCGCTCTGCAACGAATAAGGAAAGATAAGCTTTATGCCAAATTTACAAAGTGTGAGTTTTGGTTAAAGGAGGTCGCTTTCTTAGGCCATGTTGTATCTGCTGAAGGAATTAAAGTGGATCCTAGCAAGATTGAAGCCATTGTGAAGTGGGAAGCACCAAAGAGCGTTGTAGAAATTAGCTGGGTATTATCGACGATTCGTGGAAGACTATTCCAGAATTGCCGTACCTCTCACCAGTTTGACTAAAAAGGGCAAAAAGTTTGTTTGGACTGATAAATGTGAGAAAAGTTTCAAAACATTAAAGGCTAGATTGATATCAGCTCCGATCTTGACTATTCCTATTCCAGGACAGCAATTTATCTTGTATACAGATGCGTCGGGCTTGGGTTTAGGATGTGTATTTATGCAAGGAGAACAAGTAATTGCGTATGCCTCAAGACAACTGAAGACACATGAGAAGAACTATCCCACTCATGACTTGGAATTAGCGGCAGTAGTACATGCTGTCAAGATATGGAGACATTACTTGTACGGAGAGAAATTTCAAATTAAATCAGATCATAAGAGTCTCACTTATCTTTTTAATCAGAAGGAGTTGAACATGCGACAAAGAAGATGGCTGAAATTATTGAAGGATTATGATTGTGATATCCAGTATCATCCAGGAAAGGCTAATGTAGTTGCTGATGCGCTAAGTAGAAAAGCAATGAAAAATCTCAAGGAGAGGTTAACACAACTACAACAATGTGTACTACAGGAAAAATGTTTAATTACGGTAATGAGCAGTTCGTGATAGATGCACCGGGTGAATCAACCAACCAAGGGTTTATTCATCGATTTTCAAATATGTCCGCAACGTTGAAGATTGTACCTGATATAATTGATGAAGTGAAAGCAGCTATTAGATCAGATCCTTATCTAAGAACAGTACAAGAAGACATCAAAAAAGGTAGGACTATTCCTGAGTTCACCTTAGATGATGAAAAAGTACTGAAGTACAAAGGAAGAATATGTATTCCTGAAACAGAAAATTTGGACAATAGACACCGACTAATGAAGGAAGCTCATACGACCGCCTATTCGGTACATCCTAGAACTACAAAGATGTATCATGATTTGAAGAAATTATATTGGTGGAGAGGAATGAAAGCAGATGTAGCTAAATTCGTGTCTCAATGCCTAAATTGTCAGAGGGTGAAGGCTGAACGACAAAGACCTGCAGGACTGTTGCAGAGGCTGCCAGAACCAGCATGGAAATGAGACTGCATCACTATGGACTTCGTCACCTGGTTACCATTGACTCCTCGAGTAGTTGACGCAGTCTAGGTGATTGTAGATCGCCTGACTAAGACATCTTGATTTATAGAAATACGACCACAGTATACCCTAGAGAGGTTAGCCAAGCTATATGTGGATAATAATGTCAGATTACATGGTGTACCTGAAAGCATTGTGTCTGACAGGGACCCACGCTTTACTTCAAAGTTTTGGGAAGGATTGTAAAAGGTTATGGGTACAACGTTCAAGTTCAGTACTGCATTCTATCCTCAGACAGACGGATAGTCGGAGCATACCATTCAGATTATAAAAGACATGCTTCGAGCCTGTGTAATTGATTTCAAAGGATCATGGGATGAGAAGCTACCATTGATCGAGTTCGCCTATAACAACAGCTATCAGGCTACTATACAGATGTCACCTTATGAAGCACTGTATGGAAGAAAGTGTCGAACTCCTTTGTTTTGGAATGAAGTTGGTGAACGTAGCATCGTTGGACCAAAATTTGTTGAAGAGACTTGTCGAGTATTCGACATTATCAAGGAAAGAGTTAGAACAGCTCAAAATCGTCAGAAACAGTATGCAGATACTCGACACAGAGACCTTAAATTTGTCATAGGCGATAAGGTATTCTTAAAAGTATCACCTTTGTGGGGTTTAAAACGATTCAGACAAAAAGGGAAGCTAAGTCCGAGATATGTCAAGCCATATGAGTTCTAGCCAAACGTGGAAAAGTGGCATATCAGTTAGCACTACCACCATCTATGTCAAGTTGTCACACCCCAATTCTGCACCATTAAGAACGGTGTGATGAACTGCTAATAAACCAATGGTTCAACCAGGATCTCTAATAGGCTATGTCCGTTGAAAATAAAACCATACACATCCACAACCATAATCAGAATAAATACACAATAGCGGAAGTCTTAATGATAAATGAACTGAGGAATCTAAATGTGATAATCAATAATAAAATATCAAGTTATGTTGTATTAACCGAGACATAAGTAAATAAAATATCAAATTACATTTCCTTAATAATTCAAATAAAATCTAATCGAAAATGCATGCGTTGCACTCGCATAAAGAGTCGTGCGTTTTCACGAAGTCTTCAGCTTCCATCGCAGCGACGTGCCCGTACACAGAAGTATTCATATAGTTTTCAACCGTGGAACCTACATCATCAACTAAAAATATTCGACGTCGAAAGGGTGAGCACACATCATGGCTCAGTGAGCAAACAAAACAATGCAACAAAACATATGCAAGCAATCAATTCATATATGTGGTCTGGTTTATAAGTTTGCAATGTGCTATAGAAAGCTTCGGTGGCCGCCTCACCTCTATACATGAGTGTGTGAAGCCGCCCAATGAAAATGGCACTGTTGTCCCACATGCACCCACCATGGACAATATACATCCCATGAAAACGGCATGGCTGTACCGGTTGCCCACACCAACATAGGCAGAAATAAGAAAGAGATTATTCCCTGAGAGCTTGTCTAGTACCACCAGTACCAGAAATGCATCTCCTTTGCCTAGCGCGATAGCTCTACCTGGCGCTGGCGTGGAGATGCCTTATCCGAAAGGATGAAAGAGCTCTTTTCATTGCTGACTTTTTGCCCAGATGCTTTTTCATACCTTTCCAAGAATGGTTTGAGTGCAGAGATGGACTTTTGACATCTGAGGGGACTTTCCTCAGTTTGGGGATATTTCCAGTGTTGCCTGTACTCTTTCAACCTGTAAAGTAAATAACTAGGCAGAGCGAGAGAACTTCTCAGCTTTAGCCCGGCTATCTCAATGCTTTTCTCACGTTCCACTAACTGATCGAAGCGTGTCTTTCTCACCTGATTCCTTGATCTTGGATGTCTAGCTCGACGAAGGATAAAAAAAGTAGCGATTCCCAGGCAATTCTAATATTCCTTTGATAAGGGGGCGGAACGCCCAGGAAATCAAGCCTCTGCTGGTGAGGGCTTGCAAACTGGGCTCGCAACTAAGAAATCCTAATGTCAAGCAGTGTATCCAAGGCCTCACCCCAGCATCCCTCAATACATCCATAGAGATAGAGCTAAGGCCCCCCGGCAGAGTCGAAGACTACATGGTCCGAGACCACCTCCCCTGATACTCTACGACGTAATAGTTCTGCTAAAGTAATGGCAATACGACGATGTTAGTAGACATGACTTGAGTAGAACCATGGCACAATATACACCCCATGAAAACGGCATGGCTGTACCGGTTGATACCATCCCCTACCCGCACCATATACACTAACCACACACATACATTCACATGTCTATTCCTAGCATCATCATCATCATCATGTTATAAATAAACAAAATTAAATATGCTTGAATAGTAATAGCAGGAATATTGGATGACATGTTGAATGCACATACAAGCATAGACGCATAGAATCAGTTTTGGTATTAGACTCAAGAATTAAAAATAGTTTATTATTAGTCATTTAGTTTAGGTCTTGTTCCCTCACCTTTGCTTGAGTGTTGATCCACTTTCAAGCTTCAAAACCACTTTTATATCAATAGGAAAACCTAACAAGTTGATAGATTTTGGTTAGAAGTCATTCCGACAAGTTTAGGCTTGTTTTTAAGCATGGGTCGCAGGGTGGGTCGCAGGTAGGGTAGCAGTCTACATCGACCCCCAAGGTAGGGTCGATGCCAGGGTCGGAGGTTCCATCGACCCTGGGTGCGACCACCCCAATTCTGGACTTCCTGAATATTGGGGGTCGATCCTGTGGTCTGGTAGGGTCGATTACCAACTGACCCCACGTGCGACCCCCTGTGGGTTGAGTCGATATTTTCATTCTTCCGACCATTCTTTCACGTTTGGGTCCTATGGCTTACTTCCACAATACATTCTAGGCTTGTTCTATGGCTTAGAACACTAGGTTTCTTTCTTACCTTGTCTACCATGATTTCTCCATGGTTTTTATCAAAATCTTCCCATGGGTGTATGATTTGGGTTTCTCCTAAACCATACTCTCTTCATGAACTATTCTAAGGTCTTATATTATCAAGTAGAAAGCTTGCCCATACCTTAGGTTTGCTGAGATTCAGAGATTTCTCTGAATTCTTCAATTAGTCTTCTTCTCCAACTTTCCTTCTATTCTACTTCTCTTCTTATGCTCTCACTCTCAATCAGGGTTTCAAAAGGAGTGAAAGAGGCTTAGGGATGTCCTATTTATAGAGTAGATTCTCCAAAAATAAGTCCCATTGAGATTAGGAAGTAATCCCATTGAAATTTGAAAAGTTTCCTATTTGCGATTTCTATCGGCAAACAGGGGGTCGATGAGGGGGTCGGAGATCCCGTCGACCCTCAGTCCCTAAGTTGTCTGACCCCCAGTGAAAAATCAGGGGTCTGACTTCTATGTGAGGGGGGGTCGACCCTGCTGGTCTGGGTATGCGACCCTACCCTCATTTTGACTGTTTTTGGGTCAATTTAGAACTTGGTTTCGCCATTTCCTTCACGTACTTGGTCCATTTGGCTCGAGCATGATGGGTAGACCTAGTACAAGGTGGTAAGACCGGTTAGTTTGATACGGCTCTTACAACTCCCCCCTACTTATAAAAATTTTGTCCTCGAAATTGTTCATACCTTCCGAGTCGAATAGATGAGGGTATTTCTTTCTCATAGCATTCTCTTTTTCCCATGTGATTTCTTCTATATCCCTGCTTCTCCAAGTGACCTTAACATAATAAATGTCACGGTTGTGTAGTCGTTGCACCTTTCGGCTGGTGATTTCAGTTGGTGCTACTTTAAATGTTAAATCCTCAGTCAAATCAGGTAGATCTACTGTCAATACGTGCGTTGGGTCTCTGACATACTTCTTCAATAAGGAGATGTGAAATACGTCATGCACACTTGACATAGATGGTGGTAGTGCTAGCTGATAAGCCACTTTTCCACGTTTAGCTAGAATCTCATAAGGTCTGACATATCTCGGACTTAGTTTCTCTTTCTGTCCGACCCGTTTCAAACCTCGCATAGGTGACACTTTGAGGAATACCTTATCACCTATGACGAATTCAAGGTCTCGGCGTCTAGTATCTGCATATTGCTTCTGTTGATTCTAAGCCGTTCTTACTCTTTCCTTGATAATGTCGACTACTCGACAAGTCTCTTCAATAAATTCTGGTCCAACAATACTATGTTCTCCAACTTCATTCCAAAACAAAGGAGTTTGACACTTCCTGCCATACAGTGCCTCATAGGGTGACATCTGTATAGTAGCCTGGTAGCTATTGTTATAAGCGAACTCAATCAGTGGTAACTTTTCATCCCATGATCCTTTAAAATCAATTACACAAGGTAGGAGCATGTCTTCTAGAATCTAAATGGTGTGCTCCGACTATCCATCTGTCTGAGGATGGAATGCAGTCCTGAACTTCAATGTTGTACCCATAGCTCTCTGCAATCCTTCCCAAAATATTGAAGTAAATCGTGAATCTCTGTCGGACACAATCCTTTCAGGTACACCGTGTAGTCTGACAATATTATCCACATATAACTTAGCTAACCTTTCTAGTGTATAATGAGGTCGTATAGCTATAAATCGAGCCGTCTTTGTCAGTCGGTCTACAATCACCCAAACTACATCAACTACTCGGGGAGTCAATGGTAACCCTGCGACGAAGTCCATAGTGATGCAGTCCCATTTCCATGCTGGTACTGGTAACGGCTGTAACAGTCCTGCTGGTTTTTGTCGTTCAGCTTTCACCTTCTGACAATTTAGCATTGAGACACGAACTTGGCTATATCTGCTTTTATTTTCCTCCACCAATATAATTTCTTTAGGTCATGATACATCTTTGTACTTCCAGGGTGTATCGAATAGGTGGTGGTATGAGCTTCCTTCATTAGTCGGTGTCTAATGTCCAAACTTTCTGTTTCAGGTACACATATTTTTCCTTTGTACTTCAGTACCCTTTCGTCATCTAAGGAGAACTCAGGAGTAGTTTTACCTTTTTCGATGTCTTCTTGTACCGTTCTTAGATAAGGGTCTGATTTTAAACGTTGTTTTTACTTCATCAAGTATATCGGGTACAATCATCTGTAAACTGATGGATAAACCTTTGGTTGGTTGATTCACCCGGTACATCTATCACAAGCTGTTCGTTACCATAATTGAATACTCTTCTAGTAGCACACAGTGTAGCAGTGGTGCTAACATCTTCTTGGGATTTCATCATCGCCATTCTACTCAGTGCGTCTGCAACCACATTAGCCTTTCCCAGATGATACTGGATATCACAATCATAGTCTTTCAATAGTTTTAGATATCTTCTTTGTCTCATATTCAACTCCTTCTAATTTAAGAGGTAAGTAAGACTCTTATGATCTGATTTAATCTGAAATTTCTCTCCGTACAAGTAATGTCTCCATATTTTGACAGCATGTACTACTGTCGCTAATTCCAAATCATGAGTGGGATAGTTCTTCTCATGTGTCTTCAATTGTATTGAGGCATAAGCAATTACTTGTTCTCCTTACATAAGTACACATCCTAATCCCAGTCCTGACGCATCAGTGTACAAAATAAATGGTTGTCCTAGAATCAGAATGGTCGAGATTGGAGCTGATATCAATATACCTTCAATGTTTGAAAACTCTTCTTGCATTTATCAGTCCACACAAACTTTTTGCCCTTCTTGGTCAAACTGGTAAGAGGTACGACAATTCGGGAATAGTCTTCCATAAATCGTCGATAATACCCAGCTAGACCTAAGAAACTTCTAATTTCTGCAACGCTCTTCGGTGCTTCCCACTTCACAATAGCTTCGATCTTGTTAGGGTCTACTTTAATTCCTTCAGTGGATACAACATGGCCTAGAAAAGCGACTTCCTTTAGCCAAAACTCACACTTTGAAAATTTGGCGTAGAGCTTCTCCTTCCGTAATCGCTGCAGAGCGGCATTTAGATTCTTAATATGAGTTTCCTCATCTTTGGAGTAGACCAATATATCATCGATGAATACAATAACCAACGTATCCAACATATCGTGGAATACCCGATTCATAAGTTCCATAAAGGTTGCTGGTGCGTTCGTCAATCCGAAAGACATGACCAAAAATTCATAATGTCCATATCTGGTCCTGAATGCTATCTTGGGGATATCACCATCCTTAATCTTCAACTGATGGTAGCCTGACCAAATATCGATCTTGGAGAACACTTTGGCACCTTGCAACTGATCGAACAAGTCATCGATCCGAGGCAATGGATACCGATTCTTGATTGTTAGTTTATTCAGTTCTCGGTAGTCTATACACAATCGGACGCTACCGTCCTTTTTCTTCACGAATAATACTGGCGCTCCCCATGGTTATATGCAAGGTCGGATGTAACCCTTGTCCAGCAGTTCTTGTAGTTGTACTTTTAGTTCCCTCAATTCAGTAGGAGCCATTCTATAAGGTGCTTTAGATATTGGTGCGGCTCCGGGTATCAAATCTATAACAAACTCTGTAGCGCGATCGGGTGGTAATCCTGGTAGTTCTTCAGGAAATACATCTGGATAGTCATGCACGACATTAATATCTTCCATTCGTGGTGCTTCTTTTGTAAGATCGACCACAGATACTAGATACCCAACTGCTCCTTTTTCAAGGCACTTCCTAGCCTTTAATGCAGAGAGTATGAGCTTTCGTTTACGGGGAGGTTTGGTTCCCAAAAAATTGAACTCTGCTCCTCCTTTGTCTTTAAATGTCAGCTTCTTTTCGGCACACAATAGGTTTGCAGAATGCCGAGCTAACCAGTCCATTCCCAAGATGACGTCAAAGTCTACCATCTCAAGTTGGATCAAGGTTGCATCCAAAGTCTTTTCATCAATAAGAACTGGACATGGTCCATAACCTTTTTCTAACTCCACTTCTAATCCCATAGGTGATCATACAAGCAGTTTGTAGTCTAAGGATTTAAGGGGTAGATTTAACTTCTTTTCAAATGATACAGATATAAAAGAATGAGTAGCTCCTGAATCAAAGAGTACTCTGGCGGGAATGCCATTAATAGGTACGGTACCTGTGATTTGTTTTGGTTTAGTCTACATGCTCACATAATGTAACACAAAGTGATAAGATTCAGGTCATACCTGTGACCACATCAGGCAATGCGACAACATCCTCGGATGTAACCGCGTAAACTCTGCCTTGTTGTAGTTGCTTCTTGGGCTTAGTACACTCCCTTGCCATATGCCCTACTTGATTGCAGTTAAAGCATCTTACTCCTTCAATGACATGATTTTGTTGCTGTGGAGCTACGGGGGTAGTCTTGGCTGCAGCATTAAAGCCTTGAGTACAGAAGGGTTTGAATATCTTAGTGTTCCCTCCGTTGTAAGAATTCCCATTAGGCCTTTTTATTCCCCTATTTTGAGCAAAGTAGCTCTATTACTGGCTCGACTCTATCACTCGAGCAATTTGTGCCGCTTCATTATAGATTTTCTTTTCAAGTCCCAGAACATGTTCGCAGATACTTCCTCTAAGTCCCATGATGAACCTTCGGGTCTTGGTGTCTTCTACCTGCATATTGACTGGTGCGAAGAAAAATAGCTCCTCATAACGCTGTTGGTATGCATCGACAATCATCTGTCCCTGATATAAACTCAGGAACTCCTTCTCCATGGAATCTCTGAAACTCCTAGGAAAGTACTTCTCAAAGAATGCCTCCCTATAAATATCCCAAGTCAGTTGGACATGCTTTGTTATTAAATATGTCCTGGTAGACCTCCACCAATGGTGTGCATCTCCTTTTAGCATAAAGGTGGCACACAACACTTTTTCTTCTTCATTTACTGTCATCATCATAAAATTTCTTTCCATTTCGTCAACCCAGTGTGACGGCCATAAAGGATTTGTCGGCTTGCCATTAAATTCTTTGGGCTTCATTTTTAGAAAACGCTCCACCAATCTGGAGTGGTCTAGTTGTTGCGGGACATACGCCCCATACATAGGTGGTTGGTGTTGATATCCACCTTGAGCTACCTCAGGATTCTGCACTTGAGCCTGCATGATGGGAGTCTGAGGTGCGTGGGGTACTGTGTTACTTCCCCCTGGTACCGTGCTTGCCTATCCTGCTGGCATTGGTGGTGTCTATGCAGCTAGAAAAGTTATGCCTATGGCAGCTTGCAAAGTAGCTTGTGCCTGTTGCATTTGCTGCAGCTATTGGGCCAAGTTCATTACGACTGTAGCCAGGTCTGTAGGTGGAGCCGGCAGATTTGTATGATTTGTCTGCCCATTAATTATGGACGGTGTCGTGTACGTATTCCCCTGTGTTTCTGGGTGTGTCTGGTTGTCTTCCCCCATAGGTGGTGGTGGTGGGATAGAGTTACGGCTTCGTCTGGTCACTCTGCGTCCAACCATTATCTGTTCTGATAGTGGAAATGCCTGAAAATCATAGAACACATGAGGCAATCATTATATACTTCATTCTCATATTTTAAAACCACTAACAAATGAAATTTTCAAATTTTTCAGATCATTCTGTCGAAAATGCTGTATTTTCACTGCAGGGTCGATGGTGGGGGTCGATGGATGTCCGACCCTTAGTCTACGACCCTGAGGAATCACTGATTATTCCCGAGAGCCAGGGGTCGATGAGGGGGTCGGAGGATGTCCGACCCAGGGTGCGACCCCTAGTTCTCTGTCAGATTACCAAGAGCCGAGGGTCGATGAGTGGGTCGGAGGGGGGTCGGATGTCTTGGTCAAATTCTCCGACCCTCAGACCAAAAATCAGATTTTTTTTTCCTGATTTTGAATCCATTTCTCATTCTTCCTCCTCCTTTCCGACTCGACTCGTCCCTCTGAGTTGCTACAGTGCCAACTTGGACTCTTTGGTTCTTTTTGCTTCCTATTTCGATGTCCACACCTCGTATACAGGTATGTTCTCTACATTTTCATGTTTTTAGGGTTTCTTAGCTAGGTTTTTCCCCATTTAACTCGTTTTCTTCAAATTAAACTTTTTTCAACCGTAAAATTCGATTTTTATTGGAGACTTTTGTTGTTGGTGACTCAAGGAACGAAAGCCCTAAAAAATATTTGAGTTTCGTCGGTTGGTTATCGAGAAACTTGAATTTTCCCATTTTTCCCCTAATTTGTCGAGATTTTTGAATTTTTTGAAATTTCTTCAAATTTGATCTCTTCAAATGAAATTTCCAACTGTATGAGTCTTGCAGGATTGTTTAAAACCCTTATGAGTCCTCCTGCCCACATTTATGGGTGAAAAGTGAAGCTTTTGACCAATTTATGTCGTTATACTGTCGAAATTTTCGGGTTTTTCGTCTTTACTAACCCAATATCTGTTTCTCTTTGTTTTTGCAGATACTATGGCTCATACCAAAGTACCCAGGGTTCATGACCTAGTCCGCTTCTGTTCTACCGAGGTGGAGACACAGTATGCCCGCTATTCCCGTAAGAAGGTAGAGGGAGGTCGCCGGGTAGACTTGGTTAGCCTGGCATTATTTGACGTGGAGAGGGCTTTTGGTGACATGGGTTGGCTTCCTGTGATCACCTATGACACCTGCACTCGGCCAAACTTAGTGAGATAGTTCTACTATAATCTCCAGGTGGTGGGAGATTACAATGATACAGAGAGGGGCAGAGAGCTTCAGATCACCAGCTACGTCAAGGGGTCGAGATTTCATTCGATTATCGACAGCTAGCCGACTTGTTAGGCATTTCTTACAAAGGTCCCTTGGTGTTCTACGCTCCTGGAGAGCCCCAGTTCTTTTCATTGGAGATGAAAGCTGAGATTGACCGCCAGATCATCAGAGAGGATCGCTGGGAGATGAAAGCGATCTATCTTCATCTAGAGCCTCGGGTGTACTGCAAGATTATCCAGCACAATCTGATACCTCTGAGTGGGCACTACGAGAGGGTCTCCCAGTTGACCCAATACCTGTTGTATTGTATATGCACTAGGTAGCCCGTCTTCCTTCCTTACATCATCATGCGGACGATGATCAGCGCTACGTTGCCCAGTCATACTGGCAACCTTCCATATGGACGCATGATCTCTATGCTACTGACCCGCCTGGGTGTTGACATGGTGGATGAGAGAATTCAGGAGAAATCCTTCTTGTCACCCTTGCATTGGGAGGCCATCTGCAAGATGGGCATGTGGGATGCCCAGGTCAGCGACGAGGAGAGGAACGCTCTGGTGCATCCACGTACTCGAGTGGAGATGGCTGACGCTGAGGCAGCAGCAGCAGCAGCCGCTGGAGTAGGGGTTCATGGGGGTGATGACGATCATCTGTACATGGATGTGGATGTCATACCTCCTCCATCACCTACTCATGCTACAGGTTCTGGTCCTTCTTATTCAGCTGCTCCTTCGTATGCGGCTGGTCCTTCATATGCACCTTCTGATGACATGATGGGGATATTGCATGAGATACGAGAGGCTCAGCACATGTCTGATTTGAGGATGGGAGAGCTTCTAGAGGCTCAGCGCTTGTCCGATCTGCTGGTGGGAGAGCTTAGGGATGCTCAGCGCATGATTGATCAGCGGGTGGCTGATCTCACAGCTAGTCTCCAGACGACCCAGACTCAGATAGCTTGGTTGACTAGAGCCTATGCTGAGGATTATGATAGAGACCGTGAGGCACCGCCTCCCCCATCACCTGCAATTTCTTGATGTATTTCTTTTATCTTTCTTTTGTACTTTAGAGTAACTGTTCGGGTTGTGGAGTGTACTCTACTTTAGTCATGTATATATACCTTTGTTCTCTTCTTTTTTTTTGTATATAAATTTGTTTCTCATTTAATAGATGCATTATTCTCTTTCAATTTTGTCTCAAACACAGATGCTTATGGTTTGTTATTATTACGTCTTTCAAATTTTTTCTTATCTCAGTTCACGAACTTTTGTGGAAGTATACTGGTTTCACAGACAAGGCCTGAGAGCTCTGATACCAAGTTGTCACACCCCAATTCTGCACCATTCAGAACGGTGTGATGAACCGCTAATAAACCAATGGTTCAACTAGGATCTCTAATAGGCTATGTCCATTGAAAATAAAACCATACACATCCACAACCATAATCAGAATAAATACACAATAGCGGAAGTCTTAATGATAAATGAACTGAGGAATCTAAATGTGATAATCAGTAATAAAATATCAAGTTATGTTGTATTAACCGAGACATAAGTAAATAAAATATCAAATTACATTTCCTTAATAATTCAAATAAAATCTAATAAAAAACGCATGCGTTGCACTCGCATGAAGAGTTGTGCGTTTCCATTAAGTCTTCAGCTTCCATCGCAGCGACGTGCCCGTACACAGAAGTATTCATATAGTCTTCAACCGTGGTACCTGCATCATCAACTAAAAATATTCGACGTCGAAAAGGTGAGCACACATCACGGCTCAGTGAGCAAACAAAACAATGCAACAAAACATATGCATGCAATCAATTCATATCTGTGGTCTGGTTTATAAGTTTGCAATGTGCTATAAAAAGGTTCGGTGGCCGCCTCACCTCTAAACATGAGTGTGTGAAGCCCCCCAATGAAAAGGGCACTATTGTCCCACATGCACCCACCATGGACAATATACATCCCATGAAAACGGCATGGCTGTACCGGTTGCCCACACCAACACAGGCAAAAATAAGAAAGAGATTATTCCCTGAGAGCTTGTCTAGTACCACCATTACCAGAAATGCATCTCCTTTGCCTAGCGCGATAGCTCTACCTGGCGCTGGTGTGGAGATGCCTTATCCGAAAGGATGAAAGAGCTCTTTTCATTGCTGACTTTTTTCCCAGATGCTTTTTCATACCTTTCCAAGAATGGTTTGAGGGCAGAGATAGACTTTTGACTTCTGAGGGGACTTTCCTCAGTTTGGGGATATTTCCATTGTTACCTGTACTCTTTCAACCTGTAAAGTAACCAACTAGGCAGAGCGAGAGAACTTCTCAGCTTTAGCCCGGCTATCTCAATGCTTTTCTCACATTCCACTAACTGATCGAAGCATGTCTTTCTCACCTGATTCCTTGATCTTGGATGTCTAGCTCGACGAAGGATCGAAAAAGTAGGGATTCCCAGGCAATTCTAATATTCCTTTGACAAGGGGGTGGAATGCCCAGGAAATCAAGCCCCTGCTGGCGAGGGCTTGCAAACTGGGCTCGCAACTTACCAATCCTAATGTCAAATAGTGTATCCAAGGCCTCACCCCAGCATCCCTCAATACATCCATAGAGATAGAGCTAAGGCCCCCCGGCAGAGTCGAAGACTACACGGTCCGAGACCACCTCCCCTGATACTCTACGACGTAATAATTCTGCTAAGGTATTGGCGATACGACGATGTCAGTGGACATGACTTGAGTAGAACCATGACACAATATACACCACATGAAAACGGCATGGCTGTACCGGTTGATACCATCCCCTACCCACACCATATACACTAACCACACACATACATTCACATGTCTATTCCTAGCATCATCATCATCATTATGTTATAAATAAACAGAATTAAATATGCATGAACAGTAATAGTAGGAATATTGGATGACATGTTGAATGCACATACAAGCATAGATGCATAGAATCTGTCATGGTATTGGACTCAAGAAATAAAAACAGTTTATTATTAGCCATTTAGTTTAGGGCTTGTTCCCTCACCTTTGCTTGAGTGTTGATCCTCTTTCAAGCTTTAAAACCACTTTTATATCAATAGGAAAACCTAACAAGTTGATAGATTTTGGTTAGAAGTCATTCCGACAAGTTTAGGTTTGTTTGTAAGCACGGGTCGCAGGGTGGGTCGCAGGTAGGGTAGCAGTCTACATCGACCCCCAGGGTAGGGTCGATGCCAGGGTCTGAGGTTCCATCGACCCTGGGTGCGACCACCCCTATTCTGGACTTCCCGAATACTGGGGGTCGATCCTGTGGTCTGGTAGGGTCGATTCCCAATCGACCCCAGGTGCGACCCCCCATGGGTTGAGTCAAGATTTTCATTCTATAGACCATTCTTTCATGTTTGGGTCCTATGGCCTACTTCCACAATACATTCTAGGCTTGTTTTATGGCTTAGAACACTAGGTTTCTTCCTTACCTTGTCTACCATGATTTCTCCATGGTTTTCATCGAAATCTTCCCATGGGTGTATGATTTGAGTTTCTCCTAAACCATACTCTCTTCATGAACTATTCTAAGGTCTTAGATTATCAAGTAGAAAGCTTTCCCATACCTTAGGTTTGCTGAGATTCAGAGATTTCTCTGAATTCTTCAATTAGGTATTCTTCTCCAACATTCCTTCTCTTCTTCTTCTCTTCTCTTTCTCTCACTCTTAATTTTGCTTTCAAAAGGAGTGAAAGAGGCTTAGGGACGTCCTATTTATAGAGTAGAATCTCCAGAAATAAGTCCATTGAGATTGAAGGAATCCCATTGAAATTTGGAAAGTTTCCTACTTGCGGTTTCTGTCGGCAAACAAGGGGTCGATGAGGGGGTCGGAGATCCTGTCGACCCTCAGTCCCTAAGTTGTCCGACCACCAGTGAAAAATCAGGGGTTTGACTTCTATGTGAGGGCGGGTCGACCCTGCTGGTCTGGGTATGCGACCCTGCCCTCATTTTGACTGTTTTTGGGTCAATTTAGTACCTGGTTTCGCCATTTCCTTTACGCACTTGGTCCATTTGGCTCGACCATGATGGGTAGACCTGATACAAGGTGGTAAGACCGGTTTGTTTGATACGGGTCTTACATCAAGTGTGCATGATGTATTTCATATCTCCTTATTAACGAAGTACATCAGAGACCCAACGCACGTTTTGACAGCAGATCCACCAGATCCAACTGATGATTTGAATTCGAAGTAGCACCAACTAAAATCACTAGTCGAAATGTTCAACGTCTTCGTAACCATGACATATACTATGTTAAAGTCACCTGGAGGAGCCAAGATATAGAAGAGATCACATGGAAAGAAGAGAATACTATGCGAAAGCAATATCCTCACCTTTTCGACTGGTACAAATTTTGAGGATGAAATTTTTAATGAGGGAGTTATAAGACCTGTATCAAACTAACTGGTCTTACCACCTTGTACCAGGTCTACCTATCATGGTCGAGCCAAGTGGACCAAGTGCGTGAAGAAAATCAGAAGATCAGGTATGAGTCTGACCCAAAAACAGTAAATGTGAGGGTAGGGTCGCATGCCTAAACAGGTAGGGTCGACCCCACCTCAACCGAAGTCCAACCTATGATTTTCTAGGCATAGGGTCGCATGACTAGAAAAATGTAGGGTCAATGGATCCTGCGACCCTACGTTTGGCCCTACGATGACAGACATAAACTGTAAATTAGGAAACTTTCCTAATTCCATGGGGTTCTTTCCTAAACTCAATGGGACTTATTTTGGAGGGTTTTCCTCTATAAATAGGACGTCCCTTAGCCTCTTTCACTCCTTTTAGAACCCTAATTGAAAGTGAGAAAAGAGAAAGAGAAGAAAATGAAGAAGAGAAGAAAAATTGAAGAAAATACTAAGGAAGAAGAGGAAGTTCAGAGAAACCTCTGAATCTCAGCCAACTTCAGGTATGAATCTAAGTCCCTTCATAAAGTAAGAGCCTAGAATAGATTAGGAAGAAGTTAGGATTAAGAGAAACCCAAATCATCCATCCATGGACAAGTTCCAAAGGAATCCATGGAAGTAATCATCATAGGCAATGGAAAGTGTGTAAAAATCATAGTTATGAGCCATAGAACAATTTTAGAATGGACCTACAAGACCACAGGATCGACCACATGCCCATGCGAAGTCCCAAGGAGGGTGTGGTCGCACGTGGGGTGGGTTTTCACATCCAAAATCTATACTATTTAGAATGGTGTGATGAACCGCTAATTAACCAACGGTTCAACCAAGATCTCGAATAGGCTGTGTCCGTTTGATTAAACCATACACATCCACTACAATAATCAGAGTAAATACACAATAGCGGAAGTCTTTGTACTAATGAACTGAGAGTTTAACAACTATATAATAAATTATCCAATTATTCTCCATTGACTAAGACATAAAATAAAATATTTAATCAATTACATCGTCTGTATAAATTGAATAAAATTCTAATAAAAAACACAAGAGTTGCACCCGCATGACGAATCATGCGACTCAACCATAACTTCAATGTCTATCGCCGTCGCATGTCCATACATAGGAGCATTCATATAGTCTTCAACCGTGGTAGCTGCATCATCAACTAAAAGCATTCGACGTCGAAAGGGTGAGCACACATCACGGCTCAGTGAGCAAACAAAACAACGCAACAAACATATGCATGCATTCAATTCATATCTTCGGTCTGGTTCATAAGTTTGCAATGTGCTATCGAAAGGTTCGGTGGCCACCTCACCTCTATACAAAGGGTGTGTAAGCCCACCCAATGGATCAAACACCATTGTCGTCCACATCTACCCCACCTTGGAATAGAGATAGAGCTAAAGTGCTTAGGACCGCACCACATCACACTTCCCCTGATGCTCTACCCATACCAACGCGTAAGCCCCTGTTGGCGAGGGCTTATAAACTGGGCTCGCAACTAACCAATCCTAATGTCAAACAGTGTATCCAAGGCCTCACCTTAGCATCCCTCAATACATCCATAGAGATAGAGCTAAGGCCCCCCGGCAGAGTCAAAGACTACACGGTCTAAGACCACCTCCCCTGATGCCCTACGACGTAATAGTTCTGCTAAGGTAATGGCAATACGACGATGTCAGTGGACAAGACTTGAGTAGAGATAGGGCTAAAGTGCTTAGGATCGCACCACATCATACTTCCCCTGATGCCCCACTCGCATCAAGTACACTAACCACACATAAACATTCACATGCTTATTCCTAGCATCGTCATCATCATCATGTTGTAAATAAACTGAATTAAATATGCATGAACAGTAATAACAAGAATAGTAGATGATATGTGATATGCACATTACAATCATACAATCATAGAATCATACATGGTATTGGATTCAATAAACGAAAACAGTTTATTATTAGGCAATTAGTTTAGGTCTTGTTCCCTCACCTTTGATTAAGTGTAGATCCTCGTTCAAGCTTTATGAATCACCTTTAAATCCCTAGAAAGGCCTAACAAGTCGATAGATTTTTAATTAGAATTAATTCCAACAAATTTAGAATAGCTGAAATCGTAGGGTCGCAGGTAGGGCAGCACCTAGGGTCGGTTAGCAATAGGGTGTAGGGTCGGATGTGGGGTCGATTACCAATCGACCCTATGTGTGACCACACCCTCCCTGGGACTTCCCGAGGGCATGTGGTCAATCCTATGGTCTTGTAGGTCCATTCTAAAATTGTTCTATGGCTCATAACTATGATTTTTACACACTTTCCATTGCCTATGATGATTACTTCCATGGATTCCTTTTGAACTTGTCCATAGATGGATGATTTGGGTTTTTAAATCCTAACTTCTTCATAATCCATTCTAATCTTTTAATTTATGAAGGGACTTAGATTCATACCTGAAGTTGGCTGAGATTCAGAGGTTTCTCTGAACTTCCTCCTCTTCCTTAATCTTTTCTTTAATTTTCCTTCTCTTCTTCTTTTCCTTCTCTTTCTCTTTTCTCACTTTCAATTAGGGTTCTAAAAGGAGTAAAAGAGGCTAAGGGATGTCCTATTTATAGAGGAAAACCCTCCAAAATAAGTCCCATTGTGTTTAGGAAAGAACCCCTTGGAATTAGGAAAGTTTTCTAATTTACAGTTTATGTCTGTCATCGTAGGGTCGGACGTAGGGTCGCAGGATCCGTCGACCCTACATTTTTCTAGTCATGCCACCCTACGACTAGAAAATCATAGGTTAGACTTCTGTTGAGGTGGGGTCGACCCTACCTATTTAGGCATGCGACCCTACCCACACATTTACTATTTTTGGGTCAGACTCATACCTGATCTTGTGATTTTCTTCACGCACTTGATCCACTTGGCTCGACCATGATTGGTAGACCTGGTACAATGTGGTAAGATCGGTTAGATTGATACGGGTCTTACAACTCCCCCTTCTTATTAAAAATTTCATCCTCGAAATTTGTATATACCTTCCGAGTAAAAAAGGTGAGGATATTGCTTCCGCATAGCATTCTCTTCTTCCCATTTGATCTCTTCTATATCTCGGCTCCTCCAGGTGAATTTAACATAGTATACGTCCCGGTTATGTAAACGTTGAACCTTTCGACTAGTGATTTCATTTGGTGCTACTTCGAATGTCAAATCATCAGTTTGATCTAGTGGATCTGCTGTCAAAACGTGCATTGGGTCTCTGACGTACTTCTTTAATAAGGAGATATGAAATACATCATGCACACTTGACATAGATGGTGGTAGTGCTAACTGATAACCACTTTTCCACATTTGGCTAGAATCTCATATGGCCCAACATATCTCGGACTTAGCTTCCCTTTCTGTCTGAATCATTTTAAACCCCGCATAGGTGATACTTTCAAGAATACCTTACCACCATGACAAATTCAAGGTCTCTGCGTCGAGTATCTGCATACTGTTTCTGAAGATTCTGAGCTGTTCTAACTCTTTCCTTGATAATGTCAACTACTCGACAAGTCTCTTCAACAAATTCGGGTCCAACGATGCTACGTTCACCAACTTTATTCCCAAACAAAGGAGTTCGACACTTCCTCCCATACAGTGCTTCATAAGGTGACATCTGTATAGTAGCCTGATAGCTGTTGTTATAGGCGAACTCGATCAATGCTAGCTTCTCATCCCATGATCCTTAGAAATCAATTACACAGGCTTGAAGCATGTCTTCTAAAATCTGAATGGTATGCTCCGACTGTCCGTATGTCTAAGGATGGAATGCAGTACTGAACTTCAACATTGTACCCATAGCCTTTTGCAATCCTTCCCAAAACTTTGAAGTAAAGCGTGGATCCCTGTTGGACATAATGCTTTCAGGTACACCATGTAATCTGACAATGTTATCTACATATATCTTGGCTAACCTCTCCAGGGTATACTGTGGTCGTATTGCTATAAAGCGAGCTGTCTTAGTCAGACGATCTACAATCATCCAGACTGCGTCAACTACTCGAGGAGTCATTGGTAACCCAGTGACGAAGTCCATAGTAATGCAATCCCATTTCCATGCTGGTTCTGGCAGCGACTGCAACAGTCCTGCAGGTCTTTCTCGTTCAGCCTTCACCCTCTGACAATTTAGGCATTGAAACATGAATTTAGCTAGATCTGCTTTCATTCCTCTCCACCAATATAATTTCTTCAAATCATGATACATCTTTGTACTTCCAGGATGTACCGAATATGCGGTGGTATGAGCTTCCTTCATTAGTCGGTGTCTAATGTCCAAATTTTCTGTTTCAGGAACACATATTCTTCCTTTGTACTGTAGTACCTTTTTATCATCTAAGGTGAACTCAGGAATAGTCCTACCTTTTTTGATGTCTTCTTGTACCGTTCTTAGATAATGATCTGATCTAATAGCTGCTATCACTTTATTAATTATATCAGGTACAATCTTCAACGTTACGAACATATTTGAAAATCGATTAAACCCTTGGTTGGTTGATTCACCCAGTGCATCTATCACGAACTGCTCATTACCGTAATTGAACACTTTTCCTATAGTACACATTGTTGCAGTTATGTTAACCTCTCCTTGAGATTTTATCATTGCTTTTCTGCTTAGCGCATCAGGAACTACATTAGCCTTTCCTAGATGATACTAGATACCACAATCATAATCCTTTAATAATTCCAGCCATCTTCTTTGTCGCATGTTCAACTCCTTCTGATTAAAAATATAAGTGAGACTCTTATGATTTGATTTAATCTGAAATTTCTCTCCGTACAAGTAATGTCTCCATATCTTCACAGCATCTACTACTGCTGCTAATTCCAAGTCATGAGTGGGATAGTTCTTCTCATGTGTCTTCAGTTTTCTTGTGGCATACACAATTACTTGTTCTCCTTGCATAAGTACACATCCTAAACCCAAGCCCGATGCATCTGTATACAAGATAAATGACTGTCCTGGAATAGGAATAGTCAAGATCGAAGCAGATATCAATCTAGCCTTCAATGTTTGGAAACTCTTCTCACAATTATCAGTCCAAATAAACTTTTTGCCCTTCTTAGTCAAACTGGTGAGAGGTACGGCAATTCTGGAATAGTCTTCCACGAATCGTCGATAATATCCAGCTAGACCTAGGAAACTTCTAATTTCTGCAATGCTCTTTGGTGCTTCCCACTTCACAATGGCTTCAATCTTGCTAGGATCACATTAATTCCTTCACGGATACAACATGGCCTAAGAAAGTGACCTCCTTTAACCAAAACTCACACATTGTAAATTTGCGTAAATCTTCTCTTTCCTTAAACGCTGCAGAGTGGCTCTTAGATTCATGACATGAGTTTCCTTGTCCTTGGAGTAGACCAATATATCATCAATAAACACAATGACTGACGTATCCAACATATCATGGAATACCCGATTCATGAGTTCCATAAAGGTTGCGGGTGCATTAGTTAATCCAAAAGACATGACTAAAAATTCATAATGTCCATATCTAGTTTTGAATGCTATCTTTGGAATATCACCATCCTTAATTTTTAACTGATGGTATCCTGACCGGAGATCGATCTTGGAGAGCACCTTGGCACCTTGCAACTGATCAAATAAGTCATCGATCCGAGGCAATGGGTACCGATTCTTGATTGTTAGCTTATTCAGTTCTTGGTAGTCTATACACAGTCGAACATTATCGTCCGTCTTCTTTAAAAATAATACTGGCGCTCCCCATGGTGATATGCTAGGTTTGATGTAACCCTTGTCTAATAATTCTTGTAACTATACCTTTAATTCCTTCAGTTCTGTAGGATCCATTTGATAGGGTGTTTTAGATACTGGTGTGGCTCTAGGTATTAGGTCTATAACGAACTCTGTCGCTCAATCGGGTGGTAGTCCTGATAGTTCTTCAGGAAATACATCTGGAAAGTCACGCACAACATCAATATCCTCCATTCGTGGTGCTTCCTTGGTGAGGTCGACCACTGATACTAAATACCCAACTCCTCCTTTCTCGAGGCATTTCCTAGCCTTTAATGCAGAGAGGATGAGTTTTTGTTTACGGGGAAGTTTGGTTCCCGCAAAACTAAACTCTGCTCCTTTCTTGTCTTTAAATGTCAGTTTCTTTTTTGCACATAATAGGTTTGCAGAATGCCAAGCTAACCAGTCCATTCCCAAGAATACGTCAAAGTCTGCCATCTGAAGTTGAATCAAGGTTGCGTCCAAAGTCTTCTCGTCAATAAGAATTGGACATGGCCCATAACCCTTTTCTAATTCCACTTCTAATCCCATAGGCGATCGTACAAGCAGTTTGTAGTCTAAAGATTTGAGGGGTAGATTCAGCTTCTTTTCAAATGACACAGATATAAAAGAATGAGTAGCTCCAGAATCAAAGAGTACTCTAGCGGGTATGCCATTAATAGGTACGATACTTTTGATTTGTTTTAATTTAATCTACATGCTCACACAATGTAACACAAAATGAAAGGTTCAGGTCATACCTGTGACCACATCAAGTGATGCGGCAGCATCCTCAGATGTAACAGTATAAACCCTTCCTTGCTGTAGTTGCTTCCTGGGCTTAGGACATTCTCTGGAATAATGTCCCACTTGATTGCAGTTTTAGCATTTTACTCCTTCATTATTTGGCTTTTGTTGCGGTTGAGCTACTGGAGTAGTCTTGGCTACAACATTAATGCCTTGAGTACGGAAGGGTTTGAATGTCCTTGTATTCCCTCTGTTGTATGAATTTCCGTTTGGCCTTTTAATACCCCTATTTTGAGCAAAGTAGCTTTCCTTCTGGCTCGACTCTATTACTCGAGCAATCTGTACTGCTTCATTGTAAACTTTCTTTTCCAAGCCCAGAACATTCTCACGGATGCTCCCCCTGAGTCCCATGACGAACCTTCGGGTCTTAGTATTTTCCTCTTGCATGCTTGTGGGTGCAAAGAAAAACAGCTCCTCATAACGCTGTTGGTATGCATCCATGGTCATTTGCCCCTGATATAAACTCAAGAACTCTCTCTCCATAGAATCTCTACAACTTTTAGGGAAATAATTCTCAAATAATGCCTCTTTATATATAGCCCAGGTCAATTGGGCGTGCTTAGTTAATAGATAAGTCCGAGTGGACTTCCACCAGTGGTGTGCATCGCCTTTCGGCATAAAGGTTGCACACAGTACTTTCTCCTCCTCATTTATCGTCATAAAATTCCTTTCCATTTCATCAATCCAGTGTGCTGGCCACAAAGGATCTGCTGGCTTACCATTATATTCTTGGGCTTCATCTTCAGAAAATGCTCGATCAGTCGGGAGTGGTCCAGCTGATACGGAGCATAGGCCCCATACATAGGTGGTTGATACTGGTAACTTCCTTGTGCTACCTCAGGATTCTGTACTTAGGCCTGCATGACTGGTGTTTGAGGCACGTGGGGTACCGTATTACTTCCCCCCAGTACTGTGTTGGCCTGCCCTGCTGGCATAGGTGTTGTATGGGCAGCTGGAAAAGCCATCCCAATAGCAGCTTGCATATTGACTTGCACCTGCTGTATTTGCTGCAGCTGTTGTGCCAAGTTCATTACGGTTGTAGCCAAATCCGTAGATAGGGCTGGCAAGTTTGTAGGATTTTCCTGGCCACTAGCTACTGGTGGTGCCGTATTCAGATTCTCTTATGCTTAAGGATTTACATGGCTGTCTTCCTCCACAAGTAGTGGTGGTGGAATTGGGTTACGGCTTTGTCTGGTCACTCTTCGCCCAGCCATTTCCTGTTCTAGTGGTGGTAGTGTCTGTAAACAATCATAGCACATCTGAGGCAATCAATATAAGTTGTTCTCAGGTCAACAATCCAACTAATCAATATAAATTTCAAAATTTTCAAATCATTCTGACAAAATATTGTATTTTCCATCGTAGGGTCGATGGAAGGGTCGGTCCTTATGCGACCCTAGGGTATGCGACCCTGATAAACACTGTCAACTTACCGAGAGCCTAGGGTCGATGGTAAGGTCAGTATATGTCTGACCCATGGTTCTCTGTCAGATCACCGAGAGCCTAGGGACGATGGTAGGGTCGGTAATTGTCCGACCCTAGGTCCGACCCCTTGTTCTATGTCAGATCACCGAGAGGCTAGGGTCGATGGTAGGGTCTGACGTAGGGACGCACATTTTGGTCGAATTCTGCGATCCTACGATCCAGAATCAGGTTTTTAAACCCGATTTTAGATTCATTTCCCATTCTTTCTCCTTTCTTCCAACTCAACCCGTTTCCCTGAGTTGCTACAGTATCGACCCCTAGTGTTTGGTGATCTTTCCTACCGTTTGTGACTTCCGCTCTTTCTCTAAAGGTATGCTCTCTACTATTTCCGCATTTTTAAGCTTTCTAAACTAGGTTTTTGTCCATTTACATCATTTTTTTCAAATTAAACTTTTTTTAAATGTAAAAATTTAATTTTTATTGGGGGATTTTGCTATTGGTCACCCAATGGACTAAAGCCCTCAAAAATATTCGAGTTTCATCGGTTGGTTATCGAGAAACTTAAAATTTTCCATTTTTAACCTAATTTTTGAGATTTTTCGAATTTATTGAAATTTCTTCAAATTTGATCTTTCTAAATTAAATTTCCAACTGTATGAGCCTTGAAGAATGGTTTAGAACCTATATAAGTCCTCCTGCCCAAGTGTTTGGGTGAAAAGTGAGGCTTTCGACCAAATTATGCCGTTATAATGCCAAAAATTTTGGGTTTTTCACCAGTACTGATCTATTATTTGTTTTTCTTTGTTTTGGCAGATAATATGGCTCGTACCAAGGTGCCTAGGGCTCATGACCCAGTTCATTTCCGCTCCAATGAGGCCAAAGCTCAGTATGCTCGCTATGAGCGTAAGAAAGTAGAGGGATGTCGCTGTGTGGACTTGGCTAGTCTAGCCTTGTTCAACGTGGAGGGGGCATTTGGTAACATGGGCTGGCTCCCTGTGATCACCTATGATGCTTGTACCCGTCCGGATTTGGTGTGACAGTTCTATTGCAATCTCCAGGTAGTGGGGGATCGCAATGAGACAAAAAGGGGTAGGGAGCTCAGGATCAAGAGCTACGTCAAAGGGGTAGAGGTTTCCTTTGATTGCCAGCAGTTGGCTGATCTTTTGGGCATATCAAATGATGGCCCTTTGGTGTACTGTGCTCCCAGGGAGCCCCAGTTCCTTTCCTTGGAGATGCATGCTGAGATTGACAATCAGTTTATCAGAGATGATCGCTGGGAGATGAAAGCGATCAACCTATGTCCAGAGCCTCGGGTGTACTGCAAGATCATCCAGCACAACCTGATACTCTAGAGTGGACACTATGAGAGGATCCTAGTTGACCCAGTACATCCTCTACTGCATTTGCACTAGGCAGCCTGTCTACCTACCTTACATTATCCTGAGGATGATGATCCGTGCTACGTTGCCTGGTCAGATAGGTAACCTGCCCTACGGACGTCTGATTACTACTCTACTCACCCGCCTAGGCATTGATTTAGTGGATGAGAGGATTTAGGAGAAGACCTTCTCATTGGTTCTAGACTGGGAGGCCATCTGTAGGATGGGTATGCGGGATGCTCAGGCCAGTGATGATGAGAGGAATGCTCTGGTGCGTCCTCATACTCGGGTAGAGGTAGCAAACGCTTAGGCGGTAACAGCAGCAGCAGCCAGAGCAGGGGTTCACGGGGGTGATGCTGAGGATGAGAATCGCATGTTGTGAGGACAAAGATGGAAATTTTAGAAGTCGTCACATAGATTAAGGTTTATGACCATAGAAATATGAAATCTCACCCCAAGGTAAGACTTCGATTGACTCACGACCTTTAGATTGGATTTCTGGTCCATCAGAGATTGGATAAGCGTCAGGTTACGGTTATGGGAAGCGGTTAGGCACCCAAACCGCCCGATCGAAATCGATCTCCTATACCTTTCCTATGCTAGACTCTATTTGTTAAACCAAACCAAACCAAGTGGTTTGATATCATTAAACCGAATCTGTATCTATCAGATTGCCTACGTATTACGGAATTATTTCAAAAATCAGGTTCACCATCGTAGTTCAGGTGTGATTAGAATTTATGGATGTGATTTATGCTTGTGCATGATTAAGTTCATTGTTCAAGTTGAAATTTATGCTTGAAAGGATGAGAAACCCTATGGGTTAGGATCTGGATAGTCCATGTGGACTGATAGATAGTCCTAGTGGATCTAAGAATAATCCTATTTGGGTCAAAATATGGATAACCCATTCTGGGTTGGAATGTGGATAACCCTATCTAGGTCAAAATGGGGTAAATATCCTAATGGATCTATGGATAGTCCAAGTGGACTAAGGTTTGGATCCAAATTTTGGTTTCTCCCAAATGGCCTACGTATCCTAGGGTTTGTCCTAGGAATCAGAATCTGCGTAGTTCGAAATGGATAACCCTATTTGGGTTAAAATATGGGTGAATATCCTATTGGATCTATGGATAGTCCAAGTGGACTAAAGTGTGGATCCGAATTTGGGTTTCTTCCAAATGGCCTACGTATCCTAGGGTTTGTCCTAGGAATCAGAATCCACGTAGTTCGGGCTGATAACCTGTTCTAGGTTAAGGATTTAGAACCTATTCTAAGTTTAGGGTTGAGAACCTATTCTAGGTTTAGGGTTGAGAACCTATTCTAGGTTTAGGGTTTACCGAGGGGTAAAATCGTCCTGAATTATCCTTTTCAAGCTAAGTTCTAATTTTGAAAAGTTTGGCAAAGTATTTTCTTTCTTTATTAAGGTTTTTATTATTTCCATTATGCCCTTCCCAAGAATGTGGGTGCCTAAATGCACGTCCCCACACCTAATATGTTTGCTAGGTGTACAGATATGGCAGTTCGACTAGGGTGTTGCATAAATTAAATTATTATCAAAATGAATTATTCATCTAAATATGGCATATAACACATTTATGGTAATTATCATAAGATATAGTAAGATTATGAAAATCTCCCTAAAATGGCATATATTGCAAATAAGGCAAGAGCCTATATGGCAAGATCTAATATGCTAATATAAGCATGGCAAGACCTAATATGGCAAGATCTAAGCATGGAAAGATCTAATATGGCAAGATCTAATATGGCAAGATTTAATATGCAAAATATAATATGTAAGATCTAATATGGAAAGATCTAATATGGCAAGATCTAATATGCAAGATCTAATATGCATCTATAGATCAATATGGTAAGTATCAATCATAGAATGCATATATGACATGAATTTTTCAAAAAAGGAAAGATCTTATATGTTATTTTCTAAGCATAGTAAGACTTAAAAATAGTAATTATTAAAATTTTGTTAAATATGGTAAAAATCTGTCTATTCTACCAAAAATAGCGACACATGGAATGTGGCAAACATGGTATGCACAACCCAAACAAAGCATATGAATGCTCCAAATATAGCCATTTATCCAAATATGACAAAATTCACTTAAACAATCATTAATGTTATAATGAATGAGACATCAATGAAACCTTTTTTTGAAAAGTACCAAATTATTAAAAAACATATGTTCAATGTTCTTTGAAAAAATTAAAATTTTTATGAAGAAATTTGGGAAGATTAATGAATCAAAACTGTCGAAATTGTGACACAAGGTTTTAGATAATGGACAAAACTATGAACCGTATTCAGATTTTGTCACATTACACAAGAATGACCATAAGTAGGTCTTCTAAAACTCAAATCAAGCTTAACTTTTTTTCATAGAAAGATGACTTTATATATTATATTTTATATGAAGGAGTTGAATCCCAAAAGAAAGCAAAGATAGGTCAAAGATATGCCCTAAGACCGAACATGTGTTCTGGTCAAATCTGTTCCAGATTTTTGACCAGTTGCACCATAAATTCCAATAAAATTCTATTCTTAATGAAAATTAAATACAGACATATGTCTACGTAGATAACTGTCTTGTCTAAAACTTCATCAAGAAAAACAAGTTAAAACAGTATATTTTCTTTGTGAAAAATGATTCTTTTCAATCATGCAAATCAGTACATCATGACAGATTCAAAATCAGAGTACTATGCACTTAAAAATTGATCTCAATTCAATAAAAAATTGAAAAAATACAAAACCAGTGCTATTTTTTAGAAGACTTTCATGTATAAAAATTTCATATGAAGTAAAGTTTCTGATTATGGCCATAAGACCTTTGTCTAGAGACTTACTGATGGAGGATTGCATTACATCCGAGAAAAATAGCATTGTCAAAGACAAATTGTTTGATATATTTTCCCAATTCCAAATGGAACGACATTTTTAGGGTAGTCTTCTAACATATCAGAGACTCCCATAAAATTTTGGGCTTCAAAATCTTAGAAAAAATACATGTGATATACGTCCTAAGTTTGAATCCTAAATCTGGAATTTTCAAATCAGAAAACCACTTTATGAAATTTGCAAAAAACATCAAACTTCATTGTATATCATTCAAAAACTCATTATTGAATAGCTTAGAAAAATTATCATTCATGAAAAATATTAGACATAGGCATCCTAACATTAACAAGCATGTAATAGAGCATTCATGATTGAGATTTCATGGAAATTAGCCTTTTTCAAGCAAAATTGGCATTCGAGCATTCTAACGACCTCTAAATTTGTTTAGAGTACTAACCATGTACTCAAATCGAGAGAAACCATCGATGAAGGGTGATTGGAGGTTGTATCAATCCCCTTTGAATGCGAATCCTCCTTCTCCTCTCCTCTGTTTCTCTCTCTCTCTTCTCTTTCTCTCTTTTCTTCTTCTCTTTTCTTTCTTTTCTTTTTTCTTCTCTCTTTCTGTCTCCCTCTCTCAAATTTTCTCTCTCACTCACGTTCTCCTCTCCCTCACTCACGTTCTCCTCTCTCTATGTCTGGAAAAAGAGACCCTTCCTCTCTCTTCTCTTGCCTATTTATATTTTTTCTCTCCTCTTCTAGAAGATCCTTCTTTTCTTTCTTCTTTTTCTAGAAAATCTTTTTTTCTTCCTTTTTTCTTCTTTCCTTTCTTCTCTTCCTTCCCTTTTCTCTTCTCTTTCTCTCTTACCCACGTTCTCCTCTCTCTCTTTTAGAAAATCCTCTCCTCTTCTTTCCTTCTTTTCTCTTCCTTCCTTTTCTTCCTTTTCTTCTAGAAAATCCTTTCATTTCATTTTTTCTTCTTTCCTTTCTTCTCTTCCTTCCCATGTTTTTTTCTTCTTCCTTTCTTTCCTTTTTCTCTTTCTTCTTCTATAAAAAATCCCTTCTCTTTCCTTTCTCTCTTTCCTTCTTCTAGAAACTTCATTCTCTCTTTCCTTTCTTTCTTCTTTCCTTTTCTTCTCCCTTCTTTTCCTTCCTTTTTTTCTTTCTCCCTCTTATTACACGTTTTCTTTCTTAGAAAACGTTTTCTTTTTTTTTTCTTTCCTTTCTCTTTCCTTCCTTTTCTTTCTCCCTCTCTCTTTTCACGTTTTCTTTCTAGAAAACATGAAGGGGATCTTTTCTCTTTTTTTTTCTTTTTTCTTTTTTCTTTTATTTCTCTCTCTTTCCTTTTTTCTTTCTCCCATTCTATTTCCTACAATATATATGTATTCATATATATTTAAATGTATTAATACATATAATATATCCATAAGATATATATATATATATATATATATATATATATATATATATATATATATATATATATATATTATATATAATAATATATTATACATCATACCCATATAAAAGAAATGCATGCATATGAACTGACATAACTTGGTTTGGTTTGGTCTGGGTTGGGCTGGGCTAAGTTAGACTAAGCTGGATTAAGCTGGTTTGGACTATGGTTGACATTTCATAGTCTATTTTTCTCACCCTTCCATATGGAATTTTTTGATAGCATTTATTCTAAATTTTCTGCGTTCACTTTGTCGAACATTAAAATGAGGAATATTGGAACTTGAATCATCACTGAAAATAAAATGGTCAACTTATGAATTTTTGAAGTTTAAGCAGGTCAATTATCGATGATTTGGTTGACCATTCTGCATGGGATCCTTCGAAGACTTCCACCGAAAATTCTTTACGTCCACTTTGTAAAGTACTAAAAATGAAACATAATGAAACTAAAATCTCCTGATTTGGATATGGGGTGACCAAAATATGAATTTCCAAAGGTTAAATGATCATTTCCAAGTGTAATTTTGCATGGGACCGTTCGGAGACTTCTACCCCTGATTTTTTATGTCCACTTTACAGAACATCACAAATGAAGAATAAAGGTCTTGGAATCATCTGAATCCGACGTAGAACGACAAAGATATGAAGCTTTAAAGTTCTAACGATAATTTTGCATGAAAGCTTGCATGGGGCCCACTGGTGACTTCTACCCGGGATTTTTCACGTCCACTTTGAAAAGGACTGAAAATAAGGAATATTGGCCTTTGAATCATCTGATGTCTTAAAGGACTGAAAAAAGATATGATGTCTTAAAGTTTGAATGATAATGCATGCATCATATGATAATTACGTAAATGCCCTTGCACTTTCAAACTGCGATATCGTCATTGTTTGACGTCAGAATTTGATGATTCTGGTCTCACTTCGAAGATAATTTCATGACCTATTCATCCAAGTAGTTAATAGCCTATGATCCTACTGTGGGGTCCATTAGAAAATCACCAACCTTTGGATTAAAGGCCGAAAACCTACCATATTGGTTCACTTATGCTGAGGGTGGCAAAAATAGGATGCTTACAGATGCCCCTCTTTAGCCGAGATTGTTACTAATTGAAGGCTGAAGATAAAAGAACCACATTTTTGGTATATGAGTGAGATTGTTTATTGGGCTGCACTTATGGTGATTCATCATAAACTGCCTACGTATTTTAAGGGTGTCCTAGAAATCAAGCCCAGAATATAGTTCGACTGGCAAGAAGGTTTGTTCTTCTTGGAAAAATGATTAATGTTCTTCTTGTATGAAGCTAGGCTGTGAATACAAGGCTCATTTGTAGGCTGGGAACCTCTTCTTACTGAGGTGGAACTCATGATGTAAGGTACACGTGGGCTTGAACCCGACTTAATCCATTTATAGACTGATAAACCTCTTCTTGTATGAAGCTAAGCTGTGAATACAAGGCTCATTTGTAGGCCGGGAACCTCTTCTTGCTGAGGTGGAACTCATGATGCAAGGTATTCACGAGCTTGAACCCGGCTTGATCCATTTGTAGGCTGATAAACCTCTTCTTGTATGGAGCTAGGCTGTGAATACAAGGCTGGTTTGTAGGCTTGGAACCTCTTCTTGTATGGAGTTGGGCTGAGAATACAAGGCTGATTATACGAGCTTGGACTCGACTTTGATATGTCTGGATGGAGGAATTATTGTCTTTTCCTTGATTGAACTGAGGCTCTTTTGATTGAGATTCTGAGATTGTTTTTCTGAATAAGCTAGGGCTCTGCATTTGATTCACTTATAGGCTGAGATTGACTTGATCTTTGAATGAGCTAGGGCTCTACATTTGATTTACTAATAATCTGAGATTGATTTGATCTTTGGATGAGCTAGGGCTCTGCATTCACTTATAGACTGAGATTGACTTGATCTTTGAATGAGCTAGGGCTCTACATTTGATTCACTAATAATCTGAGATTGATTTGGTCTTTGGATGAGCTAGGGCTCTGCATTCACTTATAGGCTGAGATTGACTTGATCTTTGAATGAGCTAGGGCTCTACATTTGATTTACTAATAATCTGAGATTGATTTGATCTTTGGATGAGCTAGGGCTCTACATTCACTTATAGGCTGAGATTGACTTGATCTTTAGATGAGCTAGGACTCTGCATTTGATTCACTTATAGACTGAGATTGATTTGAACTTTAGATGAGCTAGGGCTCTGCATATGATTTACTTAGACTGAGATTGATTTGAACTTTGGATGAGCTAGGGCTCTACATTCGATTCATTTATAGACTGAGATTGATTTGAACTTTGGATGAGCTAGGGCTCCGCATTTGATTATGAAATGAACAAGAACTCAGAAGGTCAATTTTAGGGTGAGGAATTTGCTATTGATTCTGAAATGAGCAAGGACTCAGAAGGTCACTTATAGGGTAAGGAATTTGCTATTGATTCTGAAATGAACAAGAACTCCAAAGGTCACTTTTAGGGTGAGGAATTTGCTATTGATTCTGAAATGAGCAAGGACTCAGAAGGTCACTTATAGGGTAAGGAATTTACTACTGATTCTGAAATGAGCAAGAACTCAGAAGGTCACTTATAGGGTGATACTGAATGACTCATCTTGGAAGTTCCTACCAGCTTTGGACCTTTGGGATTGAAAATAGGAATATCCTTCTTGGAAGCTCTATGGCTACGAACCTTTAGGATGCTCGAAAGTGACCCATACAGGAAGTCTTTGTTGACTTTGAACCTTTAGGGTTGAAATCTGACCCATCTTGGAAGTCTCTTGACTTTGAACCTATAGAGTGCTGGACATAATTGAAATGATGGTGAATTCCTTGGCAGTTTTCCAAGGTTTTTTTGCCCCTGTTTTATTGGTAAAGGCATAAAACATGGCATCAATGGAAATAGTGTCATGGACATTGCTGGCATGATACCTAGATTTGAAATTTGCCATTTATGACCTGGTACTTCAAGTTTGACTCAAGTTCAGCACGGTAGTGATGACTTGGTTGCTCCCTTGGAAGGGTTCCATGTAATTTGAAAGTGATGATTTTCTTAAGTCAATATTGGTGTTGTTGGATTTCGGATTGAAAGAAACTCTAGCGAGGATTTTGGACAAGAATGAGGGGAGCTTGACAGTCTCTAACCAAAGTGATTTTATTGATTGACCTTGGTGTTAAACTGTCGAGGGGCATCTGATCAACTAAGTTCTTTGACTGTGCACTATGGTAGACCAAATTGGTAGAACAGCCAAGCGGCGATGAAATGTGACATGGGTTTGGCCCTTGATCTAGGCTCATGAAAAGCTCAGGGCTTTGCAACATTGTTGTGCCAATTTTGAAAGATGAATGAACCATGGCCCCAAAGTAGGCATGAGGAGCAAAGGATTCGAAGTGTTCCTTCAGAGAATTTGGTGACTAAATCCTAACAAGTGAGGGACCACATTGGATTTTCTTCATCAACAGGATTGGGAGAACTGAGAAATTAGAAAAAACCAACTTGGATGGACCTACTTCTATTGACTAGGAATGTCACACCCCAATTTCCACACTGTTCAGAATGGTGTGATGAACCGCTAGCAAACCAACGGTTCAACCAGGATCTCGAGTAGGCTATCCCCGCGTTATCTGAACCCCCATACATCTGTAATCACAATCAGAGTAAATACACAATAGCGGAAGTCTTATAATAAAATGAACTGAGAATCTACGGTGATATTAATAATTTAATAGCAAATTATTTTGTATCCACTGAGACATAAATAAATATCAAATACATGTCTTTATTAAATCCAAATAAAGAAATCTAGAAAATATCTAATCGAATACACATGAGTTGCACTCGCAAGAGGAGTCATGTGTATCTACTTCAGCTTCAACTTCCATCGCCGCTACGTTCCCGTATGCTAGAGTATTCATATAATCTTCAACAGTATAACCTGCATCATCAACTAAAAATATCCGACGTCGAGGGGTGAGCACACATCATGGCTCAGTGAGTAGACAAGACAATGCAATAGTACATATGCATGCAATCAATTCATATCTTTGGTCTGGTTTAAAGTTTGCAATATGCAATAGAAAGGTTTAGGTAGTCAAAGGTCGCGTTTATTGACCCTGCCTCTATACACAAGTGTGTGACGCCGCCCGAAGGTAACGTTTATCATCGACTCACAAGCACCCAATCATGAACATTATATAACAAAGGTTAACGTTTATTGCTATATAGTTCCATACCAACACGTAAGCCCCTGTTAGCGAGGGCTGCAAACTGGGCTCGCAACTAACCAATCCTAATGCCAAAAAGTTTATCCAAGGCCTCACCCCAGCATACCTCAGAATGCCCATAGAGATAGAGCTAAGGCCCCCCGATAGAGTATAGGACTCAAGGACCGAGACCACCTCCCCTGATACTCTACGACATAATAGTTTTGCTAAAGTAATGGCGATACGACGATGCTAATGCACAAGACTTGAGTTAGAGATAGAGCTAAAGTACTGAGACCTGCCAAAGGTTAACGTTTATTGACGTTCTCATCACACCTCCCCTGATACTCGCTCGCATCAAGTACACCAATCAGACACATACAATCACATGCCTATTCCTATCATCATCATCATCATGTTATAACAATAAAGTAAATATGCATGAACAAATAATAGAAATATTGGATGACATGTTGTATGCACATTACAAACATATTCGCATAGAATCAAGCATGGCATTGGACTCAAGAAAATAAAAAACAGTTTGTTATTAATCAATTAGTTTAGAGTTCTGTTTCCTCACCTTAGCTTGCTAATAGATACTTTTCCAAGCTTTAAAATCACCTTTATAATGTTATTATATTGCTAGAAAACCTAACAAAGTCGATAAAATTTAATTAGAATTTATTCAGAATTTAAAAACCATTCTGTTAACTGAGGGTCGGAGGTAGGGTCGGAGTCCTGATCAACCCTGGGTGCGACCCTCCCCAAATCTGAACTTCCCGAACACTGAGGGTCGATGGTTAGGATCACCTAGGGTCGGATGGTCATCGACCCTCGGTGCGACCCTCGGTGCACTTTGGTCGATTTTTCTCTTTTAGTCCATTCTTCATGCTTGGTTTCCTATGGATTGTTTCTACATTCCATTCAACATTCATTCCATGGTCTAGAACCATGAATCATCCACCTAAATAGCTTTCATGCATTCCCCTATGGTTTTCTATAAAAACCTAACCATGGATTGATGGTTTGGGTTTCTCCGAGATCACACTCTCATCAATATCTAACCTAAGGTCTGTAGAAACTCATAGAATTAGTATCCATACCTGAGAAGAATACTCCTTCTCTGCAACTGTTCTCTTTTGGCTAAATTATCTTCCTTGCTTCTCTTCTTCTTCTTTTCCTTCTCTTCTCTTTCTCTCAATTCAATTAGGGTTGTGAAAGGAGTGAAAGAGGCTTAGGGACGTCCTTTAAATAGAGTAGGAACATCCTAAAATAAGTCCCATTGAGATTAGGAAAAAAATCCCAATCGAAAATTAGGAAATTTCCTAATTTCTATTTCTTACGGTAATCGAGAGTCGATGGGAGGGTCGATGATCCCGTCGACCCTAGGGTTCAAGATGTCCGACCCTCCCTTCAAAATTTAGGGTCAGACTTTATGCTTTGGGAGGTCCGACCCTGCTTAGCTGGGTATGCGACCCTCCCTTCAAATTAAGTGTTTTTGGGTCGATTTGATACCTGGGATCTTGATCTCCTTCACGCCCTTAGTCCATTTGACTCGACCATGATGGGTAAACCTGGTTGAAGCTGGTAAGACCGGGTTAGATTGACAAGGGTCTTACAACTCCCCCCTACTTATAAAAATTTCATCCTCGAAATTATACGTACCTTTTGAATCAAATAAGTGAGGGTATTGCTTTCGCATAACATTTTCTTCTTCCCTTGTAACTTCTTCCATGTCTCTACTTTTCCATGTGACCTTAACATAATAGATATCTCGGTTGCGTAGACGTTGAATCTTTTGGCTGGTGATTTCTGTTGATGTTACTTCAAATGTCAAATCATCAGTCAATTCCAACAAATCTACTATCAAAACGTGCGTTGGATCTTTGACATACTTCTTCAATAGGGAAATGTGAAATATGTCATGCACACTTGACATAGATGGTGGTAGTGCTAACCGATAAGCCACTTTACCACGCTTAGCTAGAATTTCATACGGCCCGACATATCTTGGACTTAGTTTCCCTTTCTGCCCAAACCTTTTTAATCCTCGCATAGGCGATACCTTTAAAAATACTTTATCACCCACGGCGAACTCCAGATCTCTGCGTCGAGTATCTGCATATTGCTTATGACGGTTCTGAGCCGTTCTCACTCTTTCCTTAATAATGTCGACCACTCGGCAAGTCTCTTCAACAAACTCCGGTCCAATAATACTACGTTCTCCAACTTCATTCCAAAACAAAGGAGTTCGACACTTTCTGCCATACAGTGCTTCATAAGGTGACATCTGTATAGTAGCCTGATAGCTATTGTTATAAGCGAACTCGATCAATGGCAACCTTTCATCACATGATCCTTCGAAATCAATTACACATGCTCGTAGCATATCTTCTAGAATCTGAATTGTACGCTCTGACTGTCCGTCTGTCTATGGGTGGAATGCAGTACTGAACTTCAATGTTGTACCCATACCCTTTTGCAATCCTTCCCAAAACTTGGAAGTAAATCGTGGATCTCTATCAGACACAATGCTTTCTGAAACACCATGTAACCGAACAATATTATCCACATACAGCTTTGCTAACCTTTCCAGTGTATACTGAGGTCGTATAGGTATGAAGCGAGCTGTTTTAGTCAGACGGTCCACAATCACCCAAACTGCGTCAACTACTCGAGGAGTCAGTGGTAGTCCCGTGACGAAGTCCATAGTGATGCAGTCCGATTTCCATGCTGGTTTCGATAATGGCTGTAACAGTCTTGTGGGTCTTTGACATTCAGCTTTTAATTTCTGACAATTTAGGCATTGAGACACGAACTTGGCTACACCTGCTTTAATTCCCCTCCACCAATATAGTTTCTTTAGATCATGATACATTTTTGTACTTCCAGGATGTATCGAATAGATGGTGGTATGGGCTTCCTTCATCAGTCGATGTCTAGTGTCCATACTTTCTGTTTTAGGTACACATATTCTTCCTTTGTATTTCAGTACCCTCTCTTCATCCAAGGTGAACTCAGGATTAGTCCTACCTTTTTCGATATCTTCTTGTACAGTTCTCAGATAAGGATCTGATTTAATAGCTGTCTTTACTTCATCCATTATGTTTGGTATAATTTTCAAAGCGGCGAACATATTTGAAAATCGATGAATAAACCCTTGGTTGGCTGACTCATCCGTTGCGTCTATCACATATTGCTCATTTCCGTGATTGAATACCATTCCAGTAGTACACATTGCTGCAGTTGTGCTAACCTCTCCTTGTGATTTTATCATTGCTTTTCTGCTTAATGCATCCGCTACTACGTTCGCTTTTCTCGGATGATACTGGATATCACAATCATAGTTTTTCAATAGTTCCAGCCATCTTCTTTGTCTCATATTCAACTCCTTCTGATTAAATAAATAAGTAAGACTTTTATGGTCCGACTTAATCTGAAATTTCTCTCCGTATAGATAATGTCTCCATATCTTGACAGCATGTACTACTGTCGCTAACTCCAAATCATGGGTGGGGTAATTTTTCTCATTTATTTTCAACTGTCTCGAGGCGTAAGCAATTACTTGCTCTCCTTGCATAAGCACACATCCTAGTCCCAGTCTTGATGCATCAGTGTATAAAGTAAATGTCTGTCCTGGAACGGGAATAGTCAAAATCGGAGCGGATATCAATCTGGTCTTCAACGTTTGGAAACTCTTCTCACATTTATCGGTCCACACAAAATTTTCACCTTTCTTAATCAAACTTGTGAGAGGTACGGCAATTTGGGAATAGTCTTCTACGAATCTTCGATAATAACCAGCTAGTCCCAGAAAACTTCTAATTTCTGAAACGCTCTTTGGTGCTTCCCACTTTACAATAGCCTCGATCTTGCTGGGGTCCACTTTGATTCCTTCAGAGGATACTACATGGCCTAAGAAGGCGACTTCATTTAACCAAAACTCACACTTTGAAAATTTGGCATATAGCTTCTCTTTCCTTAAACGATGTAGGGCGGCGTTTAGGTTCTTGATATGAGTTTCTTCATCCTTGGAGTATACCAGTATATCATCAATAAATACTATAATCGACTTATCCAACATATCATGGAAAACCCGGTTCATTAGTTCCATAAAAGTTGCTGGTGCGTTTGTTAATCCAAAAGAAATGACCAAGAACTCATAATGTCCATATCTGGTCCTGAAAGTTGTCTTCGGAATATCACTTTCATTAATCTTCAGCTGATGATAGCCTGATCGATGATCGATCTTAGAAAACACTTTTGCTCCTTGTAACTGATCGAACAAGTCATCGATCCGAGGTAGTGGGTATCGATTCTTGATTGTCAGTTTATTCAACTCTCGATAGTCGATGCGCCGGCGCTCCCCATGGTGATATACTGGGTCGAACATAACCCTTGTCCAGCAGTTCCTGTTGTTGCACTTTCAGTTCCTTCAGTTCAGTAGGAGCCATTCTGTAAGGTGCTTTTGATACTGGTGCGGCTCCAGGTACAAGGTCTATCACAAACTCTGTGGCTCGGTAGGGTGGTAATCCTGGTAGTTCCTCCAAAAATATGTCGGGATAGTCCCGCACGACTTCAATATCTTCCATTTGTGGTGCTTCCTTGGTTAGGTCGACCACTGACACTAGATACCCGACTGCCCCCTTCTCAAGGCACTTCTTAGCCTTTAGTGCTGAGAGTATGAGCTTGCGTCTACGGGGAAGTTTGGTTCCCGAAAAACTAAATTCTGCTCCTTCTTTGTCTTTGAACGTTAGCTTCTTTTCGGCGCATAATAGGTCTGCAGAATGCCGAGCTAACCAGTCCATTCCCAAGATGACGTCAAAGTCTGCCATCACAAGTTGTATCAAGGTTGCATCTAAGGTTTTCTCGCCAATGAGAACTGGACATGGTCCATAGCCTTTCTCTAATTCCACTTCTAACCCCATCGGCGACCGTACAAGTAATTTGCAGTCTAATGTTTTGATGGGTAATTTTATCATCTTTTCGAATGACACAGATATAAATGAATGAGTGGCTCCTGAATCAAAGAGTACTCTGGCGGGTACGCCATTTATAGGTACGATACCTGTGATTTATTTCACTTAGTCTACATGCTCATGCAATGTAATTACAACTTAAAAAGTTTCAATCATACTTGTGACCACATCGGGTGATGCGGCAGCATCCTCAGATGTAACAGCATATACCCGTCCCTGATGGAACTGCTTCTTGGGCTTAGGGCACTCCCTTGCCATATGTCCCGGTTGGTTGCAGTTAAAACACTTCGGGCCTTCAGAATTTGGCTTTGGCTGCTCTTGAACCACTGGAGTAGTCCTGGGTGCAGCAGTAAAGCCCTGAGTACGGATGGATTTTAATGTCTTGTTGTTCCCTCCGTTGTAAGTATTTCTAGCTGGCCTTTTGATACCCCGTTTCTACGTGAAATAACTCTCCTTTTGGCTCGATTCAATAACTCGAGCGATTTGGACAGCTTCATTATAAATCTTCTTTTCTAAGCCCAGAACGTGTTCCCTGATGCTTCCTCTCAGTCCCATGACAAACCTACGGGTTTTGGTGTATTCTTCTTGCATGCTAAGTGGTGCTAAGAAAAATAGCTCCTCGTAACGCTGTTGATATGCATCCACTGACATCTGTCCTTGATATAAACTCAAGAACTCTTTCTCCATAGAATCTTTGAAGCTTCGTGGAAAATATTTCTCAAAGAAAGCTTCTTTATAAACAGCCCAAGTTAGTTGGGCATGCTTGGTCAATAAGTAAACCCTAGTCAATTTCCACCAATGATGTGCGTTACCCTTTAGCATGAAGGTGGCACATAATACTTTTTCTTCCTCTGTGATAGTCATCATGAGGAAATTTCTCTCCATCTCGTCTATCCAGTGTGCTGGCCACAACGGATCAGACGGTTTGTCATTGAATTCCTTGGGTTTCATCTTCAAGAATTTCTCCACCAGTCGAGAGTGATCCAACTGATTTTGGGGATATGCCCCAAACATATGGGGTGGATACTGGTAATTAACCTGAGCTGCTTCCGGAGCCTGTACTGGAATCTGTGCAGCAGGTTGTTGAGGTGTCTGAGGTGCTGGGTGGTTACCCACCGGTGCTGCACTGGCTTGTCCTGTCTGCATAGGTGCAGCTTGAGTGGCTTGGAACATAATACCCATCGCAACTTGCATCTGAGCCTGTGCGTGTTGCATATGTTGCAGTTGCGGAGCCAGATTCATCACCACGGTTGCTAGCTCTGGTGGTGGAGGTGGCAAATTTGTAGGGTTTGCCTGTTCTGGATTACCTGGTCCATAATTATTTTCCTGACTGGTCTCCTCCACGGGTGGTGGTGGTGGAACTGCATTTCGGTTCTGTCAGGTTACCCTACGTCCAGACATAATTCCTTCTGTGATTGGTGGTGCCTGCAAATTATCAAAATAGTTGAGAAGTCATTTATATTTCATGTAGGCACGTTAACTGATATAAAATTCCAATTCCAGCTCATTTTTAAAAGAAAATACTATCTTTTCTATGCAAGGTCTATGGTGAGGATCGATGGTATGTCCGACCCTTAGTATCCGACCCTGGAAATGACCTGTTCTTCCCGAGAGCTGAGGGTCGATGGGTGTCCGACCCTCAGTTCCGACCCTTAGTTTTCTATCAGATTCCCGAGAGCCAAGGGTCGATGGGAGGGTCGATCCGAGGGTTGATGGTTCTGGTCGAATTGTCCGACCCTCAGACCAAAAATCAGATTTTTAAGATCCGATTTTGAGTCATTTCTTATTATTTTCCCTCCCGTTTCGACTCGTCTCTCCCCTCTGAGTTGCTACAGTGTCACTCCACTGTTTTTGGTCGGTTTGAGTCCGGGTTTCGACGTCCACGTCATCCATACAGGTATATTCTCCCATTTTCACCTGTTTCTAGGTTTTCTTTTCTAGGTTTTTTCTCATTTAACTGGTATTCTTCAAATTAAACTTTTTCCAATCATAAAAATTTGATTTTTATTGGGGGCTTTTGTTATTGGTGTCTCGAGGAACGAAAGCCCTCAAAATTTTTTGAGTTTCATCGGTTGGTTATCGAGAAACTTGGATTTTTGCTCGTTTGCCCTAATTTGTCAAAAATTTTTGATTTCTTAAAATTTCTTCCAATTGGTCTTCGTTAGTTCCAATTTCCTACTGTATGTGGGTTGTAGGATATGTATGAACTTACGTAAGTCCTCCTGCCCGCGTGTACGGGTGAAAAGTGAGGCTTTTGGCCAACTTACGTCGTTATAATGTCAAATTTTGGATTTTTATCCTATTAACTCCATATTTTCTTTTTTTTTCCTTTCTTACTTTGCAGATACTATGGCCCGTACTAAAATACCCCGAGTTCTTGATCCGCTTTGCTTCTTCTTCAACGAAGCCGAGGCACAGTATGCCGACTATGCTCGAAAGAAAGTGGAGGGTGGTCGTATGGTGAACTTGGCTGAGCTAGCCTTGTTCAACGTAGAGAGAGCATTTGGTGACATGGGGTGGCTCCCTGTCATTACTTACGACGCGTGCACATGTCCGGATTTGGTGCGTCAGTTCTATTGTAATCTCCAGGTGGTGGGGAATTACAATGACGTTGAGAGGGGTCAAGAGTTGCGCATCACCAGCTATGTTAAAGGGGTGCACATTTCATTTGACTATCGGCAACTGGCCGATCTGCTAGGCATTCCTTATGATGGCCCCATGGTGTACTGTGCGCCTAGAGGGCCCCAGTTTGTTTCCATGGAGATGAGGGCAGAGATTGACAACCAGCTGCTACGACCTGATTGCTGGCAGATGAGAGCCTGTTACCTGCGTCCTGCTCCACGGGTCTTCTGTAAGATTATCCAGCATAATCTGATTCCGCAGAGTGGGCACTATGAGAGGGTTTCTCAGCTGACCCAGTTTTTGATATATAGTATTTGCACTAGACAGCCAGTCTGTCTTCCATACATCATCATGCGGACCATGATTAGTGCTACGTTGTCCGGTCATAGGGGTAACCTACCCTATGGACGTATGATCACTGTCCTGCTTACTCGCCTGGGGGTGGACTTAGTAGATGAGAAGATTCAGGAGAAAATCTTCTCGTCGCCTCTAGATTGGGAGGCTATCTGTAAGATGGGCATGCGGGATGCTCAAGTCAGTGATGAGGAGAGGAACGAGATGGTACGCCCTCACACTCGTATTGAGATGGCTGATGCTGAGGCTACTGCTGCCGCTGTTAGAGCTCATGTGGATCCCGTCGACGATGACGACCGTATGTATATGGATGTCGACGCGATACCCCCGCCTTCACCTACGCATGCGGCTGGAGTTGGTACTTCTTCTGCGGTGGATCCTGTACCTGAGACTGGTCCTTCTCATGTGGCTGGTCCTTCACGCCCACCTTCTGATATGATGGAGATGCTGCAGGAGATCAAGGAGGCTCATTGTAGATCTGATCTGAGGATGGATGAGTTGCTAGCCGCCCAGCACGCATCAGACACGCGGATGGGAGAGCTCCTTGAGGTTCAGCGTGCGACTGATAGGAGGGTAGCCGATCTTACTACTAGTCTACAGACGACCCAGACTCAGATAGCCTGGTTGACTAGAGTCTATGCCGAGGACTACGACAGAGACCGTGAGGCTCCGCCTCCTCCTTTGCCTCCAGCTTCTTGATTGTACTTTATTTTCTTTGTACTACGGAGTAACTGTCCGGGTTATGGACTGTACTCTGCTTTAGTTATGTATATATAGTTTGTTTCTCTCTCATTGTATGTAACTTGTTTTCCCTTTAATAGATGCATTATTCTCTTTTTAAATTTGGTCTCAACCATCACTTGTGCTTATAGTGTGTTAATATTACTGTTTTTACTTTTATCCTATCTCAGTTCACATTTGTCTTAAATGTATGTTAGTTCAGCGGACAAGGCTTGAGATGCTCTGATACCAAGTTGTCATACCCCAATTTTTGCACTGTTCAGAATGGTGTGATGAACTGCTAGCAAGCCAACAGTTTAACCAGGATCTCGAGTAGGCTATCCCCGTGTTATCTGAACCTCCATACATCCGTAATCACAATCAGAGTAAATACACAATAGCGGAAGTTTTATAATAAAATGAACTGAGAATCTACGGTGATATTAATAATTTAATAGCAAATTATTCTGTTTCCACTGAGACATAAATAAATATCAAATATATGTCTTTATTAAATCCAAATAAAGAAATCTAGAAAATATCTAATCGAATACACATGAGTTGCACTCGCAAGAGAAGTCATGTGTATCTACTTCAGCTTCAGCTTCCATCGCCGCTACGTTCCCGTATGCTGGAGCATTCATATAATCTTCAACGGTATAACCTGCATCATCAACTAAAAATATTCGACGTCGAGGGGTGAGCACACATCACGGCTCAGTGAGTAGACAAAACAATGCACAGTACATATGCATGCAATCAATTCATATCTTTGGTCTGGTTTAATGTTTGCAATATGCAATAGAAAGGTTTAGGTAGTCAAAGGTTGCGTTTATTGACCCCGCCTCTATTCACAAGTGTGTGACGCCGCCTGAAGGTAACGTTTATCGTCGACTCACAAGCACTCAATCATGAACATTAAATAACAAAGGTTAACGTTTATTGCTATATAGTGCCATACCAACACGTAAGCCCTGTTAGCGAGGGCTGCAAATTGGGCTCGCAACTAACCAATCCTAATGCCAAAAAATGTATCCAAGGCCTCACCCCAGCGTACTTAGAATGTCCATAGAGATAGAGCTAAGGCCCCCCGGTAGAGTATAGGACTCAAGGACCGAGACCACCTCCCCTGATACTCTACGACATAATAGTTCTGCTAAAGTAATGACGATACGACGATGCTAATGCACAAGACTTGAGTTAGAGATAGAGCTAAAGTGCTGAGACCCGCCAAAGGTTAACGTTTATTGAGGTTCTCATCACACCTCCCCTGATACTCGCTCGCATCAAGTACACCAACCACACACATACAATCACATGCCTATTCCTATCATCATCATCATCATCATCATGTTTTAACAATAAAGTAAATATGCATGAACAAATAATAGAAATATTGGATGACATGTTGTATGCACATTACAAACATATTCGCATAGAATCAAGCATGGCATTGGACTCAAAAAAATAGAAAACAGTTTGTTATTAATCAATTAGTTTAGAGTTCTGTTTCCTCACCTTAGCTTGCTAATAGATACTTTTTCAAGCTTTAAAATCACCGTTATAATGTTATTATATTGCTAGAAGACCTAACAAAGCCGATAAAATTTAATTAGAATTTATTCAGAATTTAAAAACCATTCTGTTAACTGAGGGTCGGAGGTAGGGTCGGAGTCCTGATCGACCCTGGGTGCGACCCTCCCCAAATCTGAACTTCCCGAACACTGAGGGTCGATGGTCAGGATCACCTAGGGTCGGATGGTCATCGACCCTCGGTGCGACCCTCGGTGCGACCCTCGGTGCACTTTGGTCGATTTCTCTCTTTTAGTCCATTCTTCATGCTTGGGTTCCTATGGCTTGTTTCTACATTCCATTCAACATTCATTCCATGGTCTAGAACCATGAATCATCCACCTAAATAGCTTTCATGCATTCCCCTATGGTTTTTCATAAAAACCTAACCATGGATTGATGGTTTGGGTTTCTCCGAGATCACACTCTCATCAATATCTAACCTAAGGTCTGTAGAAACTCATGGAATTAGTATCCATACCTGAGAAGAATACTCCTTCTCTGCAACTGTTCTCTTTTGGCTAAATTCTCTTCCTTGCTTCTCTTTTTCTTCTTTTCCTTCTCTTTTTCTTCTTTTCCTTCTCTTCTCTTTCTCTCAATTCAATCAGAGTTGTGAAAGGAGTGAAAGAGGCTTAGGGACATCCTTTAAATAGAGTAGGAACATCCTAAAATAAGTCCCATCGAGATTAGGAAAGAAATCCCAATCGAAAATTAGGAAATTTCCTAATTTCTATTTCTTACGGTAACCGAGGGTCGATGGGAGGGTCGATGATCCCGTCGACCCTAGGGTTCAAGATGTCCGACCCTCCCTACAAAATTGAGGGTCTGACTTTCTGCTTTGGGAGGTCCGACCCTGCTTAGCTGGGTATGCGACCCTCCCTTCAAATTAAGTGTTTTTGGGTCGATTTGATACCTGGGATCTCGATCTCCTTCATGCCCTTAGTCCATTTGACTCGACCATGATGGGTAAACCTGGTTCAAGGTGGTAAGACCGGGTTAGATTGACATGGGTCTTACAAGGAAAGTTAATGATTTCTGACTAGACAATGGATCCTAGATGTAATGCTCATGATCAAGTTCAATTCATCTACATAGGGTATATCTATGCCCCAGCGTGTGCATGTTGTGACAGACCACTACTACGGTGTGCTAAAGGCAAGATAGAAGGAAACGAGCAATCTAATAGAGTTGGAACTAGGTTGAATCTGGATTGCATCTAGAATTTGACCATGCTTCCAAGGTCAAGGGAATATTGACAGATTGATTGTAGAAAGTGACTTCTTTGCTAAACCCTTCTTGAATCCTAAAAAATGAGGGAAGTGATGATTTGAATGAATTTGGCTACATCCCTAACCAGGCCATGAGAATTTGCTCTCTCCCTAACATTACCAAAGGATTTAAAGATAGAATTCTGTTAAAGGCAATGCTGTGGAGCCCAAAAGGCAAACAGATGATGGTTTGTTCAACTCCTCTGAGTATGATTCACTGGAAAGCAAGAGGGGTTCCTTTCCTTATGGAGGGTAGACTAGGTATGACACTTGTCTACATGAACCACTGAATTTTTCTATGTAGGGCCAAGGAGGGCAATGCTTTAGGGTTGCATCAGGTCGCCTATCCTCACTGAGGTATTATGGGTTTCTCATTGAGGTTTCTTGGGTTGCTTTTCCTTGCTGAGGATTCGTTTCTTCTCATTATTTTTTTAATTTTTTCTTTTTGCGAACCCCTTCTTGGGTTGAATAAAGAGTCCTGATATGGTGAGGATATCGCCAAAATTATGGTCCTATCCAATGGTCTGAAACCCTTAGGGGAAATCCGAATGGCATGACTTTCATTACAAATGGGTAGCCTTGCCCCACTGTTTAAGTTGACACCTACACGCATTGATAGGCGGGCAGCTATTTGAATCATCACTAAAAGCGATCTTAGGGAAATGCAGTCCCACACCAAAATTAAATGGTGTCGAATTATGTTTTCCTTTCTTGGAGATGTTCAGATGGAACACATGTCTCAACAAGCTACATCGAGTTACCGAATCAGTCACGATCATATCTGGGCCTGAAACCTTTAAGTTTGTTGACAAGTATTGATGTTGAAGGTCCAAGAGGAATGATGTGAAACTGTCCACATGGGTTTACCATTGGGAGAGTGTTTGGTTTTTTTATGTAGAATGGGATTATCTTACAGAGAAGATCACATTTTATTGGCTTGAGAAATGAAGGGCTTATAGGAATCTTGGGAAGCCATCGGATGTAATGAACAACAGATGAGAGTTCCAGCCAGATTCATGAATTTATATATAAAATGATGACATGATCACGAGATCAATGCCATGAAAACTGATAATCAAAAGAAGGGCTTGTGATAGAGACTCCTTGGAAGGCCATCAGATTGATAGACAGGAGAGAGAGTCTAATGTCGATGAGAAATCTTTCTCTAATGATGAAGAAGTGATGAGATCGTCTCCAGTAAAGGCGGGACATTATTGGCCAAAATCAAAAGTTTGGTCCAACATGCTGTGAATCTCGAAGAACGATCGCACTTGCTATCAGGCTTTGATTGGAACTATCATCCTCTTGAAGTGAGAGGGACAATTGGTTTACTATCGAGCTCCAATGCCATTCAACTTCTTACTATTTTCTTTTTTCTTTTTTTTTTTTGGATGTGGAGGCCACATAATGCAGTACTTCGCTTGATCGCAAAGTTGAATCATGACATTCAATATTGGATTTGAATCTTCTTCTTCCAAACATTTCCAATCAAATAGAACATCTTTGCCCCAGTTAGTACTCTGATCTTCTGTAAACTTTATGAACATTTGTGACTGTTCATCTAGATATGATTTTATCTGAATGGTAAATCCGTATGCTATCCTCTGGAAGTTAATCATCACCTTCTGTCTGATGTGACTACCTCCCATTATTGATGTAGATAAAACATAGGCTTGAATTTTCTTTTCCTTTCTCTTTCTCTCTTTTTTTTTTTTTCTAGATGTGGAGGCCACATAATGCATAGCTGTTCTTGATCGCAAAGTTGAATCATGACTTTCAATATTGGATTTGAATCTTCTTCTTCCAAACATTTCCAATCTGATAGAACATCTTTGCCCCAGTTAGTACTCTGATCTTCTGTAAACTTCATGAACATTTGTGAATGCTCATCTAGTAGCTGATTTTATCAGAATGTTGAATCCGTATGTTGTCCTCTAGAAGTTAATCATCACTTTTTATCTAATGTGACTATCTCCCATTATTGATGTAGATAAAACATATGCTTGAATTTTCTTTTCCATTTTTTTTGAGTATTCCAATGACCTCATTCTTTGATTTTGGGATTGGTCATTCATCATGTATCTCTTGCTTGCAGATGATGTACTTTGTAAGAACATTGGTATTCCATCTTTTTGGTGGCACATCTGTCCTCTACTCATTTACTGATTGGCTGACCTGCTGATATGATCTGTTACTATCTATTGCTTTCTTTGGAATCTTTTCATAGGTAAAATAAATGGCAGCTTCTCTAATACATGTTTCTTGAGAGTACTCTTATGTCTCCCGATTGATCATTTAAAGCTTTCCCAGACGTGTTGGACCTTTCTTTCTTCAGAGACCAGGTGGCATAAAAGTTCAAGAGACGGCTCATCATTTCAATCATCTTCAGAGTCAGAATTGACTGTGCACGTGGAATAGGAGGATGTATGAAACTGGGAGGAAATGTATGGAAGAGACAAATCACAGAGCTTGAAATCCCAAACGGGGGTTTTTTTTTTTTTTTTGGGGGGGATGGGTTGGTTTTTTTTAAAAAAAAAAAAAAAATTAGATCGGGGGAGGGGAGGATATACGGAAAAAAGGAGAGGGAAAGAAAAAAAAAAAAAAAGCGGAAAGGAAAAAAAGAGGAAAAGTGGAAGACCCGTGTCAATCTAACCCGGTCTTACCACCTTGAACCAGGTTTACCCATCATGGTCGAGTCAAATGGACCAAGGGCATGAAGGAGATCGAGATCCCAGGTATGAAATCGACCCAAAAACACTTAATTCTAGGGGAGGGTCGCACACCCAGCTAAGCAAGGTCGGACCTCCCAAACCAGAAAGATCGACCCTCAGTTTTTGAGGGAGGGTCGGACAGCTTAAGACCCTAGGGTCGACGGGATCATCGACCCTCCCATCGACCCTCGGTTTCTGACGAAAACTGAAATTAGGAAATTTCCTAATTTTCGGTTGGGATTCTTTCCAAATCTCAATGGGATTATTATAGGACATTCCTAGTATATTTAAAGGATGTCCCTAAGCCACATTCACTCCTTTCACAACCCTAATTGAATTGAGAGAAAGAGAGAAGAAGGAAAAGAGGAAGAAAGGAGGCTAGGAAGAATGCTTAGCAAAAAGGAGAAGAAATTGCAGAGGAAAGTAATCTTCTCAGGTATGGATATTAATTCCATGAGTTTCTACAGACCTTAGGTTAGATATGATTGAGTGTAGGATTTCGGAGAAACCCAAACCATCCATCCATGGTTAGGTTTTCATGGAAAACCATGGGAGGATGCACGAAAGCTATCTAGATGAATCATACATGGTTCTAGACCATGGAATGAATGTTGAGTGAATGTAGGAAGCAAGCCATAGGACCCCAAACACGAATAATGGATTAAAAAGTGGAAATTGGACCAGAGTGCACCGAGGGTCGCACCGAGGGTCGATAGACCATCCGACCCTAGGAGTTTCTGACCATCGACCCTCAGCATTCGGGAAGTTCAGAATGGAGGGATGGTCGATAGACCCATCGACCCTAGCATCGACCCTAGCATCGACCCTCAGTTGACAGAATGGTTTTTAAATTCTGAATTAATTCTAATTAAATTCTATCGACTTTGTTAGGTTTGCTAGCAATATAATACCGTTATAACAGTGATTCTAAAGCTTGGAAAAGTATCTATTAGCAAGCTAAGGTGAGGAACCTTAACCCCAAACTAAATTGGTTAATAATAAACTATTTTTCTTTTATTGAGTCCTATGCCATGTTTGATTCTATGCGAATATGATTGTAATGTGCATACAGCATGCCATCCAATATTTCTATTACTTGTTCATGCATATTTACTTTACTGTTTATAACATGATGATGATGATGATGATAGGAATAGGCATGTGCTTGTATGTGTTTGGTTGGTGTGCTTGATGCGAGAGAGTATCAGGGGAGGTGTGATGAGAACGTCAATAAACGTTAACCTTTGGCGGGTCTCAGCACTTTAGCTCTATCTCTAACTCAAGTCTTGTGCATTGACATCGTCGTATCGCCATTACCTTAGCGGAACTATTATGTCGTAGAGTATCAGGGGAGGTGGTCTCGGTCCATGTAGTCTCTGACTCTATCGGGGGGCCTTTGCTCTATCTCTATGGGCATTCTGAGGGATGCTGGGGTGAGGCCTTGGATACACTATTTGGCATTAGGATTGGTTAGCAGCGAGCCCAGTTTGCAAGCCCTCGCTAACAGGGGCTTACGTGTTGGTATACCATTATATAGCAATAAACGTTAACCTTTGTTGTATAATGTTATGGTAGGGTGGATGGGGACGACGATAAACGTTAACCTTCGGGCGGGCTTCCACACCCTGTGTATAGAGGCGGTGTCAATAAACGTTAACCTTTGACCACCCAACCTTTCTATTGCACATTGCAAACTATAAACCAAGACCAAAGATATGAATTGACTTTTTGCATGCATATGTAATGTTGCATTGTTTTGGCTACTCACTGAGCCGTGTTGTGTGCTCACCCCTCGACGTCGAATATTTTTAGTTGATGATGCAGGTTATACAGTGGAAGATTATATGAATGCGTCGGCGTATGGAAACGTTGCAGCTATGGACGTTGGAGCTGAAGATGATACACACGACTCCTCTTGCGAGTGCAACTCGTGTGTATTCGATTAGATATTTTTTTTTAGGTTTCTTTATTGGATTTATAAGACATGTATTTGGTATTTAAATATTTATGTCTCGGTTAATCACAGAATAATTTGCTATTATTTATGGATATCAACTTAGTTCTCAGTTCATATTATTTATAAATTTTCCGCTATTGTGTATTACTCTGATTATGATTGTGGATGCGTGTTAAGTTTGGATAATGTGGGGATAGCCTATAAGAGATCCTGGTTGAACCATTGGTTATTTGGCGGTTCATCACACCATTCTGAAGTGTGCGGAATCGGGGTGTGACAACTTGGTATCAGAGCCTCTCAGGCCTTGCCCGCCGAACTGACACACATTCCAGACCATTGTGAACTAAGATAGGATAAATTAAAAGCTTTAATACAAACACACTGTAAGCACAAGTGATGATTGAAACCGAATTAAAAAGAGAATAATGCATCTATTAAAGGGGAAACCAGTTACATACAAGGAGTGAGAGAAACAAAACGTATATACATCACTAAAGCAGAGTACAGTCCACAACCCGGACAGTTACTCTGTAGTACAAGAAAAGTAAAGTACAATCAGGAAGCTGGAGGCGAAGGAGGAGGCGGTGCCTCACGATCTCTGTCGTAGTCCTCAGCATAGACTCTAGTCAACCAGGCTATCTGAGTCTGGGTCGTCTGTAGACTAGCTGTAAGACCGGCTATCCTCTGATCAGTCGCACGCTGCACCTCTAGGAGCTCTCCAATCCGCGCATCTGATGCGTGCTGAGCAGCCAACAGCTCATCCATCCTCAGATCAGATCTGCGCTGAGCATCCCTGATCTCCTGCAGCATCTCCATCATATCAGAAGGTGGGCGTGAAGGACCAGCATCATGAGAAGGACTGGCCTCGGGTACCGAAGCCGCCGCAGCAGAAGTACCAACTCCATCCGCCTGTGTGGGTGATGGCGGGGGTATCGCGTCGACATCCATATACATACGATCATCATCGTCGATCGGATCTCCCCGAGCCCTAGCAGCAGCCGCAGCATCAGTCACCTCGACCCGAGTGTGAGGGCGCACCATCGCGTTCCTCTCCTCATCGCTAACCTCCGCATCTCGCAGCCCCATCTTGCAGATAGCCTCCCAATCTAGAGGCGACGAGAAGGTCTTCTCCTGGATCTTCTCATCAACTAGATCCACCCCCAAACGGGTCAGTAGCACTGTAATCATGCGTCCATAGGGTAGATTACCCCTATGACCGGACAATGTGGCACTGATCATCGTCCGCATGATGATGTAAGGAAGGCAGACCGGCTGTCGAGTGCATATGCTGTAGATCAAGAACTGGGTCAGCTGAGACACCCTCTCATAGTGCCCACTCTGCGGAATCAGATTATGCTGGATAATCTTGCAGAAGACTCGTGGAGATGGACGCAAGTAGCAAGCTCTCATCTGCCATCTATCGGGACGGAGCAACTGATTGTCGATCTCTGCTCTCATCTCCATCTCAACAAACTGTGGCTCTCCGGCGCACAGTACACCATAGGGCCATCGAAGGGAATGCCCAACAGATCGGCCAGCTGCCGATAGTCAAAAGAAATGTGCACCCCCTTGACGTAGCTAGTGATGCGCAACTCCTGACCCCGCTCGACATCATTGTAATCCCCCACCACCTGGAGATTACAATAGAACTGGCGCACCAAGTCTGGACATGTGCACGCGTCGTATGTGATGACAGGGAGCCACCCCATGTCGCCAAAAGCTCTCTCGACGTTGAACAAGGCTAGATCAGCCAGGTTCACCATACGACCCCCTTCCACTTTCTTGCCTGTATAGTAGGCATACTGTGCCTCGGCCTCATTTGAACGGAAACGGAGAGGATCACGCAATCTTGGCACTTTAGTACGGGCCATAGTACCTGCAAAAATAAGAAAGAGAAAATAAACCAGGAGTTAGTAGGATAAAATCCGAAATTGGATTTAATAACTACGTAAGTTAACAATAAAGTCCCATTTTTCACCATACAAGTGGGCGTAAGAACTTACGTAAGTTAAAACATATCCTACAATCTACAGGCAGTAGAAAATTTTAACGGATAAGGTCTAATTTGGAGAAATTCAAGAAAAACCAAAAATGTCGACAAATTAGGGCAAAAAGAGAAAAATTTAAGTTTCTCGATGACCAACCGATGAAACTCAAAAAATTTGAGGGCTTTCGTTCCTCAAGACCCCAATAACAAAAGCCCCCAATAAAAATCGAAATTTTACGGTTGGAAAAAGTTTAATTTGAAAAATACAAGTTAAAGGAGCAAAAACCTAGAAATAAAAACCTAAAAACAGGTAAAGTTGGGGAAGTATACCTGTAGGGGTGATGTGGATGTCAAAATTCGGACTAGGAACGATCCACAATAGCGAAGTAGCACTGTAGCAACTCGGAGAGTAGAGACGAGTCGAAATGGAGGGGGAATAGTGAGAAATGACCCAGAATCGGATCTTAAAAATCTGATTTTTAGTCCGAGGGTCGGACAATTCGACTGACAACATCGACCCTCGGATCGACCCTCCAATCGACCCTCGACTCTCGGGAATCTGACAGAAATTCAAGGGTCGGACTGAGGGTCGGACACCCATCGACCCTCGCATCGACCCTCAGCTCTCGGGAAGAACAGGTCATTCCCAGGGTCGGATACCAAGGGTCGGACATACCATCGACCCTCACCATCGACCCTACATAGAAAGGACAGTAAAATTTTTCAGAATAAATTGAGGATTTTGAATTTTACATCGGTTAGCGTGCCTACATGAAGTATAAATGATTTCTCACTGATTTTGATGATTTTCAGGCACCACCCATCTCAGAAAGGAAATATGTCTGGACGTAGAGTGACCCGACAGACCCGAAACACAGTCCCACCACCACCACCCGTGGATGAGACTAGTCAAGAGAACAATTATGCACAGGGTAATCCCGAGCCGGCAAACCCTACGAATTTGCCACCACCACCACCTGAGCTAACAACAGTGGTGATGAATCTGGCTCAACAGCTACAACAAATGCAACATGCACAAGCTCAAATGCAGGTTGCGATGGGAGTTATGTTTCAAGCCACTCAGGCTGCAGCCATGCACACTGGGCAAGCTAGTGCAGCACCAGTGGGTAACCACCCAGCTCAACAGACACCTCCACAACTGGCTGCACCAATTCCTGTGCAAGTCCCAGAAGCAGCCCAAGGGAACTATCAGTATCCACCCCCTATGTTTGGGGCATATCAAAATCAACTGGATCACTCCCGGCTAGTAGAGAGATTTTTGAAAATGAAACCGAGAGAATTCAACGGTAAACCGTCTGATCCACTGTGGCCAGCACACTGGATAGACGAGATGGAAAGGAACTTCCTCATGATGACTATCACCGAGGAAGAGAAAGTACTATGCGCCACCTTCATGCTCAAAGGCGACGCACACCATTGGTGGAAATCTACAAAGACATACTTATTGACCAAGCACGCCCTACTGACATGGGCTATATATAAAGAAGCATTCTTCGAGAAGTATTTCCCAAGAAGCTTCAGAGATTCAATGGAAAAGGAATTTCTGAGTCTGTACCAGGGGCAGATGTCCGTAGACTCGTATCAACAGCGCTACGAAGAGCTGTTTTTCTTCGCACCAACTAGCATGCAAGAAGAAGATACAAAAACCCGTAGATTCGTCGCGGGACTGAGAGGAAGTATCAGGGAACATGTTCTGGGATTAGAGAAGAACATATACAACGAAGCTGTTCAGATTGCTCGAGTGATTGAATCGAGCCAGAAGGAGAGCTATTTCTCCCAGAGCAGAGGAATTAAGAGACCAGCCGGAAACTCCTATAACGGAGGCAACAACAGGACGTATAAGCCTTTCCGTCCTCAGAATTTTAATGCTGCAACCAAGACTATCCCCGCAGCTCAACCTCAGCCAAAGCCAAATTCTGAAGCCCCGAAGTGCTATAACTGCAACCAACCAGGGCATATGGCAAAAGAGTGCCCAAAACCCAAAAAGCTGTTACATCAAGGACGGGTATATGCTGTTACATCAGAGGATGCAGCCGCATCGCCCGATGTGGTCACAGGTATGACCGAAACTTTAAGATTATAATTACACTGATTGAGTATGTAGACTAAGTAAAAACGGATCACAGGTATCGTACCTATCAATGGCGTACCCGCCAGAGTACTCTTTGATTCAGGAGCTACTCATTCATTTATATCTGTGTCGTTTGGAAAGAAGACCAATCTGCCCATCAAAACCTTAGACTACAAATTACTCGTACGGTCACCGATGGGATTAGAAGTGGAATTAGAGAAAGGTTATGGACCATGTCCAGTTCTCATTGGAGAGAAAACCTTGGATGCAACTTTAATACAACTTGAGATGGCAGACTTCGATGTCATCTTAGGAATGGACTGGTTAGCTCGGCATTCTGCAAATCTGTTATGCGCCGAGAAGAAGCTAACGTTCAAAGATAAAGAAGGAGCAGAATTCAGTTTCTCGGGAACCAAACTTCCCAGGAGACGCAAGCTCATACTTTCCGCATTAAAGGCTAAGAAGTGCCTTGAGAAAGGAGCGGTCGGATATCTAGTATCAGTGGTCGACCTAACCAAGGACGTGCCACAAATGGAAGATATTGATGTAGTGCGGGACTTTCCTGATGTATTTCCGGAGGAACTACCCGGATTACCACCCGACCGAGCCACGGAGTTTGTAATAGATCTTATACCTGGAGCCGCACCAGTATCAAAAGCACCGTATAGAATGGCTCCTACTGAACTGAAGGAATTAAAAGTGCAACTACAAGAACTGCTGGATAAGGGTTATATTAGACCCAGTATATCTCCATGGGGAGCACCGGTGTTGTTCGTAAAGAAGAAAGATGGTAGTGTTCGGTTACGTATCGACTATAGAGAGTTGAATAAGCTGACAATCAAGAATCGATATCCACTACCTAGGATCGATGACTTGTTCGATCAGTTACAAGGAGCGAAGGTATTTTCAAAGATCGATCTTCGATCAGGCTATCATCAATTGAAAATTAAGGAAGGTGACATTCCGAAGACAGCTTTCAGGACAAGATACGGACATTATGAATTCTTAGTGATGTCCTTCGGACTAACTAATGCACCGGCAACGTTCATGGAACTTATGAACCGAGTTTTCCACGATATGTTGGACACGTCGGTGATAGTATTTATTGATGACATATTGGTATACTCCAAGGACAAGGAAACCCATGTCAAGAACCTAAACGCAGCCCTACAGCGTTTGAGGAAAGAGAAGTTATACGCCAAATTTTCTAAGTGTGAGTTTTGGCTAAGCGAAGTCGCATTTTTAGGCCATGTAGTATCCGCGGAAGGAATCAAAGTGGACCCCAGTAAGATCGAAGCTATTGTGAAGTGGGAAGCACCAAAGAGCATCTCAGAAATTAGAAGTTTTCTGGGTCTAGCTGGATATTATCGGAGATTCGTAGAAGACTATTCTTGGATTGCCGTACCTCTCACCAGTTTGACCAAGAAAGGAGAAAAGTTTGTATGGACGGATAAGTGTGAAAAGAGCTTTCAAACACTGAAGACCAGATTGATATCCGCTCCAATTTTAACCATTCCCGTTCCAGGACAGACATTTACTTTATACACTGATGCATCGGGATTGGGATTAGGATGTGTGCTTATGCAAGGAGAACAAGTAGTTGCGTATGCATCGAGACAGTTGAAGGTACATGAGAAGAACTACCCCACTCACGATTTGGAATTAGCGGCAGTAGTACATGCTGTCAAGATATGGAGACACTACCTATACGGAGAGAAGTTTCAGATTAAGTCGGACCATAAAAGTCTTACTTATCTATTTAATCAGAAGGAGTTAAATATGAGACAAAGAAGATGGCTGGAATTATTGAAAGACTATGATTGTGATATCCAGTATCATCCGGGAAAAGCGAACGTGGTAGCGGATGCATTGAGCAGAAAAGCAATGATAAAATCTCAAGGAGAAACCAGCACGACTGCAGCAATGTATACCAATGGAATGGTGTTTAATCACGGCAACGAGCAGTATGTGATAGATACACCGGATGGATCAACCAACCAAGGGTTCATTCATCGGTTTTCAAATATGTTCGCAGCATTGAAGATTATACCGGATATAGTGGACGAAGTAAAGACAGCTATCAAAGCAGATCCTTATCTGAGAACAGTACAAGAAGATATTGAGAAAGGTAGGACTAACCCTGAGTTCACCTTGGATGACGAGAAGGTACTGAAATACAAAGGAAGAATATGTGTACCCGAAATAGAAAGTGTAGACATTAGACACCGACTCATGAAAGAAGCCCATACCACCATCTACTCGGTACATCCTGGAAGTACAAAAATGTATCATGATCTAAAGAAACTGTATTGGTGGAGGGGAATGAAGGCAGATGTAGCCAAGTTCATGTCTCAATGCCTAAATTGTCAGAAGGTAAAGGCGGAACGACAAAGACCCGCAGGACTGTTACAACCATTACCGAAACCAGCTTGGAAATGGGACTGCATCACTATGGACTTCGTCACAGGACTACCATTGACTCCTCGAGTAGTTGACGCAGTTTGGGTGATTGTAGACCGTCTGACTAAGACAGCTCGCTTCATACCGATACGACCCCAGTATACACTGGAGAGGTTAGCAAAGCTGTATGTGGATAATATTGTTCGGCTACACGGTGTTCCAGAAAGCATTGTGTCCGATAGAGACCCACGATTTACTTCCAGATTTTGGGAAGGACTGCAAAAGGCTATGGGTACAACATTGAAGTTCAGTATTGCATTCCACCCACAGACTGACGGACAGTCGGAGCGTACAATTCAGATTTTAGAAGATATGCTACGAGCATATGTGATTGATTTCAAGGGATCATGGGATGAGAAGTTACCATTGATCGAGTTCGCTTACAATAACAGCTATCAGGCTACTATACAGATGTCACCTTATGAAGCACTGTATGGTAGGAAGTGTCGAACTCCCTTGTTTTGGAATGAAGTTGGAGAACGTAGTATCGTTGGACCAGAATTTGTTGAAGAGACTTGTCGAGTGGTCAACATCATCAAGGAAAGAGTAAGAGTAGCTCAGAACCGTCAGAAGCAATACGCAGATACTCGATGAAGAGATCTAGAGTTCGCCGTAGGCGAAAAAGTATTCTTGAAAGTATCGCCTATGCGAGGATTGAAGAGGTTCGGACATAAAGGAAAACTAAGTCCAAGATATGTCGGACCATATGAGATTCTGGCTAAGCGTGGAAAAGTAGCTGATCAGTTAGCATTACCACCATCTATGTCAAGTGTGCATGACGTATTTCACATATCATTATTGAAGAAGTATGTCAAAGACCCAACACATGTGTTGACAGTAGATTTGCCGGAACTGACTGATGATTTGACATTTGAATTAATACCAACGGAAATCACTAGTTGAAAGGTTCAATGTCTACGCAAAAGAGATATCTACTATGTTAAGGTCACATGGAAAAGTAGAGACATGGAAGAGATTACATGGGAGGAAGAAAATGCTATGAGGAAGCAATACCCTGACTTGTTTGACTCAGAAGGTACGTACAATTTCGAGGATGAAATTTTTATAAGTTGGGGGGAGTTGTAAGACCCGTGTCAATCTAACCCGGTCTTACCACCTTGAACCAGGTTTACCCATCATGGTCGAGTCAAATGGACCAAGGGCATGAAGGAGATCGAGATCCCAGGTATGAAATCGACCCAAAAATACTTAATTCTAGGGGAGGGTCGCACACCCAGCTAAGCAGGGTCGGACCTCCCAAACCAGAAAGATCGATCCTCAGTTTTTGAGGGAGGGTTGGACAGCTTAAGACCCTAGGGTCGACGGGATCATCGACCCTCCCATCGACCCTCGGTTTCTGACGAAAACTTAAATTAGAAAATTTCCTAATTTTCGGTTGGGATTCTTTCCAAATCTCAATGGGATTATTATGGGACATTCCTAGTCTATTTAAGGGATGTCCCTAAGCCACATTCACTCCTTTCACAACCCTAATTGAATTGAGAGAAAGAGAGAAGAAGGAAAAGAGGAAGAAAGGAGGCTAGGAAGAAGGCTTAGCAAAAAGGAGAAGAAATTGCAGAGGAAAGTAATCTTCTCAGGTATGGATACTAATTCCATGAGTTTCTACAGACCTTAGGTTAGATATGATTGAGTGTAGGATTTCGAAGAAACCCAAACCATCCATCCATGGTTAGGTTTTCATGGAAAACCATGGGAGGATGCACGAAAGCTATCTAGATGAATCATACATGGTTCTAGACCATGGAATGAATGTTGAGTGAATGTAGGAAGCAAGCCATAGGACCCAAAACACGAAGAATGGATTAAAAGTGGAAATTGGACCAGAGTGCACCGAGGGTCGCACCGAGGGTCGATAGACCATCCGACCCTAGGTGTTTCTGACCATCGACCCTCAGCATTCGGGAAGTTCAAAATGGAGGGAGGGTCGATAGACCCATCGACCCTAGCATCGACCCTAGCATCGACCCTCAGTTGACAGAATGGTTTTTAAATTCTGAATTAATTCTAATTAAATTCTATCGACTTTGTTAGGTTTGCTAGCAATATAATACCATTATAACAGTGATTCTAAAGCTTGGAAAAGTATCTATTAGCAAGCTAAGGTGAGGAACCTTAACCCCAAACTAAATTGGTTAGTAATAAACTGTTTTTCTTTTATTGAGTCCTATGCCATGTTTGATTCTATGCGAATATGATTGTAATGTGCATACAGCATGCCATCCAATATTTCTATTACTTGTTCATGCATATTTACTTTACTATTTATAACATGATGATGATGACGATGATAGGAATAGGCATGTGCTTGTATGTGTGTGGTTGGTGTGCTTGATGCGAGAGAGTATCAGGGGAGGTGTGATGAGAACGTCAATAAACGTTAACCTTTGGCGGGTCTCAGCACTTTAGCTCTATCTCTAACTCAAGTCTTGGGCATTGACATCGTCGTATCGCCATTACCTTAGCGGAACTATTATGTCGTAGAGTATCAAGGGAGGTGGTCTCGGTCCTTGTAGTCTCTGACTCTACCGGGGGGCCTTAGCTCTATCTCTATGGGCATTCTCAGGGATGTTGGGGTGAGGCCTTGGATACACTGTTTGGCATTAGGATTGGTTAGCAGCGAGCCCAGTTTTTAAGCCCTCGCTAACAGGGGCTTACGTGTTGGTATAGCATTATATAGCAATAAACGTTACCCTTTGTTGTATAATGTTATGGTAGGGTGGATGGGGACGACGATAAACGTTAACCTTCGGGAGGGCTTCCACAAAAAAAACCACGTGTATAGAGGGGGGGCAAAAAAACGTAAAACCCCACCCCCCCAACCTTTCCCCCACTATTGCACATTGCAAACTATAAACCAAGACCAAAGATATATTGACTTTTTGCATGCATATGTAATGTTGCATTGTTTTGGCTACTCACTGAGCCGTGTTGGTATAGCATTATATAGCAATAAACGTTAACCTTTGTTGTATAATGTTATGGTAGGGTGGATGGGGACGAACGGGTAACTTCTACACCTGGGGGCTAACGGGGTCAATAAACGTTAACCTTGACCACCCAACCTTTCTATTGCACATTGCAAACTATAAACCAAGACCAAAGATATGAATTGACTTTTTGCATGCATATGTAATGTTGCATTGTTTTGGCTACTCACTGAGCCGTGTTGTGTGCTCACCCCTCGACGTCGAATATTTTTAGTTGATGATGCAGGTTATACAGTGGAAGATTATATGAATGCGTCGGCGTATGGAAACGTTGTAGCTATGGGCGTTGGTGCTGAAGATGATACACACGACTCCTCTTGCAAGTGCAACTCGTGTGTATTCGATTAGGTGTTTTTTTTTAGGTTTCTTTATTGGATTTATAAGACATGTATTTGGTATTTAAATATTTATGTCTCGGTTAATCACAGAATAATTTGCTATTATTTATGGATATCAACTTAGTTCTCAGTTCATATTATTTATAAATTTTCTGCTATTGTGTATTACTCGCGGGGATAGCCTATAAGATATCCTGGTTGAACTGTTGGTTATTTGGCGGTTCATCACACCATTCCAAGGGTAAAAAAAAGGGGGGGGAAAAAAAATCTCAGCACCCACCTCCAGCGGGGGGGGAAAAAAACATCCTTTTTAATAAAAAAAAGAGGAGGCCATCAAAAACTCCAAAATAAAGGGGAAAAATGATTTTTAATTATTTTTAAACAAAAAATCTTTTCCCCCTTTTTTTTTTTTTTTTTTTTTTTTTATTTTTTTTAAATTTAAAAATGTTTATTGTTTTAATTTTTTTTTTGTTTTTATTTTTTTCAATTTTGGTGTGGGATGATATTTTTTGGGTTGGTTTTTTATTTATTAAATATTTTTTAAAAGAGGAAAGGGGATTGGGGAGAAACGATTTCCATAAACAAAATAAAAAAATAAATTATATGGGTTTGGGTGGGGTGTTGGGTGGGTTTGGGGGTTTTATTAATTTATTTTTAGAAAAGATTTTGGAATTTGGGTCCAAGGTCAATCTGGTTCATGACCAGCTTAGGGCTTAATGGCTTTCCTCATTGGACCGCACTCAATTTGGGTCCAAACATAGGGCCAAGGTCTGTCCCTTTGATATATCCTACTGCTTGGGAAAATTCCCTTCCCTCTCTTTGAACAATGAAAAATATGAAGGCAACTCTTTGGATTCTAGCATTTCCTTGGCCAATGGGGTAGAAATGCCCATGATGGGATAGCATTATTATAGCTGAAGGTTCATGGTTTCTGACAACTCTAGAATCTGAAACTGATCTTTATTGACAGAAAAAGATGAATGCTTCTCATTCGCCATTCCTAATGAGCAATCCTAACTTGTAGCACTTGGCTATGATGGACATGGATCGGGCTCTAATTGATAGAGCCAGAGGTTGATTTTGAATCGATCTCCGATAGATAGAGACAAGGTTAACTTTAAACTGGTCTCTAATTGATAGAGATCAGGATTGACTTTGAAGAGATCACGATTGACTTTGAATTGGTCTCTGATTGATAGAGATCACAATTGAATTTGAATTGGTCTCTGATTGATAGATATCACGATTGACTTTGAATTGGTTTCTGATTGATAGAGATCAAGATTGACTTTGAATTGGTCTCTGATTGATAGAGATCAAGATTGACTATGAATTGATCTCTGATTGATAGAGATCAAGATTGACAGTCATGGACTAGGGTCTAATTGCTAGAGGCAAGGATTGCTTGAGTTGGGATCCGATTGATAGAGGCCAAGGATGACAATCATGGATTGGACTCTAATTGCTAGAGATGATGGATTGATTGAGTTGAAATGACTGAAATTCTCTTCGACTCCTTCATGAAATGGAACATGGACCAGAGGTAATGGTTGAACAGGCCTAGAGGCTAACTCATGCTCACATTGAGTTCATATGAATGGAACCTTTCTTAGTTCCAACATAAATCGGAACCTGAACTAGAGTTCACGGTTGGACAAGCCTAGTGGCTAATTAAATTCAAATGAATGGAACTCCTCTTAGTTCCAACATGAATCAGAACTTGAACCATAGTTGATGGTTGGACAGACCAAGTGGCTAAATAAATTCAGATGAATGGAACTCTTCTTAGTTCCAACATGAATCAGAACCCCAACCAAAGTTGATGGTTGGATAAACCTAGTGGCTAATTGAATTCAGGTGAATGGAACTTTTCACAGTTTCGACATGAATAAGAACCCTAACCCAAGTTGATGGTTGATTGATAGAACTCTTCATAGTTCTAACATGAATCAGAACCCTAACCAAAGTTGATGGTTAGATAAGCCTAGTGGCTAATTGAATTCAGATGAATGGAACTTTTCGTAGTTCGGATATGAATCACAACCCTAACCAAAGTTGATGGTTGGATAAGCCTAGTGGCTAATTAAATTCGGCTGAATGGAAATTTTCCTAGTTTCGACATGAATCAGAACCCTAACCAAAGTTGATGGTTGGATAAGCCTAGTGGCTAATTGAATTCAGATGAATGAAACTTTTCCTAGTTCCGACATGAACCAGAACCTAAACAGGAGGTGAAGGGTGAAAAAGCCTAGGGGTTGAATGTCTCCTCCACTCTAACATGATCTGGGAGTGATGATTGAACTTGCCTAGGAGTTAAACCTTTCTTCAGTTCTGAGATGAACCAGAAATGGTGGTTGAATCTGGGGCTAAATATTTCTTTGATTCTAAGATGAACTGGATGTGATTGAATCTGCCTAGGGGCTGAATCTTTCCTTAATTCTGGATGGATCGAAATGATGATTGGACCTGCCTAAGGGCTTAAACTTTCCTTAATTCTAAGGTGCATGGGGAACAATGATTGGATTTGTCTAGGGGCTGAATCTTTCCTTAATTCAAAGGTGAATAGGGAACAATAATTGGATTTGCCTAGGTGCTGAATCTTTCCTTAATTCAAAGGTGAATTGGGAACAATAATTGGATTTGTCTAGGGGCTAAATCTCTCCTTAAGTCAGAGGTGAATCAAGAAGGTGACTGGATTTACCTAGGGTCTGAATCTCTCCTTAATTCTGAGATGAATTGAGAACTATGATTGGATTTGCCTAGGGGCTGGATCTTTCCTTAATTCAAAGATGAATCGAGAACTATAATTGGATTTGCCTAGGGGCTGATCTTTCCTTAATTCAGAGATGGATCGAGAATGGTGATTGGATTTGCCTAGGGGCTGAATCTTTCCTTAATTCAGAGATGAATCGAGAACGGTGATTGGATTTGCCAAGGGGCTAAATCTTTCTTTAATTCTGAGATGAATCGAGAACGATGATTGGATTTTCCTAGGGGCTGAATCTTTCCTTAATTCAGAGATGAATCGAGAACTATGATTGGATTTGCCTAGGGGCTGAATCTTTCCTTAATTCAGAGATGAATCGAGAACTATGATTGGATTTGCCTAGGGGCTAAATCTTTCCTTAATTCAGAGATGAATCGAGAACTATGATTAGATTTGCCTTGGGGCTAAATCTTTCCTTGATTATGAGATGAACTGAATATGATATTTGAGTAGGCCCAGGGATTAACTGTACAGGAATATTGTACACTTTTTTAGGTATAGTTGCTTGTCACTGCCTAAACTGAATGCTCTATTGGACCAGATTGGCCGAGTTACTGATTTTGTTCCCAAATCTAGTTGCATCCTTTCTTACAAAATTTGATGTTCAATCAAGATCTAGATTCATGACTTCCTTTGATTCATTTAGGAAGATAACATGGATGGATCTCAAGGTAGGAGATCAAGACAATTCCCTAGTTGTAGGGGCCTCTCACCCTATATGGGTGGATATGGTTGCAGATTGATTCTCTTTTCCAAAGGCATTGAAATCCAATGGAGAAATATCAAGATTCTAGACATTTAGAGGAGTGGAAGAAGTCACATGCACAATCAAAGATGACTTAACTAAGCAAAGTTAGTTCCCTCATAAGGGCGATTGGGTAAACATTATCCAAGTCAATTTAATTGAATTTGATTAAGCCATGTGTTCAGTCATGGGACCTCGTGATTCAAAAATGGATAATCAGTGGTACCAAGGTCTGGCCAATTGAATTACCGAATTCGATGAAATTGAAATGGATATATTAATCCATTGTCCTTATTAGGGATGGTTAGCAAAAGCGATTCATAGATGAACAAACTAGTAAATTTCTTCTTGACCATGGTATCTTAGTCTTGACAGGGATTTTCTGTTCGTTTTTCGAAATCGACATGTTAACAATGAGAGATTTGACACATCGAGCTTACTTAATAAAGGGTGTATAGTGACCGTCTACTATGATGTAGAATAGGTGTATACATACCTCATACTTCCAATGGGTGAGAGTTCAAGATGCTCATCGTGTAGATTCTAACATGTTGACCAATCGAGGACAAAAACGGGCAGAACTTCGACGTCTCGAACATGGATGTTATGGTTAAGCAGATTTTATTGGGTCGGTTCAGGGATGAACCAAAAATAACAAACATTGGGCTACAATCTGGGTTAGGACAGAAAAGGCCACCTTGACAAGGATGGGGTAACCTATCATCGAATGCATGATTAATAATCGGCCCCCAATCCCTTTATATACTATGTTGCAAGGATCCAAGCGATGTGGAGTAGCATAAGTCATCAGGCAGATCCAAGAAACGCTCGTTAGAGGCTGCTCGTCGGTCGTGGTCTCACAATGTACAAGCCAAGGTTGTGTGTTTTACCTAGCGGGCTGCCCTATATGCATGGGACCCGGCTTGGCTACTCACACGAATGTGTAATTGAACCCATTCCCCCCAAAATAATATGATACAAGCATAAATATACTATCCTAAGAGCTAGCATCCAATTCACACAAGAAAAGATTTCATTTAGGAGTCTGGTGTTTATATCCCCAGTGGAGTCGCCACTGTGAGGACAAAGATGGAAATTTTAGAAGTCTCCACCTAGATTAAGGTCTAAGACCTTCGAAATATGAAATCTCACCCCAAGGTAAGACTTCGATTGACTCACGACCCTTAGATTGGATTTCTGGTCCATCAGAGATTGGGTAAGCGTCAGGTTACGATTATGGGAAGGGGTTAGGCACCCAAACTGTCACACCCCAATTCTAGACTAACCAAAATGGTGTGATGAACCGTTTAATAAACCAACGGTTCAACCAGGATCTTGTATAGGCTATCCCACATTGTTAAACTAAAACACATTCCACATTAATCAGGCTAGTCATTATAAATAATTAATATTCCCTTTATCTCCAAGTAACCAAAACATAATTTAATACATTTTACATTATCCAAATACGGAAATTAAACACTAAGCATATCCATAGTTGAAACGCTAGCTTGACGAATCACAATAGTCCTCCATAGCTTGCTCATCATAGCCGTCACCCGTTTACATGTTGGCTTGTTGACATAATCTTCAACCGTAATACCTGCAACATCAGAAACTAAAAGAATTACGTGCGCGAGGGTCAGCTCTCCAACTTGAGCTCAGTGAGAAAACAAAACAATGCAACAAACATATGCATGTATTCAATTCATATATGTGGTCTGGTATATAATTTTGCAATGTGCTATAGAAAGGTTCGGTGGCCGCCTCACCTCTATACACGAGTGTGTGAAGCCGCCCAAAGGTTAACATTTATTGTTGTCCCACATGCACCCACCATGGAATAGAGATAGAGCTCAAGTGCTTAGGACCACACCGCATCACACTTCCCCTGATACTCTACCCATACCAACACATAAGCCCCTGTTGGAAAGGGCTTGCAAACTAGGCTCACAACTAACCAATCCTAATGTCAAACAGTGTACCCAAGGCCTCACCCCAGCATCCCTCAGTATGTCCATAGAGATAGAGCTAAGGCCCCCCGGCAAAGTCGAAGACTACACGGTCCGAGACCACCTCCCCTGATACCCTACGACGTAATAGTTCTGCTAAGGTAATGGCGATACGACGATGTCAGTGAACAAGACTTGAGTAGAGATAGAGCTAGAGTCTGGTGACCCGGTTGAACCACAATGTCACGTCCTCCCCCTGATGCTCCACTTGCATCAAGCACACTAACCATACACATACATTCACATGTCTATTCCTAGCATCATCATCATCATCATCATCATCATGTTATAAATAAAATAGAATTAAATATGCATGAACATTAATAGCAGGAATATTGGATGACATGTTGAATGCACATTACAAGCATATACGCATAGAATCAGTCATGGCATTGGACTCAAGAAAAGAATCACTTTTATATCAATAGAAAAACCTAACAAGTCGATAGATTTTAATTAGAATTCATTCCGATAATTTTAGGCGTGCGGTTAAGCTAGGGTCGCAGGACGGGTCGCAGGTAGGGTAGCAGTTTTCTGCGACCGCAGGGTGTAGGGTCGATGCTAGGGTCAGATGTTCCATTGACCCTAGGTGCGACCGTAGCTTCCCTGGACTTCCCGAAAGCTAGGGGTCGATCCTGTGGTCTGGTAGGGTCGATTCCTAATCAACCCTACGTGCGACCGCACGTGGTTTGAGTCAACCTTTTCATCCTACAGTTCATTCTTTCATGTTTGGATGCTTTGGCTTACTTTTATAGTCCATTCTATGATTGTTCTATGGCTCATGACTCCAAGTTACTCACTTTTCATAGTTTTCCATGATTTCCATTGGAATTCATCCATGGATGGATGGTATTAGGATTTCTCCTAACCTAACTTCATCATAATCTATTCTAAGCTTTCAATTCAGATAGGGATTGAGGTTCATACCTTCTGTAGTCTGAGGTTCGAAGATTTCTCTAAGCTTCTTCTTCTTCCTTAGCCTTTTCTTCAAGTTTTCCTTCTCTTCTTCTCTTCCTTCTCTTCTCTTTCTCTCACTTTCAATTAAGGTTCTAAAAGGAGTGAAAGAGGCTTAGGGACCTCCTATTTATAGAAGAAAACCTCCCAAAATAAGTCCCATTGAGTTTAGGAAAGGTCCCAATCGAAACTAGAAAAGTTTCCTAATTTTCGGTTCGTGCTATTTTTGTTGTTTTCCTAGGGTTGATGAGGGGGTCGGATATCCCGTCCGACCCTAGGGTCTCTGTTGTCCGGCCCTAGGTCTAAAAATCAGGGGTCTGACTTCTTGATGAGGTGGGGTCGACCCTACCTGTTTGGGTATGCGACCCTACCCTCATTTTGACTATTTTTGAGTTAAATTTCATATCGGGTCTTGGGTTTCTTCACGCACTTGATCAACTTGGCTCGACCATGATATGTATACTGGTCACGACACAAAATGTAAGGTTAGACCAGGTTCATGGCGTGCTGGTCTTAGAACTCCACCACCCTTAAAATAAATTTCGTCCTCGAAATTTGAACGTACGGATCTTACAACCCCCCCCCTAAAATAAATTTTGTTCTCAAAATTTAAATTTACTTTGGAGTCAATAAGTGGGAATTCTGTTTCCGCATTGCATCTTCTTCCTCCCATGTAATCCTCTCCACGTCTTGTCTTTGCCAGATTATCTTTATATAATAATTATCCCAATTTTTGAGATGTTTATACCTTCCAACTAGTGAACTAGGCTGGTACCACTTCAATAGTTAAATCTTCTATCTAATCCATTGGATCAGTGGTCAATACCTTTGATATGGATATCCAATGTACTTCTTCAATAGAGACACGCGAAATACGTCATGCACACCAGACGTGGACAGCGGTAACGCTAGTTGATATGCAACTTTTCTATGTCTCTCCACAACTTTACAAGGTCCAACACATATATAGGATCCCACTTTTCCTTCTTGCTGAACTACTTCAAACCATACATAAGTGATACCTTCAAGAACACTCTGTCACTTATGATGAACTCAAGGTCTTGGTGTCTCTCCTGACAAACTTGAGCTATCTTGGCCCTTTTCTTTGATCTTGTCTGCCACTCGACAGGTTTTGACATTAGACTTAGGTCTTACCATTCCTTATTCACCAACTTTATTCCAAAACAAAAGAATTTCACATTTCTACCATACCATGCTTTATAGGTGACATCTACATAGTAGCTTGGTAGCAAATTCAATCCACATATAGCTTAGTTAGCCACTTCAAAGCATACTGAGGTCGTATAGCAATGGAATGAGCTATCTTCCTAAGGCGATCAACAATCACCCAAACTGCGTCAACCGTTCTAGGAGTCAGTGGCAATTTAGTGACATAGTTCATTGTAATGCAGTTTCATTTCCAAACTGACTCTGATGGTTGTTGTAGTAAGCCATGTTGGTCTTTATCTTTTAGCCTTTACTTGCTGATAATTCAGACTTTGGAACACGCACTAGGCCACATCTATTATCATTCCTCTTGACCAGTACAATATCTTCAGGTCATGATACATATTGGTACTCCAGGATGTCCTGGATATTGAGTACAATGGGCTCTTATCATTATCCTCTTCATGATCTTTATCTTCAGGTATTCAGAATCTACCTCTGCATCTGAGTACCGTCTCTGCATCCAAAGTAAGTCAGGGTTAGGTTTTTTCCTTCTCTAAATCTTCTTACCCCACTCTTAGATATAGATCTAACAAAATTACTACCTTTACTTCATCTATCAATTCAGAGATGATATTTAATGTTGTGAACTCAAGCGAGGAACTATTGCTCCATGAGTTCATCCATAAGTTCTCACTCAATTAGATCCTCACGAGTTTCTATTATATATTACTCTCCTTTCAAATTGAAATCTATTGCTGCGAAACATAAGGCAGCATTCATACTGGGTCCTTCCTTGGACTTCATAATTCTCTTTTTCTTTAAGGCCTTAGCTATTACATTATCCTTGCTCGGATGACACTCAATATCACAGTCTAAATCCTTGGGCAATTCCAGCCATTTTCTTATCCTCATGTTCAACATCAACCCGCATCCTAGATCCAATCCGAAAGCTTCGATGTATAGGGTAAAAGGTTTCTCTAGTACCGGAATGATCAAGATGGAAGCTGATATCAACCTTGTTTTTAGAGTTTAGAAACATTCTTCACACTTGTTAGTCCAATTAAACTACTCTCCCTTTCGGGTTAGCTTGGTAAGAGGTATTGCGATCTTATAGTGGTCATCTTCAAATCATCTATAATAACCAGCTAAACCCAAGAAACTTCTAATCTTCACAATATTCTTTAGGTGTTTCTCACCATATGATTACTTTTATCTTAATAGGGTCCACTTTTATCCCTTTTTATGATGCTATGTGATCTAAGAAGATCACTTCGTTTATTCAAGTCTCATATTTCTTGGACTTGGCATAAAGCTTTTCCCTTCTCAGCTGTTGTGAAGCTATTCCAAGATCCATTGAATGAGTTACTTCATTCTTGGAATAAACCAAAATTTCATCTATGAAAACTATGACCAACGTGTCCCACATGTCATGAAACACCCAGTTCATCAGCTCCAAAAAAGATGTAAGGGCATTGGTTAATCCAACCGTCATAATCGGGAACTCATAATGTCCAATCCCGATTCTAAAGGTATCTTCGAGATATCGCTGTCCAAATTCTTCAACTGTTGATATCTTGACCGAAGATCAATTTTAGAAATTACTTTTGCTCCTTGCAACTGTTTAAAACAAGTCATCGATCTGAAGTAGTAGGTATCGATCCTTGATCATGAGCTTATTTAGTTTCCGATAGTCTATACATAATCTGACACTACCGTTCTTCTTCTTCACGAATGGCATCGGTGCTCCCTGTGATGCAATACTTAGCCTATTAGGACCTTAGTCTAATAACTCTTGTAGTTGAGTCTCAAACCCTTCAACTACATAGGAACTACTCTATAGGTGCCTTTGACATAAGTATCGTCCTTGGTAACAAGTCGATGACGAACTCGGTCGCATGATCAGATGGTAACCCAGGTAAGTCTCCTGGAAACACATCAGGAAATTTATGCATCACATCAATATCTTCCATCTATGGTGCTTCTTTGGTAACGTATACCACAGATACCATATATCCAACTTCTTTCTCTTCAAAGCGTCTCTTCGACTTTAGCATAGCAGAGATCAGCTTTCACTTCTTAGGCAACATGCTGCTAATAATACTAAATTATATGACATCTTTATTCTTGAATGATAATCTCTTCTATGCACACAATAACTTTGTAGAGTGTTGAGACAACCAGTATATTCCCAATATGACGTCAAAGTTTACCATCTCAAGTCGACTTAGGTTGCATCCAAATTCTGTTCATCCATATGCTTCGAACATTGTTAATAACACTCATCCAATACAACATCTAGTCCAAAAGGGCTTGAACTAGCAAAATCTGGTGTAAAGGTCTTAAGAGCTTGTCTAGTTCCTTCATCTCTTATGATTTTTCAAAGACTAACGTCAAAATCTCATATTACACTCATTAGCTTATATTTCTTTTATCCTTGCTGTTCTACCCTGATCTCCCTTTCATATACCTCAAAATATCTTGTGATTGTTACTTCATATCCCAAGTCTATCTATAAGTATTAGGGTATATGCTTATAATTTCATTAATTCAGCCAAACTCTTTTGGTCTTTTCTTAATCATATCACTCAACATTGGGCATAACTCAATTATCATTGTATTAAACCGAGTACTATTAATGCCATGATTTTTTGATTTCATCCTTATATCCACTCTTAGATATGCTTTTTAGGAATCTTCTGCTTTGTCAAAATTAATACCGATATAGCCATCTTTAACTCTACTTGAGTGCTATCTATTTCTTTACTGGCTACTCTTGATGGTTTTCACTTCTTGCTCATGCACTCTTTTATAGGCATGACTCATATCCATCCATTTAGTAATCTCAAAAATTGGCTCTCCATTACTTCATCTGAGGTTCCTTTTGCCTATAGAATCTAATATGAATTCAATCATCTTTCTTCCTATAATTCCATTATCACTAAACATCTTTATCAACAAGGTCAGGGAGTGTATGAATTAGAATGTTCATCCAAAAGCGATTCACTTCCTTCTTTGAAATTTAGTATAATGACGAACACTTGCTTTATCTAGTGAACTTAGGTTTAAAGATCAGGAGTAAATCTGTGGTAATCCAACCAGCATCAAAAGATCGTCAAGTTGCACGGTTGTCCAAATATATGAAGATAGAGGTTTTACAACTCTTAACCTCATGGTTATAGGTTCTATTGAATATATATAATGCCATTGGTCAAGACACTATAAGAATAAATATAGAGAAAGTATAATAATCAAAAGATGTACGCTCAACATGATTAAACATTTAACTGTTCATTCAGTTCATATCTCTCTTCATGTTGTCGATCATGAGAGTAGCTTAGATTGGTATAATCAGGACTAATACTAAAGAAACAATATCTATAACTCTAATTGACAGGTTGAATCAAGAAGGTATCCTGTCAAGACACGAGAATTTAAAATCTCGCATGTGCATCCTCTATAATCATAAGAGTAAGTCAATAATGCACCGCATCCTATATAAACCTGTCTAGATATATGGCCACAAATAGATTTGATCCTTTGCAGAAAATGTTAAAGGCTTCGTCTTCAGAAAATATTCCTCAATCCTTGGTCGGATCATTTTGTCATGATGCAGCTATCCCATACATCGGTGGCTGATAAGGGTAACTGTCACACCCCAATTCCGTACATTTCAGAATGGTGTGATGAACCGCTAAATAACCAACGGTTCAACCAGGATCTCAAATAGGCTATCCCCGCATTACCTGAACCTTCATATACTCACCATCATAATCAGAGTAAATACACAATAGTGGAAGTCTTATAAATAAATGAACTGAGAACTAAAATGGTATTCATAAATAATAGCAAATTATTCTGTGTTCAAACTGAGACATAAATAATTAAGTATCAAATACATGTCTATAAATCCAATAAAGAAACCTATAAAAATATCCAATCGAATACACACGAGTTGCACTCGCAAGAGGAGTCGTGTGTATCGTCTTCAGCTCCAACTTCCATAGCTACTACATTCCCGTATGCTGACGCGTTTATATAATCTTCAACTGTATAACCTGCATCATCAACTAAAAATATTCGACGTCGAGGGGGGAGCACACAACACGGCTCAGTGAGTAGCCAAAACAATGCAACATTACATATGCATGTAAAAATAATCAATTTATATCTTTGGTCTTGGTTTATAGTTTGCAATGTGCAATAGAAAGGTTGGGTGGTCAAAGGTTAACGTTTATTAACACCGCCTCTATACACAGGGTGTGGAAGCCCGCCCGAAGGTTAACGTTTATCATCGTCCCCATCCACCCTACCATAACATTATACAATAAAGGTTAACGTTTATTGCTATATAATGCTATACCAACACGTAAGCCCCCCGTTAGCGAGGGCTTGCAAACGGGCTCGCCGCTAACCAATCCTAATGCCAAACAAGTGTATCCAAGGCCTCACCCCAAGCATCCCTCGGAACATCCATAGAGATAGAGCTAAGGCCCCCCGGTAGAGTCAGAGACTACAAGGACCGAGACCACCTCCCCTGATACTCTACGACATAATAGTTCTGCTAAGGTAATGGCGATACGACGATGCCAATGCACAAGACTTGAGTTAGAGATAGAGCTAAAGTGTTGAGACCCGCCAAAGGTTAACGTTTATTGACGTTCTCATCACACCTCTCCTGATACTCGCTCGCATCAAGCACATCAACCACACACATACAAGCACATGTCTATTCCTATCATCATCATCATCATCATGTTATAAACAATAAAGTAAATATGCATGAACAAGTAATAGAAATATTGGATGGCATGCTGTATGCACATTACAACATATTCACATAGAATCAAACATGGCATAGGACTCAAGAAATAAAAAACTGTTTATTATTAACCAATTTAGTTTGGGGTTAAGGTTCCTCACCTTAGCTTGCTAATAGATATTTCCCAAGCTTTAAAATCACCGTTATAACGTAATTATATTGCTAGCAAACCTAACCAAGTCGATAAAATTTAATTAGAATTAATTCAGAATTTAAAAACCATTCTGTCAACTGAGGGTCGATGCTAGGGTCGATGGGTCTATCGACCCTCCCTCCATTCTGAACTTCCCGAATGCTGAGGGTCGATGGTCTGAAACACCTAGGGTCGGATGGTCTATCGACCCTCGGTGCGACCCTTGGTGCACTCTGGTCCAATTTCCACTTTTAAATCCATTCCTCATGTTTGGGGTCCTATGGCTTGCTTCCTCATTCCATTAAACCTTCATTCTATGGTCTGAAACCATGATTCATCCTCCCATATGGCTTTCATGCATTATCATAGGTTTTTCCATGAAAACCTAACCATGAATGGATGGTTTGGGTTCCTCCGAAATCCTACACTCAACCATATCTAACCTAAGGTCTATAGAAACTCATGGAATTAGTATCCATACCTGAGAAGATTACTTTTCACTGGAAATTCTTCTCCTTTTTGCTAAGTCTTCTTCTTTGCCTCATTTCTTCCTCTTTTCCTTCTTCTCTCTTTCTCTCAATTCAATTAGGGTTGTGAAAGGAGTGAAAGTGGCTTAGGGACGTCCTTTAAATAGACTAGGAATGTCCTATAATAATCCCATTGAGATTTGGAAAGAATCCCAACCAAAAATTAGGAAATTTCCTAATTTCAGTTTCGTCAGAAACCGAGGGTCGATGGGAGGGTCGATGATCCCGTCGACCCTAGGGTCTTAAGCTGTCCGACCCTCCCTTCAAAACTGAGGGTCTGACTTTCTGTTTTGGGAGGTCTGACCCTGCTTAGCTGGGTGTGCGACCCTCTCCTAAAATTAAGTGTTTTTGGGTTGATTTTATACCTAGGATCTCGATCTCCTTCATGCCCTTGGTCCATTTGACTCAACCATGATGGGTAAACCTGGTTCAAGGTGGTAAGATCGGGTTAGTTTGACACGGGTCTTACAACTCCCCCCAACTTATAAAAATTTCGTCCTCGAAATTGTACGTACCTTCTGAATCAAACAAGTCAGGGTATTGCTTTCTCATAGCACTTTCTTCTTTCCATGCAACCTCTTCCATGTCTCTACTTTTCCATGAGACATTAACATAGTAAATATCTCTATTACGTAGACGTTGAACCTTTCGACTAATGATTTCCGTTGGTATTACTTCAAATGTCAAATCATCAGTCATGTCCGGCAAATCCACTGTCAACACATGTGTTGGGTCTTTGACATACTTCTTCAATAAGGATATGTGAAATACGTCATGCACACTTGACATAGATGGTGGTAGTGCTAACTGATAAGCTACTTTCCCATGCTTAGCCAGAATCTCATATGGCCCGACGTATCTTGGACTTAGTTTTCCTTTCTGTCCGAACCTCTTCAATCCTCGCATAGGCGATACTTTCAAAAATACTTTATCACCTACGGCGAACTCTAGCTCTCTTCGTCGAGTATCTGCGTATTGCTTCTGACGTTCTGAGCTACTCTTACTCTTTCCTTGATGATGTCGACCACTCGACAAGTCTCTTCAACAAATTCCGGTCCAACAATACTACGTTCTCCAACTTCATTCCAAAACAGGGGAGTTCGACACTTCCTACCATACAGTGCTTCATAAGATGACATCTGTATAGTAGCCTGATAGCCGTTATTGTAAGCGAACTCGATCAATGGTAACTTTTCGTCCCATGATCCCTTGAAATCAATCACACATGCTCGTAGCATATCTTCTAAAATCTGGATTGTACGCTCCGACTGTCCGTCTGCATGCGTGGGTGGAATGCAAGATCGAACTTCAATGTTGTACCCATAGCCTTTTGCAGTCCTTCCCAAAATTTAGAAGTAAATCGTGGATCTCTATCGGACACAATGCTTTCCCGGAACACCATGTAGCCGAACAATATTATCCACATACAGCTTTGCTAACCTTTCCAGGTATATCTCGGGGTCGTATCGGTATGAAGCGAGCTGTTTTAGTCAGACGGTCTACAATCACCCAAACTGCGTCAACTACTCGAGGAGTCAATGGTAGTCCTGTGACGAAGTCCATAGTGATGCATTCCCATTTCCATGATGGTTCCGGTAATAGTTGTAACAGTCCTGCGGGTCTTTGTCGTTCCGCCTTTACCTTCTGACAATTTAGGCATTGAGACACGAACTTGGCTAAATCCGCCTTCATTCCCCTCCACCAATACAGTTTCTTTAGATCATGATACATTTTTGTGCTTCCTGGATGTATCGAGTAGATGGAGGTATGGGCTTCCTTCATCAGTCGGTGTCTAATGTTCATACTTTTGCTTTCGGTACACATATTCTCCCTTTATATTTCAGTACCTTCTCGGTATCTAAGGTGAACTCAGGGTTGGTCCTACCTTTCTCAATATCTTCTTGTACTGTTCTCAGATAAGGATCTGCTTTGATAGCTGTCTTCACTTCATCCACTATATCCGGTATGATCTTCAATGCCGCGAACATATTTGAAAACCGATGAATAAACCCTTGGCTAGCTGATTCATCCGTTATATCTATCAAATATTGTTCATTGCCGTGATTAAACACCATTCCGTTGGTATACATTGCTGCAGTCGTGCTAACTTCTCCTTGAGATTTTATCATTGCTTTTCTGCTCAATGCATCCGCTACCACGTTTGCTTTTCCCGGATGATACTGGATATCACAATCATAGTCTTTCAATAGTTTCAGCCATCTTCTTTGTCTCATATTTAACTCCTTCTGATTAAATAGATAAGTAAGACTTTTATGGTCCGACTTAATCTGAAATTTCTCTCCGTATAGGTAGTGTCTCCATATCTTGACAGCATGTACTACTGCCGCTAACTCCAAATCATGAGTGGGGTAATTCTTCTCATGTACCTTCAATTGTCTTGATGCATACGCAACCACTTGCTCTCCTTGCATAAGCACACATCCTAATCCCAATCCCGATGCATCAGTGTATAAGGTAAATGTCTGTCCTGGAACGGGAATGGTCAAAATTGGAGCGGATATCAATCTAGTCTTCAGTGTTTGAAAACTCTTTTCAAACTTATCCGTTCATACGAACTTTTCTCCTTTCTTGGTCAAACTGGTGAGAGGTACGGCAATCCGAGAATAGTCTTCTACGAATCTCCGATAATATCCAGCTAGACCCAGAAAACTTCTAATTTCTGAAACACTCTTTGGTGCTTCCCACTTCACTATAGCCTCGATCTTACTGGGGTCCACTTTGATTCCTTCTGCGGATACTACATGGCCTAGAAAGGCGACTTCACTTAGCCAAAACTCACACTTCAAAAATTTGGCGTATAACTTCTCTTTCCTTAAACGCTGTAGGGCTGCGTTTAGGTTCTTAACATGGGTTTCCTTGTCTTTGGAGTACACCAATATGTCATCAATAAATACTATAACCGACGTATCCAACATATCGTGGAAAACCCGGTTCATAAGTTCCATGAATGTTGCCGGTGCGTTAGTTAATCCGAAGGACATCACTAGGAACTCATAATGTCCGTATCTTGTCCTGAAAGCTGTCTTCGGAATGTCACCTTCTTTAATCTTCAGTTGATGATAGCCTGATCGAAGATCGATCTTTGAGAATACCTTCGCTCCTTGTAACTGATCGAACAAGTCATCGATCCTGGGTAGTGGATATCGATTCTTGATTGTCAGCTTATTCAACTCTCTATAGTCGATACATAACCGAACACTACCATCCTTCTTCTTTACGAACAACACCGGTGCTCCCCATGGAGATATACTAGGTCTAATATAACCCTTATCCAGCAGTTCTTGTAATTGCACTTTAATTCCTTCAGTTCAGTAGGAGCCATTCTATAAGGTGCTTTTGATACTGGTGTGGCTCCAGGTATAAGGTCTATTACAAACTCCGTGGCTCGGTCGGGTGGTAAGCCGGGTAGTTCCTCCGAAAATACATCAGGAAAATCTCGCACGACATCAATATCTTCCATTCGTGGCACGTCCTTGGTTAGGTCGACCACTGATACTAGATATCCGACCGCCCCTTTCTCAAGGCACTTCTTAGCCTTTAATGCGAGAGTATGAGCTTGCGTCTCCTGGGAAGTTTGGTTCCCGAGAAACTGAATTCTGCTCCTTCTTTGTCTTTGAACGTTAGCTTCTTCTCGGCGCATAACAGATTTGCAGAGTGCCGAGCTAACCAGTCCATTCCCAAGATGACGTCAAAGTTTGCCATCTCAAGTTGTATTAAGGTTGCATCCAAGGTCTCCTTTCCAATGAGAACTGGACATGGTCCATAACCTTTCTCTAATTCCACTTCTAATCCCATCGGTGACCGTACAGGTAATTTGTAGTCTAATGTTTTGATGGGCAGATTGGTCTTCTTTCCAAACGACACAGATATAAATGAATGAGTAGCTCCTGAATCAAAGAGTACTCTGGCGGGTACGCCATTGATAGGTATGATACCTGTGATTCGTTTTTACTTAGTCTACATGCTCAATCAATTCTAATTATAGCCTTACAAGTTTCGGTCATACCTGTGACCACATCGGGCGATGCTCTGATGTAATGGCATATATCCATCCTTGATGTAGTTGCTTCTTGGGTTTTGGGCACTCTCTTGCCATATGCCCTGGTTGGTTGCAGTTATAGCACTTCGGGGCTTAAAAATTTGACTTTGGCTGTGGTTGAGCTGCTGCAGTAGACTTTGGTGCAGTTGCAAAATTTTGAGGACGGAAAGGTTTATACGTCTTATTGTTGCCTCCGTTCTAGGAGTTTCCGGCTGGTCTCTTAATTCCTCTGCTCTGGGAGAAATATCTCTCCTTCTGGCTCGATTCAATTATTCGAACAATTTGGACAGCTTCGTTGTAAATCTTCTTTTCTAAACCCATAACATTTTTCCTTATGCTTCCTCTTAGTCCCGCGACAAACCTACGGGTTTTTGTATCTTCTTCTTGCATCCTAGCCGGTGGGAAGAAAAACAGTTCTTCGTAACGCTGTTGATATGAGTCTACGGACATCTGCCCCTGGTACAGACTCAGGAACTCTTTCTCCATTGAATCTCTGAAGCTTCTGGGGAAATACTTCTCGAAGAATGCTTCTTTATATATAGCCCATGTCAGTAGGGCGTGCTTGCTCAATAAGTATGTCCTTGTAGATTTCCACCAATGGTGTGCGTCGCCTTTGAGCATGAAGGTGGCGCATAGTACTTTCTCTTCCTCGGTAATAGTCATCATAAGAAAGTTCCTTTCCATCTCGTCTATCTAGTGTGCTGGCCACAGTGGATCAAACGGCTTGCCATTGAATTCTCTCGGTTTCATCTTCAAAAATCTCTCTACTAGTCGGGAGTGATCCAGTTGATTTTGGTATGCCCCAAACATAGGGGGCGGATACTGATAGTTCCCTTGGGCTGCTTCTGGGACTTGCACTGGAATTGGTGCAGCCGGTTGTTGAGGTGTTTGTTGAGCTGGGTGGTTACCCACTGGTGCTGCACTAGCTTGCCCAGTGTGCATGGCTGCAGCCTGAGTGGCTTGAAACAAAATTCCCATCGCAACCTGCATTTGAGCTTGTGCATGTTGCATTTGTTGTAGCTGTTGTGCCAGATTCATCACCACTGTTGTTAGCTCTGGTGGTGGTGGTGGCAAATTTGTAGGGTTTGCCGGCTCGGGATTACCCTGTGCGTAATTGTTCTCTTGACTAGTCTCATCCACCGGTGGTGGTGGTGGGACTGTGTTTCGGGTCTGTCGGGTAACTCTACGTCCAGACATATTTACTTTTGAGATGGGGGGTGCCTGAAAATCATCAAAATCAGTGAAAAATCATTTATACTTCATGTAGGCATGCTAACCGATATAAAATTCAAAATCTCCAATTCATTCTGAAATAAATACTGTCTTTTCTATGTAGGGTCGATGGTGAGGGTCGCTGGTGTGTCCGACCCTTGGTATCCGACCCTGGGAATGACCTGTTCTTCCCGAGAGCTGAGGGTCGATGCGAGGGTCGATGGGTGTCTGACCCTCAGTCCGACCCTCGATTTTCTGTCAGATTCCCTAGAGCCGAGGGTCGATTGGAGGGTCGATCCGAGGGTCGATGGTGTCAGTCGAATTGTCCGACCCTCGGACCAAAAATCAGATTTTTAAGCTCCGATTCTGGGTCAATTCTCACTATTCCTCCTCCGTTTCGACTCGTCTCTACTCTCCGAGTTACTACAGTGCTACTTCACTATTGTGGATTGTCCTTAGTCCGAGTTTCGACATCCACATCACCTTTATTTTTTATTTTTCTTGAATTTCTCCAAATTGGACCTTATCCGTTAAAATTTTCTACTGCATGTAGATTGTAGGATATGTTTTAGCCTACGTAAGTTCTTACGCCCACTTGTATGTTGAGAAATGGGACTTTATGGTCAACTTACGTCGTTATTAAGTCAAATTTTAAATTTCTATCCTACTAACTCCTTGTTTATTTTCTCTTTCTTATTGTTGCAGATTCTATGGCCCGTACTAAAGTACCAAGATTGCGTGATCCACTTCGCTTCTGTTCAAACGAAGCCGAGGCACAGTATGCTGACTATGCCCGTAAGAAGGTGGAAGGGGGTCACATGGTGAACTTGGATGAGCTAGCCTTGTTCAATGTAGAGGGAGCATTCGCTGATATGGGGTGGCTCCCTGTCATCACATACGATGCGTGCACCTATCCAGACTTGGTGCGCCAGTTTTATTGTAATATCCAGGTGGTGGGCAATTACAATGATGTTGAGCACGGCCAAGAGTTGCGCATCACCAGCTACGTCAAGGGGGTGCACATCTCCTTTAATTATCGGCAGCTGGCCGATCTATTGGGCATTGCCTATGATGGCCCCATGGTGTACTGTGCGCCGGGAGAGCCACAGTTTGTTGAGATGGAGATGAGAGCTGAGATCGACAACCAGTTGCTCCGTCCCGATAGATGGCAGATGAGAGCTTGTTACTTGCGTCCAGCTCCACGGGTCTTCTACAAGATTATCCAGCATAATCTGATCCCACAGAGTGGGCACTATGAGAGGGTGTCTCAGCTAACTCAGTTCTTGATCTACTGCATCTGCACTCGTCAGCCGGTCTGCCTTCCTTACATCATCATGCAGACGATGATTAGTGCCACATTGTCCGGTCATAGGGGTAATCTACCCTATGGACGCATAATTACAGTGCTACTGACTCGTCTGGGGGTGGATCTGGTAGATGAGAAGACCCAGGAGAAGACCTTCTCGTCGCCTCTAGATTGGGAGGCTATCAGCAAGATGGGGCTACGAGATGCGGAGGTTAGTGATGAGGAGAGGAACGCGATGGTGCGCCCTCACACTCGGGTTGAGATGGCTGATGCTGAGGCTGCTACTAGGGCTCGTGGGGATCCGGTCGATGATGATCGCTTATATATGGATGTCGATGCGATACCACCGCCATCACCCACGCATGCGGATAGGGCTGGTACTTCTGCTGCGGCGGCTTCGGTACCCGAGACCAATCCTTCTCATGATGCTGGTCCTTCACGCCCACCTTCTGATATGATGGAGATGTTGCGCGAGATCAGAGAGACTCAGCGCAAATCGGACCTGAGGATGGAGGAGTTACTAGATGCTCAGCGCATGAGAGTGGATGAGCTGTTGGCTGCTCAGCACACATCTGATGCGCGGATAGATGAGCTCATGGCGATCCAGCGTACGACTGACAGGAGAGTAGTCGATCTCACAGCTAGTCTACAGATGACCCAGACTCAGATAGCCTGGTTGACTAGAGTCTATGCTGAGGACTATGACAGAGATCGTGAGGCTCCACCTCCTCCTTTGCCTCCAGCTTCCTGATTGTACTTTACTTTTCCTTGTACTACAGAGTAACTGTATGGGTTGTGGACTGTACTCTATTTTAGATATACATTTCCTCTTTGTTTCGTTCTCATTGTATGTCAACTTGTTTCTCCTTTTTAATAGATGTATTATTCTCTTTTTAAAATTTGGTCTCAACGTCACTTGTGCTTATAATGTGTTCATATTACTGTTTTTATTTTTATCCTATCTCAGTTCACTATTGCTGTGAATGTATGATAGTTCAGCGGGCAAGGCCTGAGCTGCTCTGATACCAAATTGTCACACCCCAATTCTGCACATTTCCGAATGGTGTGATGAACCGCTAAATAACCAACGGTTCAACCAGGATCTCAAATAGGCTATCCCCGCGTTACCGGAAGCTTGATATACTCACCATCATAATCAGAGTAAATACACAATAGCGGAAGTCTTATAAATAAATGAACTGAGAACTAAAATGGTATTCATAAATAATAGAAAATTATTCTGTGTTCAAATTGAGACATAAATAATTATGTATCAAATACATATCTATAAATCCAATAAAGAAACCTATAAAAATATCTAATCGAATACACACGAGTTGCACTCGCAAGAGGAGTCGTGTGTATCGTCTTCAGCTCCAACTTCCATAGCTGCTATATTCCCGTATGCTGACGCGTTCATATAATCTTCAACTGTATAACCTGCATCATCAACTAAAAATATTCGACGTCGAGGGGTGAGCACACAACACGGCTCAGTGAGTAGCCAAAACAATGCAACATTACATATGCATACAAAAAAAATCAATTTATATCTTTGGTCTTGTTTTATAGTTTGCAATGTGCAATAGAAAGGTTGGGTGGTCAAAGGTTAACGTTTATTGACATCGCCTCTATACACAGGGTGTGGAAGCCCGCTCGAAGGTTAACGTTTATCGTCGTCCCCATCCACCCTACCATAACATTATACAACAAAGGTTAACGTGTATTGCTATATAATGCTATACCAACACGTAAGCCCCTGCTAGCAAGGGCTTGCAAACTGGGCTCGCTACTAACCAATCCTAATGCCAAACAGTGTATCCAAGGCCTCACCCCAGCATCCCTCAGAACATCCATAGAGATAGAGCTAAGGCCCCCCGGTAGAGTCAGAGACTACAAGGACCGAGACCACCTCCCCTGATACTCTACGACATAATAGTTCTGCTAAGGTAATGGCGATACGACGATGCCAATGCACAAGACTTGAGTTAGAGATAGAGCTAAAGTGCTGAGACTCGCCAAAGGTTAACGTTTATTGACGTTCTCATCACACCTCCCCTGATACTCGCTTGCATCAAGCTCATCAACCACACACATACAAGCACATGCCTATTCCTATCATCATCATCATCATCATGTTATAAACAATAAAGGAAATATGCATGAACAAGTAATAGAAATATTGGATGGCATGCTGTATGCACATTACAACATATTCGCATAGAATCAAACATGGCATAGGACTCAAGAAATAGAAAACAGTTTATTATTAACCAAATCAGTTTGGGGTTAAGGTTCCTCACCTTAGCTTGCTAATAGATATTTCCCAAGCTTTAAAATCACCGTTATAACGTAATTATATTGCTAGCAAACCTAACCAAGTCGATAGAATTTAATTAGAATTAATTCAGAATTTAAAAACCATTCTGTCAACTGAGGGTCGATGCTAGGGTTGATGCTAGGGTCGATGGGTCTATCGACCCTCCCTCCATTCTGAACTTCCCGAATGCTGAGGGTCGATGGTCAGAAACACCTAGGGTCGGATGGTCTATCGACCCTCGGTGCAACCCTTGATGCACTCTGGTCCAATTTCCACTTTTAAATCCATTCCTCATGTTTGGGGTCCTATGGCTTGCTTCCTCATTCCATTAAACCTTCATTCCATGGTCTGAAACCATGATTCATCCTCCTATATGGCTTTCATGCATTATCATAGGTTTTTCCATGAAAACCTAACCATGAATGGATGGTTTGGGTTCCTCCGAAATCCTACACTCAACCATATCTAACCTAAGGTCTGTAGAAACTCATGGAATTAGTATCCATACCTGAGAAGATTACTTTTCTCTGGAAATTCTTCTCCTTTTTGCTAAGTCTTCTTATTTGCCTCCTTTCTTCCTCTTTTCCTTCTTCTCTCTCTCTTTCTCTCAATTTAATTAGGGTTGTGAAAGGAGTGAAAGTGACTTAGGGACGTCCTTTAAATAGACTAGGAATGTCCTATAATAATTCATTGAGATTTGGAAAGAATCCCAACCAAAAATTAGGAAATTTCCTAATTTTAGTTTCGTCAGAAATCGAGGGTCGATGATCCCGTCGACCCTAGGGTCTTAAGCTGTCCGACCCTCCCTTCAAAACTGAGGGTCTGACTTTCTGTTTTGGGAGGTCCGACCCTGCATAGCTGGGTGTGCGACCCTCCCCTAAAATTAAGTGTTTTTGGGTCGATTTTATACCTGGGATCTCGATCTCCTTCATGCCCTTGGTCCATTTTGACTTGACCATGATGGGTAAACCTGGTTCAAGGTGGTAAGATCGGGTTAGTTTGACACGGGTCTTACAGTAACCACCTTGATACACTACTTGTTGTGCTCCAAGCTTCTGTATTGGGGTGTGCATTACTGAGACTTGTTGTATGGTAGGCACTGTGTTATAGATCACATGTGCTGAGGTACAGTGTTGATACCAATTAGTACTGTACATGGCCTGACTCGGAGGTGTTGATGTAACATTGGCAACTTGGGTAGTCCAGGTAGGTTGGCTGGAGTGGCCTGGTTGTTCACCTCCTTTGATTTGCTCCCATCTGATTATCATTATTTAGCATCTACTCAGAGGAGTTTTCACTACCTGTTCTCGACCCAGATAGTGGTGGGATCAAGTTGCAACTTCTACTTAATGCTCAGCGGGTAATGGATCAGCTTGTGGTGGATCTCATTCTAAGTCTCCACATCACCCAAGAGTATAGATTTATCTTCTTCTATAGTTACTCTCATTTTTGGTGTATAGCTATTGTTCTCCTATCTCTGTCGCATTCAGCCCGAGATCTTTCCCTTTTCCTCTACAGGGATTTAAGCGTTACTAGCTATTTTCTTTTTCCTCTATCATACATCGAGTTTCACATCTTGTGAGTATCAACTCGGTAGTCCAATGTTCTGACTACTGTACTATATCCTTTGTATACTTAGGCAACTGCCCGACTTATAGATCATACCCTATATTATTCGTTTATCACGATAAGTTTTGAATTTTCTCTTTCTGTTTGTGTATATATATGGTTCCACCTTCAATATGTAGATTATTGTCTTGTTTAAGTTCTGTCTCAACCAACACAGGTGCTTATGGTGTGTTTTTATTAAAGCCCTTAATTTATCCTAACTCAGTTCATGGACTCTAATGGAAGTATTGAAGTTTCTGGGGAAAGGCCTGAGAGCTCTGATACCAAGCTATCACACCCCATTTCTGGACTAACCAAAATGGTGTGATGAACCATTTAATAAACCAACGGTTCAACCAGGATCTCGTATAGGCTATCCCACATTGTTAAACCAAAACACATTCAACATTAATCAGAGGTAATAAAGTAAATAACGAAAGTCTTATAGATAATGAACTGAGGTCTAGTCATGATAAATAATTAATATTCCCTTTATCTCCAAGTAACCAAAACATAATTTAATACATATTAAAATATCCAAATATGAAAATTAAACACTAAGCGTATCCATAGTTGAAACGCTAGCTTGACGAATCACAATAATCCTCCATAGCTTGCTCATCATAGCCACCACCCGTTTACATGTTGGCTTGTTGACATAATCTTCAACCGTAATACCTGCAACATCAGAAACTAAAAGAATTGTGCGCCCGAGTCAGCTCAACAACTTGAGCTCAGTGAGAAAACAAAACAATGTAATAAACATATGCATGCATTCAATTCATATCTGTGGTCTGGTATATAAGTTTGCAATGTGCTATAGAAAGGTTCGGTGGCCGCCTCACCTCTATACACGAGTGTGTGAAGCCACCCAAAGCTTAACATTTATTATCATCCCACATGCACCCACCATGGAATAGAGATAGAGCTAAAGTGCTTAGGACCACACCGCATCACACTTCCCCTGATACTCTACCCATACCAACACGTAAGCCCCTGTTGGCGAGGGCTTGCAAACTGGGCTCGCAACTAACCAATCCTAATGTCAAAAAGTGTACCCAAGGCCTCACCCCAGCATCCCTCAATACATCCATAGAGATAAATCTAAGGCCTCCGACAGAGTCGAAGACTACACGGTCCAAGACCACTTCCCCTGATACCCTACGACGTAATAGTTCTACTAAGGTAATGGTGATACGACGATGTCAGTGGACAAGACTTGAGTAGAGATAGAGCTAGAGTCTAGTGACCAGGCTGAACCACAATGTCACGTCCTCCCCCTGGTGCTCCACTTGCATCAAGCACACTAACCACACACATACATTCACATGCCTATTCCTAGCATCATCATCATCATGTTATAAATAAAATAGAATTAAATATGCATGAACATTAATAGCAAGAATATTGGATGACATGTTGAATGCACATTACAAGCATACACGCATAGAATCAGTCATGGCATTGGACTCCAGAAATAAAAATAGTTTATTATTAGCCAATTAGTTTAGATCTTGTTCCCTCACCTTTTCTTGAGTGTAGATCCTCTTTCAAGCTTTAAGAATCACTTTTAAATCAATAGAAAAACCTAACAAGTCGATAGATTTTAATTAGAATTCATTCCGACAATTTTAGGCTTGCTGTTAAGCTAGGGTCACAGGACGGGTCGCAGGTAGGGTAGCAGTTTTCTACGACCCCAGGGTGTAGGGTCGATGCTAGGGTCGGATGTTCCATCGACCCTAGGTGCAACCGCGGCTTCCTTGGACTTCCCGAAAGCTAGGAGTCGATCATGTGGTCTGGTAGGGTCGATTCCTAATCAACCCTACATGCGACCGCACGTGGTTTGAGTCGACCTTTTCATCCTACAGTCCATTCTTTCATGTTTGGGTCCTTTGGCTTACTTTTATAGTCTATTCTATGATTTTTCTACGGCTCAAGACTCCAAGTTACTCACTTTTCATAGTTTTCCATGATTTCCATTGGAATTCATCCATTGATGGATGGTATTAAGGTTTCTCCTAACCTAACTTCATCATAATCTATTATGAGCTTTCAATTCAGATAGGGATTGAGGTTCATACCTTTTGTAGTCTGAGGTTCATAGATTTCTCTGAGCTTCTTCTTCTTCCTTAGCCTTTTCTTCAAGTTTTCCTTATCTTCTTCTCTTCCTTCTCTTCTCTTTCTCTCACTTTCAATTAGAGTTCTAAAAGGAGTGAAAGTGGCTTAGGGACGTCCTATTTATAAAGGAAAACCTCCCAAAATAAGTCCCATAGAGTTTAGGAAAGGTCCCAATCAAAATTAGGAAAGTTTCCTAATTTTCAGTTCGTGCTGTTTTTGCTATTTTCCTCGGGTCGATGAGGGGGTCGGAGATCCCGTCTGACCCTAGGGTCTCAGTTGTCCGACCCTAGGTCTAAAAATCAGGGGTCTGACTTCCTGATGAGGTGGGGTTGACCCTACCTGTTTGGGTATGCGACCCTACCCTCATTTTGACTGTTTTTGAGTTAAATTTCATATTAGGTCTAGGGTTTCTTTACGCACTTGGTCCCCTTGGATCGACCATGATATGTATACTGGTCAAGACACGAAATGTAAGGTTAGACCGGGTTCATGGCGTGCGGGTCTTACAACTCCACCACCCTTAAAAGAAATTTTGTCCTCAAAATTTGAACGTACGGATCTTACACAAACCGCCCGATCGAAATCGATCTCCTATACCTTTCCTATGCTAGACTCTATTTGTTAAACCAAACAAAACCAAGTGGTTTGATATCATTGAACCGAATCTGTATCCATCAGATTGCCTACGTATCATGAAATTATTTCGAAAATCAGGTTCACCATCGTAGTTCAGGTGTGATTAAAGTTTATGGATGTGATTTATGCTTATGCATGATTAAGTTCATTGTTCAAGTTGAAATTTATGCTTGAAAGGATGAGAAACCCTATGGGTTAGGATCTAGATAATCCATGTGGACTAATAGATAGTCTTAGTAGATCTAAGAATAACCCTATTTGGGGTCAAAATATGGATAACCCATTCTGGGTTGGAATGTGGATAACCCTATTTGGGTCAAAATGTGGGTAAATATCCTAGTGGATCTATGGATAGTCCAAGTGGACTAAGGTTTGGATCTAAATTTGAGTTTCTCCCAAATAGCCTACGTATCATAGGGTTTGCCCTAGGAATCAGAATCTGCGTAGTTCGAAATGGATAACCCTATTTGGGTTAAAATATGGGTGAATATCCTAGTGGATCTATGGATAGTCCAAGTGGACTAAAGTGTGGATCCGAATTTGGGTTTCTCCCAAATAGCCTACATATCCTAGGGTTTGGCCTAGGAATCAGAATCTGCGTAGTTCAGGCTGATAACCTGTTCTAGGTTAATGATTTAGAACCTATTCTCGGTTTAGGGTTGAGAACCTATTCTAGGTTTAGGGTTTACCGAGGGATAAAATCGTCCTGAATTACCCTTTTCAACCTAAGTTCTAATTTTAAAAAGTTTGGCAAAGCATTTTCTTTCTTTATTAAGGTTTTTATTATTCCCATTATGCCCTTCCAAGAATGTGGGTGCCTAAATGCACGTCCCCACACCTAATATGTTTGCTAGGTGTACAGATATGGCAGTTCGACTAGGGTGTTGCATAAATTAAATTATTGCCAAAATAAATTATTCATCTAAATATGGCATATAACACATTTATGGTAATTATCACAACATATAGTAAGATTATGAAAATCTCCCTAAAATGGCATATATTGCAAATAAGGCAAGAGCCTATATGGCAAGATCTAATATGCTAATCTAAGCATGACAAGACCTAATATGGCAAGATCTAAGCATGGCAAGATCTAATATAGCAAGATCTAATATGGCAAGATTTAATATGCAAGATCTAATATGCAAGATCTAATATGGCAAGATCAAATATGGCAAGATCTAATATGGAAAGATTTAATATGCAAGATCTAATATGCATCTATATATCAATATGATAAGTACCAATCATAAAATGCATATATGACATGAATTTTTCAAAAAAGGAAAGATCTTATATGCTATTTTCTAAGCATAATAAGACTTAAAAATAGTAATTATTAAGATTTTGCTAAATATGATAAAAATCTGTCTATTCTACCAAAAATAGCAACGCATGGAATGTGGCAAACATGGTATGCACAACCCAAACAAAGCATATCAATGCTCCAAATATAGCCATTTATCCAAATATGATAAAATTCACTTAAACAATCATTAATGTTATAATGAATGAGACATCAATGAAATCTTTTTTTGAAAAGTACAAAATTATTAAAAAAACATATGTTCAATGTTCTTAGAAAAAATTATAATTTTTATGAAGAAATTTGGGAAGATTAATGAATCAAAACTGTCGAAATTGTGACACAAGGTTTCAGATAATGGACAAAACTATGAACTGTATTCAGATTTTGTCACATTACACAAGAATGACCATAAGTAGGTCTTTCAAAACTCAAATCAAGCTCAACTTTTTTCATAGAAATATGAATTAATATATTATATTTCATATGAAGGAGTTGAATCCCAAAAGAAAGCAAAGATAGGTCAAAGATATGCCCTAAGACCGAACATATGCACTGGTCAAATCTGTTCTAGATTTTTGACCAGTTGCACCATAAATTCCAAATAAAATTATATTCTTAATGAAAATTAAATACAGACATATGTCTACGTAGATAACTGTCTGATCTAAAACTTCATCAAGAAAAATAAGTTAAAACAGTATATTTTCTTTGTGAAAAATGATTCTTTTCAATCATGCAAATTAGTACATCATGACAGATTCAAAATCAGAGCACTATGCACTTAAAAATTGATATCAATTTAATAAAAAATTAAAAAAATACAAAACCAATGCCATTTTTTAGAAGACTTTCATGTATAAAAAGTTTATATTAAGTGGATGTTTTGATTATGGTCATAAGACCCTTGTCTAGAGACTTTCTGATGAAGGATTGCATTACATCCGAGAAAAATACCAATGTCAAAGATAAATTTTTTGATATATTTTTCCAATTCCAACTGAAACGAAATTTTTAGGGTAGAAACATATCAGAGAGACTCCCATAAAATGTTGGGCTTCAAAATCTTAGAAAAAATACATGTGATGTACGTCCTAAATTTGAATCCTAAATCTAGAATTTTCAAAACAGAAAACCACTTTATGAAATTTGCAAAAAACATCAAACATCATTGTATATCATTCAAAAATTCATCATTGAATAGCCTAGAAAAATTATCATTCATGAAAAATTTTAGACATAGGCATCCTAACATTAACAAGCATCTAATAGAGCATTCATGATTGAGATTTCATGGAAATTAGCATTTTTTAAGCAAAATTGGCATTCGAGCATTCTAACGACCTCTAAATTTGTTTAGAGTACTAACCTTATACTCAAATCGAGAGAAACCATCGATGAAGGGTGATTGGAGGTTGTATCAACCCCCTTTGAATGCGAATCCTCCTTCTCCTCTCCTCTGTTTCTCTCTCTCTTCTCTTTCTCTCTTTTCTTCTTATCTTTTCTTTCTTTTCTCTTTTCTTCTCTCTTTCTGTCTCCCTCTCTCACATTTTCTCTCTCTCACTCACGTTCTTCTCTCCCTCACTCACGTTCTCCTCTCTCTATGGTCTGGAAAAAGAGACCCTTCATCTCTCTTCTCTTGCCAATTTATATTTTTTCTCTCCTCTTCTAGAAGATCCTTCTTTCCTTTCTTCTTTTTTTAAAAAATCTTTTTTTCTTCCTTTTTTCTTCTTTCCTTTCTTCTCTTCCTTCCCTTTTCTCTTCTCTTTCTCTCATACCCACGTTCTCCTCTCTCTCTTTTAGAAAATCCTCTCCTCTTCTTTCCTTCTTCTCTCTTCCTTCCTTTTCTTCTTTTTCTTCTAGAAAACCCATTCATTCCATTTTTTCTTCTTTGCTTTCTTCTCTTCCTTCCCACATTTTTTTCTTCTTCCTTTCTTTCCTTTTTCTCTCTTCTTCTAGAAAAATTCTTTCACTTTCCTTTATCTCTTTCCTTCTTCTAGAAATTTCATTCTCTCTTTCCTTTCTTTCTTCTTTCCTTTTCTTCTCCCTTCTTTTACTTCCTTTTTTTTTCTTTCTCCCTCTCTTTTCACATTTTCTTTCTTAGAAAATGTTTCCTTTCTTTTTCTTCTCTTTCTCTTTCCTTCCTTTTCTTTCTCCCTCTCTCTTTCACGTTTTCTTTCTAGAAAACATGAAGGGGATCTTCTCTCTTTTTTTCTTTTTTCTTTTATTTCTCTCTCTTTCCTTTTTTCTTTCCCTCATTCTCTTTCCTATAATATATATGTATACATATATATACATATAAATGTATTAGTACATATAATATATCCATAAGATGTATATATATATTTATATATATATATATATTATATACAATAATATATTATACATCATACACATATAAAAGAAACACATGCATATGAACTGACATAACTTGATCTGGATTGGTCTGGGCTAGGCCGGGCTAAGTTAGACTAAGCTGGATTAAGCTGGTTTGGACTATGGTTGACATTTCATAGTCCATTTCTGTCACCCTTCCGTATGGAATTTTTCGATAACATCTATTCTAAATTTTCTACATTCACTTTGTAGAACATTAAAAATGAGGAATATTGGAACTTGAATCATCACATTTGGAAATAAAATGGTCAAATTATGAATTTCTGAAGTTTAAGTAGGTCAATTATCGATGATTTGGTTGACCATTCTGCATGGGATTCTTCGGAGACTTCCACCGAAAATTCTTTATGTCCACTTTGTAAAGTACTAAAAACGAAACATAATGAAACTGAAATCTCCTGATTTGGATATGGGGTGACCAAAATATGAATTTCCAAAGGTTAAATGACCATTTTCAAGTGTAATTTTGCATGGGACCGTTTGGAGACTTCTACCCGAGATTTCTTATGTCCACTTTGCAGAACTTCACAAATGAAGAATAAAGGCCTTGGAATCATCTGAATCCGACGTAGAACAACAAAGATATGAAGCTTTGAAGTTCTAACGATAATTTTGCATGAAAGCTTGCATGGGGCCCACTGGTGACTTCTACCCAGGATTTTTCACGTCCACTTTGAAAAGGACTGAAAATAAAGAATATTGGCCTTTGAATTATCTGACTCCGATATCAGATGACAAAGATATGATGTCTTGAAGTTTGAATGATAATGCATGCATCATACGATAATTACGTAAAAGCCCTTGCACTTTCAAACTGCGATATCGTCCTTGTTTGACGTCAGAATTTGATGATTTCAGTCTCATTTCGAAGATAATTTCACGACCTATTCATCCAAGTAGGTAATAGCCTATGATCCTACTGTGGGGTTCATTAGAAAATCACCAACCTTTGGATTAAAGGTTGAAAACCTGCCATATTGGTTCACTTATGCTGAGGGTGGTAAAAATGGGGTGCTTACAGATGCCCCTCTTTAGCCGAGACTGTTACCAATTGAAGGCTGAAGATAAAAGAACCACATTTTTGTTATATGAGTGAGATAGTTTATTGGGCTGCACTTACGGTGATTCATCCTAAACCGCCTACGTATTCTAAGGGTGTCCTAGAAATCAAGCCCAGAACGTAGTTCGACTGGAAAGAAGGTTTGTTCTTCTTGGAAAAATGATGATTGTTCTTCTTGTATGAAGCTAGGCTCTGAATACAAGGCTCATTTGTAGTCTAGGAACCTCTTCTTGCTGAGGTGGAACTCATGATGTAAGGTACACGTGGGCTTGAACCCGGCTTGATCCATTTATAGGCTGATAAACCTCTTCTTGTATGGAGCTAGGCTGTGAATATAAGGCTCATTTGTAGGTTGGGAACCTCTTCTTGCTGAGATGGAACTCATGATGCAAGGTATATGCGAGCTTGAACCCGGCTTGATCATTTTGTAGGCTGATAAACCTCTTCTTGTACGAAGCTAGGTTGTAAATACAAGGCTCATTTGTAGGCTGGGAACCTCTTCTTGCTGAGGTGGAACTCATGATGCAAGGTATTCACGAGCTAGAACCCGGCTTGATCCATTTGTAGGCTGATAAACCTCTTCTTGTATGGAGCTAGGCTGTGAATACAAGGCTGGTTTGTAGGCTTGGAACCTCTTCTTGTATGGAGCTGGGCTGAGAATACAAGGCTGGTTTGTAGGCTTGGAACCTCTTCTTGTCTGGATGGAGGAATTATTGTCTTTTCTTTGATTGAACTGAGGCTCTTTGGATTGAGATTCTGATATTGTTTTTCTGAATAAGCTAGGGCTCTGCATTTGATTCACTTATAGGCTGAGATTGACTTGATCATTGAATGAGCTAGGGCTTTACATTTGATTTACTAATAATCTGAGATTGATTTGATCTTTGGATGAGCTAGGGATCTGCATTCAATTATAGGCTGAGATTGACTTGATCTTTGAATGAGCTAGGGCTCTACATTTGATTCACTAATAATCTGAGATTGATTTGGTCTTTGGATGAGCAAGGGCTCTGCATTCACTTATAGGCTGAGATTAACTTGATCTTTGAATGAGCTAGGGCTCTTCATTTGATTCACTAATAATCTGAGATTGATTTGATCTTTGGATGAGCTAGGGCTCCGCATTCACTTATAGGCTGAGATTGACTTGATCGTTGGATGAGCTAGGACTCTGCATTTGATTCACTTATAGACTGAGATTGACTTGAACTTTGGATGAGCTAGGGCTCTGCATATGATTTACTTAGACTAAGATTGATTTAAACTTTGGATGAGCTAGGGCTCTACATTCTATTCATTTATAGACTAAGATTTATTTGAACTTTAGATGAGCTAGGGCTCTACATTCGATTCATTTATAGACACAGATTGATTTGAACTTTGGATGAGCTAGGGCTCCGTATTTGATTCTGAAATGAACTAGAACTCAGAAGGTCACTTTTAGGGTGAGGAATTTGCTATTGATTCTGAAATGAGGAAGGACTCAGAAGGTCACTTATAGGGTAACGAATTTGCTATTGATTCTGAAATGAGCAAGAACTCAGAAGATCACTTTTACGGTGAGGAATTTGCTATTGATTTTGAAATGAGCAAGGACTCAGAAGGTCACTTATAGGGTAAGGAACTTGCTATTGATTCTGAAATGAGCAAGAACTCAGAAGGTCACTTATACGGTGATACTGAATGACTCATCTTGGAAGTTCCTACCAGCTTTGGACCTTCGGGATTGAAAATAAGAATATCCTTCTTGGAAGCTCTATGGCTATGAACCTTTAGGATGCTCGGAGGTGACCCATACAGGAAGTTTTTGTTGACTTTAAACCTTTAGGGTTGAAATCTGACCCATCTTGGAAGTCTCTTGACTTTGAAACTTTAGAGTGCTGGACATATTTGAAATGATGGTGAATTCCTTGGCAGTTTTCCAAGGTTTTTTTGCCCCTGCTTTATTGGTAAAGGCATAAAACATGGCATCAATGGAAATGGTGTCATGGACATTGCTGGCATGATGCCTAGATTTGAAATTTGCCATTTATGACCTGGTATACAAGTTTGACTCAACTTCAACACGGTAGTGATGACTTGGTTGCACCCTTGGAAGGGTTCCATGTAATTTGAAAGTGATGATTTTCTTCAACCAACATTGGTGTTGTTGGATTTTGGATTGAAAGAAACTCTAGCGAGAATTTTAGACAAGACTGATGGGAGCTTGATAGTTTGTAACCAAAGGGATTTTATTGATTGACCTTGATGTTAAACTATCGAGGGGCATCTGATCAACTAAGTTCTTTGACTGTGCACTATGGTAGACCAAATTGGTAGAACAGCCAAGCGGCGATGAAATGTGACATGGGTTTGGCCCTTGATCTAGGCTCATGAAAAGCTCAGGGCTTTGCAACATTGTTGTGCCAATTTTGAAAGATGAATGAACCATGGCCCCAAAGTAGGCATGAGGAACAAAGGATTCGAAGTGCTCCTTCAGAGAATTTGGTGACTAAATCCTAACAAGTGAGGGACCACATTGGATTTTTTTCATCAACAAGATTGGGAGAACTGAGAAATTTGAAAAAACCAACTTGGATGGACTTACTTCTATTGACTAGGGAAGTCAATGATTTCCGACTAGACAATGGATCCTAGATGTAATGCTCATGTTCAAGTTCAATTCATCTACATAGGGTATATATATGCCCCAGCATCTGCACATTATGACAGACCACTACTATGGTGTGCAAAGGGCAAGATAGAAGGAAATGGGCAATCTAACAGAGTTAGAACTCGATTGAATCTGGATTGCATCTAGAATTTGACCATGCTTCTAAGGTCAATGAAGATTGATATATTGATTATAGAAAGTGACTTCTTTGCTAAACCCTTCTTGAATCTTGAAAAATGAGGGAACTGATGATTTGAATGAATTTGGCTACATCCGTAACCAGGCCATGAGAATTTGCTCTCTCCCTAACATGACCAAAGGATTTGAAGATAGAATTCTGTTGAAAGGCAATGCTATGGAGCCCAAAAGGCAAACAGACGATGGTTTGTTCAACTCCTCTGAGTATGATTCACTGGAGAGTATGAGGGGTTCCTTTACTTATGGAGGGTAGACACTTGTCTACATGAACCACTGAATTTTTCTATGTAGGGCCAAGGAGGGCAATGCTTTAGGGTTGCATCAGGTCGCCTATCCTCACTGAGGTATTAAGGGTTTCTCATTGAGGTTTCATGGGTTTCTTTTCCTTGCTGAGGTTTCTTTTCTTCCCTTTATTTTTTTTCATTTTTTCTTTTTGCAAACCCCATCTTGGGTTAAATAAAGAGTCCTGATATGGTGAGGATATCGCCAAAATTATGGTCCTATCTAATGGTCTGAAACCCTTAGGAGAAATCCGAACAGCATGACTTTCATGACAAATGGGTAGCCTTGCCCCACTGTTTATGTTGACACCTACACGCATTGATAGGCGAGCAGCTATTTGAATCATCACTAAAAGCGATCTTAGGGAAATACAGTCCCACACCAAAATTAAATGGTGTCGAATTATGTTTTCCTTTCTTGGAGATGTTCAGATGGAACACGTGTCTCAACAAGCTACATCAAGTTGTCGAATCAGTCACGATCATATCTGGGCCTGAAACCTTTAAGATTGTTGACAAGTATTGATGTTGAAGGTCCAAGAGGACTGATGTGAAACTGTCCACATGGGTCTTCCATTGGGAGAGTGTTTGGTTTTTTATGTAAAATGGGCTTATCTTACCGAGAAGATCCCATTTTATTGGCTTGAGAAATGAAGGGCTTATAGGAATCTTGGGAAGCCGTTTGATGTAATGAACGACAGATGAGAGTTCCAGCTAGATTCTTGAATTTGTACATAAAATGATGACATGATCACGATATACAATGCCATAAAAACTGATAATCAAAAGAAGGGGTTGTGGAAGGCCGTCAGATTGATAGACGGGAGAGAGAGTCTAATGCCGATGAGAAATCTTTTTCTAATGATGAAGAAGTGATGAGATTGTCTCTTGTAAAGGCGGGATGTAATTGGCCAAAATCAAAAGTCTGATCTAACATGCTGTGAATCTTGAAGAACGATCGCACTTGCTATCAGGCTTTGATTTGAACTATCATCCTCTTGAAGTGAGAGGGACAATTGGCTTACTGTCGAGCTCTAATGCCATTCAACTTCTTACTATTTTATTTTCTTTTTTTTTGGATGTAGAGGCCACATAATGCAGTACTTCGCTTGATCGCAAAGTTGAATCATGACTTTCAATATTAGATTTGAATCTTCTTCTTCCAAACATTTCCAATCAGATAGAACATCTTTTCCCCAGTTAGTACTCTAATCTTCTGTAAAATTCATGAACATTTGTGACTGCTCATCTAGTAGCTGATTTTATCTGAACGTTGAATCCGTATGCTGTCCTCTGGAAGTTAATCATCACTTTCTATCTGATGTGACTATCTCCCATTGTTGATGTAGATAAAACTTAGGCTTGAATTTTCTTTTCCTTTTTTTTTCGAGTATTCCAATGACCTTATTCTTTGATTTTGGGATTGGTCATTCATCATGTATCTCTTGCTTGCAGACGATGTACTTTGTAAGAACTTTGGTATTTTCATCTTTTTGGTGGCACATCTGTCCTCCACTCATTTACTGGTTGGCTGACCTGTTCATATGATCTGTTACTATCTAATACTTTCTTTGGAATCTTTTCATAGGTAAAATAAATGGCAGCTTCTCCAATACATGTTTCTTGAGAGTACTCTTATGTCTCCCGATTGATCATTTAAAGCTTTCCCAGACGTGTTGGACCTTTCTTTCTTAAGAGGCCAGGTGGTATAGAAGTTCAAGAGATGGCTCATCATTTTAATCATCTTCGGAGTCAGAATTGACCTTGCACGTAGAATAGGAGGATGTATGAAACTGAGAGTTAATGTTTGGAAGAAACGAAGCACAGAGTTTGAAATCCCAAACGGGGTGATTTTCTTTTACTTATAGGACAGATTGGACTGGACTTGTCAACAAGCATATCAATCTTGGACCCAGACATGGATGACCCATCGAAAACCGATAATAGAAAGTTGAAACAACTAGTTCCTCCAAGCGACTCCAGTTGGGCATAACGCCTTCGACGACCACCTTCAGTCGTTGTGGGAATAAATCTTCCTTCAAACCTCTAATAGCAGGACTCATCATGCCCCTCTAACAATAGGTGCAAGATGTCTACCTTTCAGGGTTCTATACAATTCTTACCCTCTTTTTTCTTTTTCTTCTTTGTTTTTTCAGTTTGGGATTCATTCATAACCGGACTATTGCTTTTTAAGCTCAAGGTTATTCTGGTTCATGCCCCAGTTTTGGGTTCAATGGATTCATCAATGGACCGCTTCTAGTTGAGTTTAAATCATTTTAGCTTGTAACATAGCTTGGGGAGCAATGGGTATCGCCATTGCACTACACCATTTTAAGTCCAAGATTAGACTAGTTTATGCCTCGGCATGGGGGGTTCAATGGATTTCTTTATTAGACCACTCTCAGTTTGGGTCCAAGGTCAATTTGGTTCATGCCCTAGTTTATGGGTTAAGAGTTTCATTATTAGACCATTCCCTAGCAGTGATTCTGGTTCCTATCCTAGCCTGGGGCATATTGGATCTCTTCTTTGATCAATCCTACTGCTTGGGAAAATTCCATTCCCTCTCTTTGAATAATGAAAAATATGAGGGAAACTCTTTGGATTCTAGCATTTCCTTGGCCAATGGGGCAAAAATGCCCATGATGGGATAGCATTATTATAGCTGAAGGTTCATGGTTTCTGACGATTCTAGCTGAAGGTTCTAGAATCTGAAACTGATCTTTATTGACAGGAAAGGAGGAATGCTTCTCATTCGCCATTCCTGATGAGCGATCCTAACTTGTAGCACTGGGCTATGATGGACATGGATCGGGCTCTAATTGATAGAGCCAGAGGTTGATTTTGAATCGGTCTCTGATAGATAGAGACAAGGTTAACTTTAAACTGGTCTCTAATTGATAGAGATCAGGATTGACTTTGAAGAGATCACGATTGACTTTAAATTGGTCTCTGATTGATAGAGATCACAATTGACTTTGAATTGGTCTCTGATTAATAGAGCTCACGATTGACTTTGAATTGGTCTCTGATTGATAGAGATCAAGATTGACTTTGAATTGGTCTCTGATTGATAGAGATCAAAATTGACTTTGAATTGATCTCTGATTGAAAGAGATCAAGATTGACAGTCATGGACTACGGTCTAATTGCTAGAGGCAAGGATTGCTTGAGTTGGGCTCCGATTGATAGAGTCCAAGGATGACCATCATGGATTGGACTCTAATTGCTAGAGATGATGGATTGATTGAGTTGAAATGACTAAAATTCTCTTTAATTCCTTTATGAAATGGAACATGGACTAGAGGTAATGGTTGAACAGGCCTAGAGGCTAACTCATGCTCACATTGAGTTCATATGAATGGAACCTTTCTTAGTTCCAACATAAATCGGAACCTGAACTGGAGTTGACGGTTAGACAAGCCTAGTGGCTAATTAAATTCAAATGAATGGAACTCCTCTTAGTTCCAACATGAATCAGAACTTGAACCATAGTTGATGGTTGGATAGATCTAGTGGCTAAATAAATTCAGATGGATAGAACTCTTCTTAGTTCCAACATGAATTAGAACCCCAACCAAAGTTGATGGTTGGATAAACCTAGTGGCTAATTGAATTCAGGTGAATGGAACTTTTCACAGTTCTGACATGAATCAGAACCCTAACCCAAGTTGATGGTTGGTTAATAGAACTCTTCTTAGTTCCAACATGAATCAGAACCCTAACCAAAGTTAATGGTTGGATAAGCCTAGTGGCTAATTGAATTTAGATAAATAGAACTTTTCATAGTTCTGATATGAATCAGAACCCTAACCAAAGTTGATGGTTGGATAAGCCTAGTGGCTAATTAAATTCGGATGAATGGAACTATTCCTAGTTCCGACATGAATCAGAACCCAAACCAAAGTTAATGGTTGGATAAGCCTAGTGGCTAATTGAATTCAGATGAATGGAACTTTTCCTACTTTCGACATGAACCAGAACCTAAACAGGAGGTGAAGGGTGAAAAAGCCTAGGGGTCGAATGTCTCCTCCACTCTAACATGATCTGAGAGGTGATGATTGAACTTGCCTAGGGGTTAAACCTTTCTTCAGTTCTGAGATGAACCAGAAATGGTGGTTGAATCTGGGGCTAAATATTTTTTTGATTCTGAGATGAACTGGATGTAATTGAATCTGCCTAGGGACTGAATCTTTCTTTAATTCTGGATGAATCGAAATGATGATTGGACCTTCCTAGGGGCTGAACCTTTCTTCAATTATGAGATGAACCAGAAATGGTGGTTGAATCTGAGGCTGAATATTTCTTTGATTCTAAGATGAACTGGATGTGATTGAATCTGCCTAGGGGCTATTTAGCAAAATCACTCGCTTCGGATGTGCAGGCGCCTTCAATGGAAAATTTCATATGCTAGCTCCATTCCTTAATTCAAGATGAACCGAAATGAAGATTGGACCTGCCTAGGGGCTGAAACTTTCCTTAATTCTAAGGTGCATAGGGAACAATGATTGGATTTGTCTAGGGGCTGAATCTTTCCTTAATTCAAAGGTGAACAGGGAACAATAATTGGATTTTCCTAGGGGCTGAATCTTTCCTTAATTCAAAGGTGAATAGGGAACAATAATTGGATTTGTCTAGGGGCTAAATCTCTCCATAAGTCAGAGGTGAATCGAGAAGGTGATTGGATTTACCTAGGGGCTGAATCTCTCCTTAATTCTGAGATGAATTGAGAACTATGATTGGATTTGCCTAGGGGCTGGATCTTTCCTTAATTCAGAGATGAATCGAGAACTATAATTGAATTGCCTAGGGGCTGATCTTTCCTTAATTCAGAGATGAATCGAGAACGGTGATTGGATTTGCCAAGGGGCTGAATCTTCCCTTAATTCAGAGATGAATCGAGAACGGTGATTGGATTTGCCTAGGGGCTGAATCTTTCCTTAATTCTGAGATGAATCGAGAACGATGATTGGATTTGCCTAGGGGCTTTGCCTAGGGGCTGAATCTTTCCTTAATTCAGAGATGAATCGAGAACTATGATTGGATTTGCCTAGGGGCTGAATCTTTCCTTAATTCATAGATGAATCGAGAACTATGATTGGATTTGCCTAAGGGCTAAATCTTTCCTTGATTATGAGATGAACTGAATATTATATTTGAGTAGGCCCAGGGATTAACTGTACAGGAATATTGTAAATTTTTTTAGGTATAATTGCTTGTCACTGCCTAAACTGAATGCTCTATTGGACCAGATTGGCTGAGTTACTGATTTTGTTCCCAAATCTAGTTGCCTCCTTTCTTAAAAAAATTGTTGTTCAATCAAGATCTAGATTCATGACTTCCATTGATTCAATTAGAAAGATAACATGGATGGATCTCAAGGTGTGAGATCAAGACAATTCCCTAATTGTAGGGGCCTCTCACCCTAAAAGGGTGGATATAGTTGCAGATTGATTCTCTTTTCCAAAGGCATTGAAATCCAATGGAGAAATATCAAGATTCTAGACATTTAGAGGAGTGGAAGAAGTCACATGCACAATCAAAGATGACTTAACTAAGCAAAGTTAGCTCCCTCATAAGGGCGATTGGGTAAACATTATCCAAGTCAATTTAATTGAATTTGATTAAGCCATGTGTTCAGTCTTGGGACCTCGTGATTCCAAAATGGATAATCAGTGGTACCAAGGTCTGGCCAATTGGATTACCGAATTCGATGAAATTGAAATGGATATATTAATCCATTGTCCTTATTAGGGATGGTTAGCAAAAGCGATTCATAGATGAACAAACTAGTAAATTTCTTCTTGACCATGGTATCTTAGTCTTGACAGGGATTTTCTGTTCGTTCTTCCAAATCGACGTGTTAACAATGAGAGATTCGACACATCGAGCTTACTTAAAAGAGGGTGCATAGTGACCGTCTACTATGATGTAGAACAGGTGTATACATACCTCATACTCCCAATGGGTGAGAGTTCAAGATGCCCATCATGTAGATTCTAACATGTTGACCAATCGAGGACAAAAAGGGGCAGAACTTTGACATCTCGAACATGGATGTTATGGTTAAGCAGATTTTACAGGGTCAGTTCAAGGATGAACCAAAAATAACAAACATTGGGCTACAATCTGGGTTAGGACAGAAAAGGCCACCTTGATAAGGACGGGGTAACCTACCACCGAATGCACGATGAATAATGGGCCCCCAATCCCTTTATATACTATGTTGTAAGGATCCAAGTGACATGGAGTAGCATAATGCATTCTCAGGCGGACCCAAGAAATGCTCGTTAGAGGCTGCTCGCCAGTCGTAGTCTCACAAAATATAGGCCAAGGTTGTGTGTTTTGCCTAGTGGGCTGCCCCATATGCATGGGACCCGGTTCGGCTACTCGCATGAATGTGTGACTGAACCCATTCCCCCCAAAACAATATGATACATGCATAAGTATACTATCCTAAGAGCTAGCATTCAATTTACACAAGGAAAGTTTTCATTTAGGAGTCTGACGTTTATATCCCCAGTGGAGTCGCCACTGTGAGGACAAAGATGGAAATTTTAGAAGTCGCCACCTAGATTAAGGTCTAAGACCTTAGAAATAGGAAATCTCACCCCAAGGTAAGACTTCGATTGACTCATGACCCTTAGATTGGATTTCTGGTCCATCAGAGATTGGATAAGCGTCAGGTTACGGTTATGGGAAGGGATTAGGCACCCAAACCGCCCAATCAAAATCAGTCTCCTATACCTTTCCTATGCTAGACTCTATTTGTTAAACCAAACCAAACCAAGTGGTTTGATATCATCGAACCGAATCTGTATCAATCAGATTGCCTACGTATTACGGAATTATTCCAAAAATCAGGTTTACCATCGTAGTTCAGGTGTGATTAAAGTTTATGGATGTGATTTATGCTTGTGCATGATTAAGTTCATTGTTCAAGTTGAAATTTATGCTTGAAAGGATGAGGAACCCTATGGGTTAGGATCTGGATAGTCCATATGGACTGATAGATAGTCTTAGTGGATCTAAGAATAACCCTATTTGGGTCAAAATATGGATAACCCATTCTGGGTTGGAATGTAGATAACCCTATCTGGGTTAAAATGTTGGTAAATATCCTAGTGGATCTATGGATAGTCCAAGTGGACTAAGGTTTGGATCCGAATTTGGGTTTCTCCCAAATGGCCTACGTATCCTAGGGTTTGCCCTAGGAATCAGAATCTGCGTAATTCAAAATGGATAACCCTATTTAGGTTAAAATATGGGTGAATATCCAAGTGGATCTATGGATAGTCCAAGTGGACTAAGGTGTAGATCCGAATTTGGGTTTCTCCCAAATGGCCTACGTATCCTAGGGTTTGCCCTAGTAATCAGAATCCACGTAGTTTGGGCTGATAACCTGTTCTAGGTTAAGGATTTAGAACCTATTCTAGGTTTAGGGTTCAGAACCTATTCTAGGTTGAGGGTTAAGAACCTATTCTAGGTTGAGGGTTAAGAACCTATTCTAGGTTTATGGTTTACCGAGGGATAAAATCGTCCTGAATTACCCTTTTCAACCTAAGTTCTAATTTTGAAAAATTTGGCAAAGCCTTTCTTTCTTTATTAAGGTTTTTATTATTCCCATTATGCTCTTCCCAAGAATGTGGGTGCCTAAATACACGTCCCCACACCTATGTTTGCTAAGTGTACAGATATGGCAGTTCGACTAGGGTGTTGCATAAATTAAATTATTGCCAAAATGAATTATTCATCTAAATATGGCATATAACACATTTATGGTAATTATCACAACATATAGTAAGATTATGAAAATCTCACTAAAATGGCATATATTGCAAATAAGGCAAGAGCCCATATGGCAAGATCTAATATGCTAATATAAGCATGGCAAGACCTAATATGGCAAGATCTAAGCATGGCAATATCTAATATGGCAATATTTAATATGCTAGATCTAATATGCAAGATCTAATATGGCAAGATCTAATATTGCAAGATCTAATATGGAAAGATCTAATATGCAAGATCTAATATGCATCAAAATATCAATATAATAAGTACCAATCATAGAATGCATATATGACATGAATTTTTCAAAAAAGAACAAATCTTATATGCTATTTTCTAAGCATAGTAAGACTTAAAAATAGTAATTATTAAGATTTTACTAAATATGATAAAAATCTGTCTATTCTACCAAAAATAGCAACACATGGAATGTGGCAAACATGGTATGCACAACCCAAACAAAGCATATGAATGCTCCAAATATAGCCATTATCCAAATATGACAAAATTCACATAAACAATCATTGATGTTATAATGAATGAGACATCAATGAAACCTTTTTTTGAAAAGTACAAAATTACTAAAAAACATATGTTCATTGTTCTTTGAAAAAATTATAATTTTTATGAAGAAATTTGGGAAGATTAATTGTCACACCCCAATTCCGCACCATTCAGAACGATGTGATGAACTGCTAATAAACCAACAATTCAACTGGGATCTCTAATAGGTTGTGTCCTTGTAAACTAAACCATACACATCCACAACCATAATCAGAATAAATACATAATAGCAGAAGTTTTAATATTAAATGAACTGACGAATCTAACTGTGATAATCATAAATAAAATATCAAATTATGTTGTATCAACCGAGACATAAGTAAATAAAATATCAAATTACATTTCCTTAATAGTTCAAATAAAAATCTAATTGAAAACGCATCAGTTGCATTGGCATGAGGAGTCATGCGTCTCCACTATGTCTTCAGTCTCCATTGCAGCCACGCGTCCATACACAGAAGCATTCATATAATCTTCCATAGTGGTACCTACATCATCAACTAAAAATATTCGACGTCAAAAGGGTGAGCACACATCATGACTCAGTGAACAAACAAAACAATGCAACAAACATATGCATGCATTCAATTCATATCTGTAGTCTGGTATATAAATTTGCAATGTGCTATAGAAAGGTTCGACGGCCGCCTCACCTCTATACACGAGTGTGTGAAGCCGCCCAAAGGTTAACATTTATTGTCGTCCCACATGCACCCACTATGGAATAGAGATAGAGCTAAAGTGCTTAGGACCACACCGCATCACACTTCCCCTGATACTCTACCCATACCAACACATAAGCCCTTGCTAGCGAGGGCTTGCAAACTGGGCTCGCAACTGACCAATCCTATGTCAAATAGTGTACCCAAGGCCTCACCCCAGCATCCCTCAATACATCCATAGAGATAGATCTAAGGCCCCCTGGCAGAGTCGAAGACTGCACGGTCCGAGACCACCTCCCCTGATGCCCTATGATGTAATAGTTCTGCTAAGGTAATGACGATACGACGATGTCAGTGGACAAGACTTGAGTAGAGATAGAGCTAGAGTCTAGTGACCAGGCTGGACCACAATGTCACGTCCTCCCCCTGATGCTTTACTCGCATCAAGCACACTAATCACACACATACATTCACATGTCTATTCCTAGCATCATCACCATCATCATGTTATAAATAAAATAAAATTAAATATGCATGAACATTAATAGCAGGAATATTGGATGACATGTTGAATGCACATTACAAGCATACACGCATAAAATCAGTCATGGCATTGGACTCAAGAAATTAAAAATAGTTTATTATTAGCCAATTAGTTTAGGTCTTGTTCCCACACCTTTGCTTGAGTGTAGATCCTCTTTCAAGCTTTAAGAATCACTTTTATATCAATAGGAAAAACTAACAAGTCGATAGATTTTAATTAGAATTCATTCCGACAATTTTAGGCTTGTTGTTAAGCGAGGGTCGCAGGACGGGTCGCAGGTAGGGTAGCAGTTTTCTACAACCCCCAGGGGTAGGGTCGATGCCAGGGTCGGATGTTCCATCGACCCTGGGTGCGACCACCTCATCCCTGGACTTTCTGATTGCTGGGGGTCGATCCTGTGGTCTGGTAGGGTCGATTCCCAATCGACCCCATGTGCGACCCCCCCGTGGTTTGAGTCGACCTTTACATCTGATAGTCCATTCTTTCATGTTTGGGTCCTATGGCTTACTTCCACAATCCATTCTATGCTTGTTCTATGGATTAAAACTCTAGGTTTCTTTCTTACTTTGCCTACCATGATTTTCTTAAATCCTCCCACGGATGGATGATTTGGGTTTCTCCTAGACCATACCCTCTTCATGAACTATTCTAAGGTCTTAAATCATTAATGAAAACATACCCATACCTTAGGTTTGCTGAGATTTAGAGGTTTCTTTGAATTCTTCTATTTAGTCTTCTTCTCCAACTTTCCTTCTCTTCTCCTTCTCTTCTCTTTCTCTCACTTTCAATTAGGGTTTCAAAAGGAGTGAAAGAGGCTAAGGGACCTCCTATTTATAGAGGAGAACCTCCCAAAATAAGCCCCATTGAGATTAGGAAAGAATCCCCTTGAAATTTGGAAAGTTTCCTATTTATGGTTTCTGTCGGCAATGGGGGGGTCGATGAGGGGGTCGGAGATCCCGTCGACCCTCAGGTATAAATTATCCAACCCTCGGTCAAAATTTTAGGGGTCTGACACTTGGTATGAGGGGGGTCCGACCCTGCCTATCTGGGTATGCGACCCTACCCTCTATTTTATTATTTTTGGGTCAGTTTAATACCTGGTCTCGCTATTTCCTTCACGCACTTGTTCCATTTGGCTCGACCATGATAGGTAGACCTGGTACAAGGTAGTAAGACCGGTTAGTTCGATACAGGTCTTACAAATCCCTCCTGCTTATAAAAATTTTGTCCTCGAAATTATACATACCTTTCGAGTCGAATAGATGAGAGTATTGCTTTCGCATAGCATTCTCTTCTTCCCATGTGATTTCTTCTATATCTTTGCTTCTCCAAGTGACCTTAACATAATAAATTTCACGGTTGCGTAGTCGTTGCACCTTTCGACTGGTGATTTTAGTTGGTGCTACTTCAAATGTCAAATCCTTAGTCAAATCAGGAAGATCTATTGTCAAAATGTGCGTTGGATCTCTGGCATACTTCTTCAATAAGGAGATATGAAATACATCATGCACACTTGACATAGATGGTGGTAGTGCTAACTGGTAAGCCACTTTTCCATGTTTTGCTAGAATCTCATATGGTCCGACATATCTCGGACTTAGTTTCCCTTTCTGTCTGAACCGTTTCAAACCTTGCATAGGTGACACTTTGAGGAATACCTTATCACCTACGGTGAATTCAAGGTCTCGGCGTCTAGTATCTACATATTACTTCTGACGATTCTGAGCCGTTCTTACTCTTTCCTTGATAATGTTGACTACTCGACAAGTCTCTTCAACAAATTCTGGTCCAACAATATTACGTTCTCCAACTTCATTCCAAAACAAAGGAGTTTGACACTTCCTGCCATACAGTGCTTCATAGGGTGACATCTGTATAGTAGCCTGATAGCTATTGTTATAAGTGAACTCAATCAGTGGTAACTTTTCATCCCATGATCCTTTAAAATCAATCACACAGGCTCAGAGCATGTCTTCTAGAATCTGAATGGTACGCTCCGATTATCCGTCTGTCTGAGGATGGAATGCAGCACTGAACTTCAACATTGTACCCATAGCCTTCTGTAATCCTTCCCAAAACTTTAAAGTAAATCGTGGATCTCTGTCGAACACAATGCTTTCAGGTACACCGTGTAATTTGACAATGTTATCCACATACAACTTAGCTAACCTCTCCAGTGTATACTGAGGTCGTATAGCTATAAATAGAGCCGTTTTAATCAGTCGGCCTACAATCACCCAAACTGCATCAACTACTCGGGGAGTCAAATGGTAACCCTGTGACGAAGTCCATATGCAGTCCCATTTCCATGCTGGTTCCAATAACGGCTGTAACAGTCTTGCTGGTCTTTGTTGTTTAGCTTTCACCTTCTGAAAATTTAGGCATTGAGACACGAACTTGGCTATATCTGCTTTCATTCTTCTCCACCAATATAATTTCTTTAGGTCATGATACATTTTTGTTCTTCCAGGGTGTATCGAATAGGCGGTGGTATGGGTTTCCTTCATTAGTCGGTGTCAAAATGTCCAAACTTTCTATTTCAGGTACACATATTCTTCCTTTGTACTTCAGTACCTTTTCATCATCTAAGGTGAACTCAGGAATAGTCCTACCTTTTTCGATGTCTTCTTGTACCGTTATTAGATAAGGGTATGATTTAATCGCTATTTTCACTTCATCAAGTATATCGGGTACAATCTTCAACGTGGCGAACATATTTGCAAACCGATGGATAAACCCTTGGTTGGTTGATTCACCCGGTGCATCTATCACAAACTGTTCATTACTGTAATTGAATACTTTTCGAGTAGTACACAGTGCAGCAGTGGTGCTAACCTCCCATTGAGATTTTATCATTACCTTTCTACTCAGTGTGTCAACAACCACATTAGCTTTTCCCGGATGATACTGGATATCACAATCATAGTCTTTCAATAGTTCCATCCATCTTCTTTGTCTTATATTCAACTCCTTCTGATTAAAGAGGTAAGTAAGACTCTTATGATCTGATTTAATCTGAAATTTCTCTCCGTACAAGTAATGTCTCCATATTTTGACAGCATGTACTACTATCGCTAATTCCAAATCATGAGTGGGATAGTTCTTCTCATGTGTCTTCAATTGTCTTGAGGCATAAGCAATTACTTGTTCTCCTTGCATAAGTACACATCCTAATCCCAATCCTGACGCATCAGTGTACAAAATAAATGACTGTCCTAGAATCAGAATGGTCAAGATTGGAGCAGATATCAATCTAGCCTTCAATGTTTGAAAACTCTTCTCACATTTATCAGTCCAAACAAACTTTTTGCCCTTCTTAGTCAAACTGGTGAGAGGTACGGCAATTCGAGAATAGTTTTCCATAAATCGTCGATAATACCCAGATAGACCTAAGAAACTTCTAATTTCTGCAACGCTCTTCGGTGCTTCCCATTTCACAATAGCTTCGATCTTGCTAGGATCCACTTTAATTCCTTCAGCGGATACAACATAGCCTAGAAAAACGACTTCCTTTAGCCAAAACTCACACTTTGTAAATTTGGCGTAGAGCTTGTCCTTCCATAATTGCTACAGAGTGGCGTTTAGATTCTTAATATGAGTTTCCTTGTCCTTGGAGTAGACCAATATATCATCGATGAATACAATAATCGACGTATCCAACATATTGTGGAATACCCGATTCATAAGTTCCATAAAGGTTGCTGGTGCGTTCGTCAATCCAAAAGACATGACCAAAAATTCATAATGTCCATATCTAGTCCTGAATGCTGTCTTAGGAATATTTCCATCCTTAATCTTCAACTGATGGTAGCCTGACCGAAGATCGATCTTGGAGAACACTTTGGCACCTTGCAACTGATCGAACAGGTCATCGATCCAAGGCAATGGGTACCGATTCTTGATTGTCAGTTTATTCAGTTCTCGGTGTCTATACACAATCGAACACTACCGTCCTTCTTCTTTACGAATAATAATGGCACTCTCCATGGTGATATGCTAGGTCGGATGTAGCCCTTGTCCAGCAGTTCTTGTAGTTGTACTTTTAATTCCTTCAGTTCAGTAGGAGCCATTCGATAAGGTGCTTTAAATACTGGTGCAGCTCTGGGTATCAGATCTATAACAAACTCTGTAGCGCGGTCGGGTGGTAGTCCTGGTAGTTCTTCAGGAAATACATCTGGAAAGTCATGCACGACCTCAATATCCTCCATTCGTGGTGCTTCCTTGGTAAGATCGACCATAAATACTAGATACCCAACTGCTCCTTTCTCAAGGCACTTCCTAGCCTTTAATGCAGAGAGTATGAGCTTTCATTTACGGGGAAGTTTGGTTCCCGCAAAACTGAACTCTGCTCCTTCCTTGTCTTTAAATGTTAGCTTCTTTTCAGCACAAAATAGGTTTGCTGAATGCCGAGCTAACCAGTCCATTCCCAAGATAACGTCAAAGTCTGCCATCTCAAGTTGGATCAAGGTTGCATCTAAAGTCTTCTCGTCAATAAGAACTGGACATGGTCCATAACTTTGTCTAATTCCACTTCTAATCCCATAGGTGATCGTACAAGCAGTTTATAGTCTAAGGATTTGAGGGGTAGATTTAACTTCTTTCCAAATGACACAGATATAAAAGAATGAGTAGCTCCTGAATCAAAGAGTACTCTGGCGGGAATACCATTAATAGGTATGATTCTTGTGATTTGTTTTGATTTAGTCTACATGCTCACATAATGTAACACAAAATTATAAGATTCAGGTCATACCTGTGACCACATCAGGCGATGCGGCAGCATCCTCAGATGTAATCGCGTAAACTCTGCCTTGTTGTAGTTGCTTCTTGGGCTTAGGACACTCCCTTGCCATATGTCCCAATTGATTACAGTTATAGCATTTTAACCCTTCATTATTTGGTTTTTGTTGCTGTTGAGCTGCTGAAGTAGTCTTGGCTGCAGCATTGAAACCTTGAGTACGGAAGGGTTTGAATACCTTGTTCCCTCCGTTGTAAGAATTTTCATTTGGCCTTTTGATTCCTCTATTTTGAGCAAGGTAGCTCTCTTTCTGGCTCGACTCTATCACTCGAGCAATTTGTACAGCTTCATTGTAGATTTTCTTCTCAAGGCCCAGAACATGTTCAGGTATGCTTCCCCTAAGTCCCATGACGAACCTCCGGGTCTTTGTATCTTCCACTTGCATACTAACTGGTGCAAAGAAGAACAGCTCCTCATAACGCTGTTGATATGCATCGACAATCATCTGTCCCTGATATAAACTCAGGAACTCCTTCTCCATGGAATCTCTGAAACTCCTAGGAAAATAATTCTCAATGAATGCCTCCTTATATATATCCCAAGTCAATTGAGTGTGCTTTGTCATCAGATACGTCCGTATGGACTTCCACCAGTGGTGTGCATCGTCTTTCAGCATGAATGTTGCACACAATACTTTCTCTTCTTCATTCACTGTCATCATCGTGAAGTTTCTCTCCATCTCTTCGATCTAGTGTGCTGGCCATAATGGATCAGCTGGCTTACCACTATACTCCTTGGGCTACATCTTCAGAAAATGCTCAACTAGTCTGGAGTGGTCTAGTTGATGAGGAACATAAGCCCCATACATAGGTGGTTGGTATTGATATCCACCTGGAACTACTTCAGGGTTTTGTACTTGAGTCGGCATGATGGGCGTCTGAGGTGAGTGGGGTACTGTGTTACTTCCCCCTGGTACTGTGCTTACCTATCCTACTGGCATCGGTGTCGTCTTTGCAGCTGGAAAAGCCATGCCTATGGCAGCTTGCATAGTAGCTTGTACCTATTGTATTTGCTGCAGCTCTTGTGCCAAATTCATTATGGCTGTAGCCAAGTCTATAGGTGGAGCTGGCAGATTTGTAGAATTTGTCTACCCATTAACTATGGACGGTGCCGTGTTCAGATTCTCCTATATTTCAGGGTGTATATGGCTGTCTTCCCCCACAGGTGGTGGTGGTGGAATAGAGTTACGGCTTTGTCTGGTCACTTTGCGTCCAACCATTATTTGTTCTGGTAGTGGTGATGCCTGAAAATCATAGAATACGTGAGGCAATCATTATATACTTCATTCTCATATTTAAATCCACTAATCAATGATATTTTCAAATTTTTCAGATCATTCTGTCAAAAATACTGTATTTTCCATCGCAGGGTCGATGGTGGGGGTCGATGGATGTCCAACCCTAGGGTATGCGACCCTGAGAATCACTAATACTTACCAAGAGCCGAGGGTTGATGGTGGGGGACGATGGATGTCTGACCCCGGGATCGACCCCTAGTTCTCTGTTAGATCACCAAGAGGCTAGGGTCGATGAGGGGGTTAGAGGGAGGGTCGGATGTTTTGGTCGAATTCTCCGACCCTAGGACTAAAAATCAGGTTTTTAATCCTGATTTTGAATCCATTTCTCATTCTTTCTCCTCCTTTCCGACTCGGCTTGTTCCTCTGAGTTGCTACAGTAACAACTCCAACCCATTGGTGATTTTTGCTTCTCTTTTCAACGTCTACTCCTCTTCTACAGGTATGTTCTCTACGGTTTCATGTTTTTAGGGTTTCTTAACTAGGTTTTTGCTCGTTTATATCATTTTCTTCAAGTTAAACTTTTTCCAACCGTAAAAATTTGGTTTTTATTGGGGGCTTTTGTTGTTGGTGACTCAATGGATGAAAGCCCTCAAAAATATTTGAGTTTCATCGGTTGGTTATCGAGAAACTTGAAATTTCTCATTTTTTCCCTAATTTGTCGATATTTTTGAATTTCTTGAAATTTTCTTCAAATTCCATCTCTTTTGATAAAATTTCCAACTGTATGAGTCTTATAGGATCTTTTAGAATCTATATAAGTCCTCCTGCCCATGTGAATGGGTGAAAAGTGAGGCTTTTGACCAATTTATGACGTTATAATGTCAAAAAATTTGGGTTTTTCATCTTTACTAAGCCAGTATATGTTTCTCTTTGTTTTTGCAGATAGTATGGCTCATACCAAAGTACCCAGGGTTCATGACCCAGTCTGCTTCCGTTCTAACGAGGCTGAGGCGCAGTATGCCCGCTACGCTTGTAAGAAGGTAGAGGGAGGTTTTCGGGTGGACTTGGCTAGCCTGGCCTTGTTTGATGTGGAGAGGGCTTTTGGTGATATGGGCTGGCTTCCTTCACATGCAGTTGGTCCTTCATATGTAGCTGGTCCTTCACACCCACCTTCTGATGAAATACTGGGGATACTGTGTGAGATTAGAGAGGCTCAGTGCATGTCTGATCTGAGGGTGGGAGAGCTTCTAGATGCTCAGCGCATGTCAGATCTGAGGGTGAGAGAGCGTCTATATACTCAGCGCGTGACTGATCAGTGGGTGGCTGATCTCACAGCTAGTCTTCAGACGACCCAGACTCAGATAGCATGGTTGATGAGAGTCTATGCTGAGGATTGTAACAGAGACCGCGAGGCACCGCCTCCCCCATCACCTCCAGCTTCCTGATGTATTTTCTTTTTATTTTTCTTTTTGTACTTCAGAGTAACTGTCCGGGTTGTGGACTGTACTCTGCTTAGACTTGTATATATACATTTGTTCTTCCTTCGAGTATATATAAATTTGTTTCTCATTTAATAGATGTATTATTCTCTTTCAATTTTTGTCTCAAACAACACAGATGCTTATAGTGTGTTATTATTACAGCTTTTAAATTTTTATCCTATCTCAGTTCACAGGCTTTTGTGGTAGTATACTGGTTTAAAAGACAGGGCCTGAGAGCTCTGATACCAAGTCGTCACACCCCAATTCCGTACCATTCAGAATAGTGTAATGAACCGCTAATAAACCAACTGTTCAACCAGGATCTCTAATAGGCTGTGTCATTGTAAACTAAATCAAACACATCCACAACCATAATCAGAATAAATACACAATAGCGAAAGTCTTAATATTAAATGAACTGAGGAATCTAACTGTGATAATCAATAATAAAATATCAAATTATGTTGTATCAACCGAGACATAAGTAAATAAAATATCAAATTACATTTCCTTAACAGTTCAAATAAAAATCTAATAAAAAATGCATGAGTTGCACTTGCATGAGGAGTCATGCGTCTCCACTATGTCTTCAGCGTCCATTGCAGCCACATGTCCGTACATATAAGCATTCATATAATCTTCCATAGTAGTACCTGCATCATCAATGTAAGACCCGCACACCACGAACCCGGCCTAACCTTACATTTCGTGTCCAGACCCGTCTACATATCATGGTCGAGCCAAGTGGACCAAGTGTGTGAAGAAACCCAAGACCCAATATGAAAATTTACCCAAAAATAGTCAAAATGAGGGTAGGGTCATAGGTTTTAACAAGCAGGGTCTATGAGTTGTCCGACCCTCCCATCGACCCTCACCATTGACCCTCGGTATTCGAGAAAAACAGCACGAACCGAAAATTGAGAAACCTTCCTAATTTCGATTGGAACCTTTCCTAAACTCAATGGGACTTATTTTGTGAGGTTTTGCCCTATAAATAGGACGTCCCTAAGCCTCTTTCAACCCTTTTACAACCCTAATTGGATTGAGAGAAAGAGAAGAGAAGGAAGAGAAGAAGAGAAGGAAAACTTGAAGAAAAGGCTAAGGAAGAAGAGGAAATTCAGAGGAACTCTGAATCTCAGGAAACCTAAGGTATGAATACATTCCCCATGATTTATTTAAGGCTTTAGAATGGTTTATGAAGAGGGTATGACTTAGAAGAAACCCAAATCATCCATCCATGGTTAGGTTTTCATGGAAAACCATGGAGGAGATCATTAAAACCATGTAAGTGAATAAAGTATAGTTCTAAACCATAGAACATGTATAGAATGGATTGTGGAAGTAAGCCATAGGACCCAACCATGAAAGAGAGAATGAAATATGATATTTTTGACTCAAACCATGGAGGGTCGCACCTAGGGTCGATGGCAGATCCGACCCTAGCATCGACCCTCAGTGTTCGGGAAGTTCAGATTAGGGGGAGGGTCGCACCCAGGGTCGATCAGGACTCCGACCCTACCTCCGACCCTCAGTTAACAGAATGGTTTTAAAAATTAGAATAAATTCTAATTATATTTTATCGACTTTGTTAGGTCTTCTAGCAATATAATAACATTATAAAGGTGATTCTAAAGCTTGGAAGAGGATCTATTAACAAGCTAAGGTGAGGGAACAAGACCTAAACTAATTGGTTAATAACAAACTGTTTTTACTTCTTGAGTCCAATACCATGATTGTGTTATGTGTGTATGCTTGTAATGTGCATTCAACATGTCATCCAATATTTCTATTATTACTGTTCATGCATATTTAAATTTATTGATTATAACATGATGATGTTGATGATGGTAGCAATAGGCATGTGAATGTTTGTGTTTGGCTGGTGTACATGGTGCGGGTAGGGATGGTATCAACCGGTACTTCGATGTCGTTCTCATCGGGGTATATTGTGCCATGGTCTATTCAAGTCATGTCCACTAAGCAAGTGTTAGTGTGCTTGATGCGAGTGGAGCATCAGGGGGAGGACGTGACATTGTGGTTCAGCCTGGTCACCAGGCTCTAGCTCTATCTTTACTCAAGTCTTGTCCACTAACATCGTCGTATCGCCATTACCTTAGCGAAACTAATATGTCGTAGGGCATCAGGGGGGGGACGTGGCATTGTGGTTCAGCCTGGTCACCAGACCCTAGCTCTATCTCTATGGATATATTGAGGGATGCTGGGGTGAGGCCTTGGATACATTGTTTGACATTAGGGTTGGTTAGTTGCGAGCCCAGTTTGCAAGCCCTCGCCAACAGGGGCTTACGTGTTGGTATGGGCAACCGGTACGGCCATGCCATTTTCATGGGGTATATATTATCCATGGTGGGTGCATGTGGGGCGACGGTGCCGTTTTCATTGGGCGTTTCCACACACTCGTGTATAGAGGTGCGGCGGCCACCTATCCTTTCTATAGCACATTGCAAACTTTAAACCAGACCAAAGATATGAATTGATTGCATGCATATGTATTGTTGCATTGTTTTGTTTGCTCACTGAGCCGTGATGTCTGCTCACCCTTTCGAATTCGAATACTTTAGTTGATGATGCAGGTACCACCGTTGAAGATTACATGAATGCTCCTATGTACGGGCATGTGGCGACAATGGAAGCTGAAGACATAGTGGATACGCATGAATCCTCTTGCGAGTGCAACTCATGCGTATTCGATTAGATTTTGTTTTATTTATTTGGATTTAGTAAAGACATGTATTCGATATTTTATTTATGTCTCGGTTGAAACAATATAATTGGATATTTTATTTATGAGTGTCACAGTTAGAATTTTTCAGTTCATTATCTGTAAGACTTCCGCTATTTATTTTATTACCTCTGATTAATGTGGAATGTGTTTTGGTTTATCATATGTGGGATAGCCTATTTTGAGATCCTGGTTGAACCGTTGGTTTATTGACGGTTCATCACACTATTCCGAATGGTGCGGAATTGGGGTGTGACAATCAACTAAAAATATTCGACGTCGAAAGGGTGAGCACACATCACGGATCAGTGAGCAAACAAAAAAATGCAACAAACATATGCATGCATTCAATTCATATATGTGGTCTGGTATATAAGTTTGCAATGTGCTATAGAAAGGTTCGGTGGCTGCCTCACCTCTATACACGAGTGTGTGAAGCCGCCCAAAGGTTAACGTTTATTGTTGTCCCACATGCACCCACTATGGAATAGAGATAGAGCTAAAGTGCTTAGGACCACACCGCATCACACTTCCCCTGATACTCTACCCATACCAATACGTAAGCCCCTGCTGGCGAGGGCTTGTAAACTGGGCTAGCAACTAACCAATCCTAATGTCAAACAGTGTACCCAAGGCCTCACCCTAGCATCCCTCAATACGTCCATAGAGATAGAGCTAAGGCCCCCCGGCAGAGTCGAAGACTACACGGTCTGAGACCACCTCCCCTGATACTCTATGACACAATAGTTCTGCTAAGGCAATGGAGATACGATGATGCTAATGCACAAGACTAGAGTTAGAGATAGAGCAATGGCATTCCGGATTGAGTGCTGAACCACAGCAAATACGATGATAATAGTTCTGCTAAGGTAATGGTGATACGATGATGTCAGTGGACAAGACTTGAGTAGAGATAGAGCTAGAGTCTAGTGATCTGGCTAGACTACAATGTCACGTCCTCCCCCTGATGCTCCACTCGCTTCAAGCACACTAACCACACACATACATTATCATGTCTATTCCTAGCATCATCACCATCATCATGTTATAAATAAAATAGAATTAAATATGCATGAACATTAATAGCAGGAATATTGGATGACATGTTGAATGCACATTACAAGCATACACGCATAAAATCAGTCATGGCATTGGACTCAAGAAAATAAAAATAGTTTATTATTTGCCAATTAGTTTAGGTCTTGTTCCCTCACCTTTGATTGACTGTAGATCCTCTTTCAAGCTTTAAGAATCACTTTTATATCAATAGGAAAACCTAAAAAGTCGATAGATTTTAATTAGAATTCATTTCGATAATTTTAGGCTTACTGTTAAGCGAGGGTCGCAGGACGGGTCGCAGGTAGGGTAGCAGTTTTCTACGACCCCCAAGGGTAGGGTCGATGCCAGGGTCGGATGTTCCATTGACCCTGGGTGCGACCACCGCATCCCTGGACTTCCAGAATGCTGGGGGTCGATCCTGTGGTCTGGTAGGGTCGATTACCAATCGACCCCACGTGCGACCCCCCATGGTTTGAGTCGACCTTTTCATCCTACAGTCTATTCATTCATGTTTGGGTCATATGACTTACTTCCACAATCCATTCTATGCTTGTTCTATGGCTTAAAACTCTAGGTTTCTTCCTTACTTTGCCTACCATGATTTCCTTCATTGATTTCATTGAAATCCTCCCATGGATGGATGATTTGGGTTTCTTCTAGACTTTACCCTCTTCATGAACTATTCTAAGGTCTTAAATCATTAATGGAAACATACCCATACCTTAGGTTTACTGAGATTCGGAGGTTTCTCTGAATTCTTCTCTTTAGTCTTCTTCTCCAACTTTCCTTCTCTTCTCCTTCTCTTCTCTTTCTCTCACTTTCAATTAGGGTTTCAAAAGGAGTGAAAGAGACTAAGGGACGTCCTATTTATAGAGGAGAACCTCCCAAAATAAGTCCCATTGAGATTAGAAAAGAATCCCCTTGAAATTTGGAAAGTTTCCTATTTACGGTGTTTGTCGGCAATGAGGGGGTCAGAGATCCCGTCGACCCTCAGGTCTAAATTGTCCAACTCTCGGCCAAAATTTCAGGGGTCTGACACTTGGTATGAGGGGGGTCTGACCCTGCCTATCTGGGTATGCGACCCTGCCCTCTATTTTACTATTTTTGGGTCAGTTTAATACTTGGTCTCGCTATTTCCTTCACGCACTGGGTCCATTTGGCTCGACCATGATAGGTAGACCTGGTACAAGGTGGTAAGACCGGTTAGTTCGATACGGGTCTTACATCAACGACTCAAAACTGTCAAATTTGTGACACAAGGTTTCAGATAATGGACAAAACTATGAACTGTATTCAGATTTTGTCACATTACACAAGAATGACCATAAGTAGATCTTCCAAAACTCAAATGAAGCTCAACTTTTTTTCATATAAATATGACTTAATATATTATATTTAATATTAAGGAGTTGAATCCCAACAGAAAGCATGGATAGGTCAAAGATATGCCCTAAGACCGAAACATGTGCACTGGTCAAATCTGTTCCAGTTTTTTGATCAATTGCACTATAAATTCCTAATAAAATTCTATTCTTAATGAAAATTAAATACAGACATATGTCTATGTAGATAACTATCTGATCTAAAATTTCATCAAGAAAAATAAGTTAAAACAGTATATTTTCTTTGTAAAAAAATGATTCTTTTCAATCATGCAAATCAGTACATCATGACAGATTCAAAATCAGAGTACTATGCACTTAAAAATTGATATCAATTCAATAAAAAATTGAAAAAATACGAAACCAGTGCTATTGTTTATAAAAATTTCATGTGTAAAATGTTCATATGAAGTGGATTTTCTGATTATGGCCATAAGACCTTTGTCTACAGACTTTCTGATGGAGGATTGCATTACATCCGAGAAAAATAGCAATGTCAATGTTCTCCTCTCTCTCTTTTAGAAAATCCTCTCCTCTTCGTTCCTTCTTCTCTCTTCCTTCCTTTTCTTCTTTTTCTTCTAGAAAATCCTTTCATTCCATTTTTTCTTCTTTCCTTTCTTCTCTTCCTTCCCACGTTTTTTTCTTCTTCCTTTCTTTCCTTTTCCTCTTTCTTCTTGTAGAAAAATCCCTTCTCTTTCCTTTCTCGCTTTCTTTCTTCTAGAAAATTCATTCTCTCTTTCCTTTCTTTCTTCTTTCCTTTTCTTCTCCCTTATTTTCCTTCCTTTTTTTTCCTTTCTGCCTCTATTTTCACGTTTTCTTTCTTAGAAAATGTTTCTTTTTTTTTCTTTTTTTCTTTCCCTTCTCTTTCCTTCCTTTTCTTTCTCCCTCTCTCTTTTACGTTTTCTTTCTAGAAAACGTGAAGGGGATCTTTTCTCTTTTTTTTCTTTTTTATTTTTTCTTTTATTTCTCTCTCTTTCCTTTTTCCTTTCTCCCATTCTCTTTACTATAATATATATGTATACATATATATATATATATATATATATATATATATATATATATATATATATAAATGTATTAATACATATAATATATCCATAAGATATATATATATATATATATATATATATATATATACAATAATATATTATACATCATACACATATAAAAGAAATGCATGCATATGAACTGACATAACTTGGTCTGGATTGGTCTGGGCTGGGCCGGGTTAAGTTAGACTAAGCTGGATTAAGCTGGTTTGGACTAAGGTTGACATTTCATAGTCCATTTCTGTCACCCTTCCGTATGGAATTTTTCGATAGCATCTATTCTAAATTTTCTGCGTTCACTTTGTAGAACATTAAAAATGAGGTTATTGGAACTTGAATCATCACATTTGAAAATAAAATGGTCAACTTATGAATTTCTGAAGTTTAAGCAGGTCAATTATCGATGATTTGGTTGACCATTCTGCATGGCATCCTTCGGAGACTTCCACCGGAAATTCTTTACGTCCACTTTGTAAAGTACTAAAAATGAAACATAATGAAACTGAAATCTCCTGATTTGGATATGGGGTGACCAAAATATGAATTTTCAAAGGTTAAATGACCATTTCCAAGTGTAATTTTGCATGGATTTGTTCGGAGGCTTTTACTTGAGATTTCTTACGTCCACTTTGTAGAACTTCACAAATGAAGAATAAAGGCCTTAGAATCATCTGAATCCGACGTAGAACGACAAAGATATGAAGCTTTGAAGTTCTAACGATAATTTTGCATGAAAGCTTGATGGGGCCCACTGGTGACTTGTACCCGGGATTTTTCACGTCCACTTTGAAAAGGACTGAAAATAAGGAATATTGGCCTTTGAATCATCTGATTCTGATATCAGATGACCAAGATATGATGTCTTGAAGTTTGAATGATAATGCATGCATCATACGATAATTACGTAAATGCCCTTGCACTTTCAAACTGCGATATCATCCTTGTTTGACGTCAGAATTTGATGATTCTGGTCTCATTTCAAAGATAATTTCATGACCTATTCATCCAAGTAGGTAATAGCCTATGATCCTACTGTGGGGTTCATTAGAAAATCACCAAACTTTGGATTAAAGGTCAGAAACCTGCCATATTGGTTCACTTATACTGAGGGTGGCAAAAATGGGGTGCTTACACATGTATATAGATGTAGACGCTATACCTCCTCCATCACCTCCACATTCTACTGGAGCTGGTCCATCTCGGGCTCCTTCACACATGGGTGGTCCTTCACACCCACCATCTGATGATATGATGGGATTACTGCGTGAGATCAGAGAGGCTCAGCGCGTAACGGACTTGAGAGTGGAGAGCTTCTAGATGCTCAGCGCACGATAGATAGGTGAGTGGGCGAGCTTCTGGATGCTCAGTGTACGTCTGATCAGCGGATGGTCGAGTTGATAGCTAGTCTCTAGACAACCCAGACTCAGGTAGCCTGGTTGACTAGAGTGTATGCTGAGGACTACAACAGAGATCGCGAGGCACCTCCTCCTCCATCACCTCCAGCTCCATGATGTATATTTTATTTTTATCTTTTTCTTTTGTACTACAGAGTAACTGTCCGGGTTGTGGACTGTACACTGCTTTGGATATGTATAAATGTGTTTTTTAATTGATGTATATAAAACTTGTTTCTCCTTTTCATATATGCATTATTCTCTTTCTTAATTTTTGTCTCAAACAACACAGGTGCTTACAGTGTGTTCTTATTAAATCTTTTAAATTTTGTCCTAACTCAGTTCACGAACTTTTGAGGAAATATATTGGTTTAATAGACAGGGCCTGAGAGCTCCGATACCAAGTTGTCACATCCCAATTCCGTACTATTCAGAATGGTGTGATGAACCACTAATTAACCAACAATTCAACCAGGATCTCGAATAGGCTGTGTCCATTTTCTAAAACCATACACATCCACAACAATAATCAGAGTAAATACACAATAACGGAAGTTTTTATACTAATGAACTGAGTCTAACAATTATAAAATAATAAATTATCCAATTATTCTCCATTGACTAAAACATAAAATAAAATATTTAATCAATTACATCGTCTTTATAAATTAAATAAAATTCTAATCGAAAACACAAGAGTTGCACTCGCATGACGAATCATGCGACTCCACCATAACTTCAGCGTCCATCGCCTCCGCATGTCCATATATAGGAGCACTCATATAGTCTTCAACCGTGGTACCTACATCATCAACTAAAAGCATTCGACGTTGAAAGGGTGAGCACACATCACGGCTCAGTGAGCAAACAAAACAATACAACAAAGATATGCATGCATTCAATTCATATCTTTGGTCTGGTTTATAAGTTTGCAATGTGCTATAGAAAGGTTCGGTGGTCGCTTCGCCTCTATACACAGGGTGTGTAAGCCTACCCAATGGATCAAACACCATTGTCATCCACATCCACCCCACCATGGAATAGAGATAGAGCTAAAGTGCTTAGGACCGCACCGCATCAAACTTCCCCTGATGCTCTACCCATACCAACACGTAAGCCCTTGTTGGCGAGGGCTTGCAAACTGGGCTCGCAACTAACCAATCCTAATGTCAAACAGTATATCCAAGGCCTCACCCCAGCATCCCTCAATACATTCAAAGAGATAGAGCTAAGGCCTCCCGATAGAGTCAGAGACTACACGGTCCGAGACCACCTCCCTTGATGCCCTACGATGTAATAGTACTGCTAAGGTAATGGCGATACGACGATGTCAGTGGACAAGACTTGAGTAGAGATAGGGCTACAGTGCTTAGGACCGCACCACATCATACTTCCCCTGATGCCCCACTCGCATCAAGTACACTAACCACACACAAATATTCACCTGCCTATTCCTAGCATCATCATCATCATCATGTTGTAAATAAACTGAATTAAATATGCATGAACAGTAATAACAGGAATAATAGATGACATGTGATATGCACATTACAATCATACAATCATAGAATCATACATGGTATTGGACTCAATAGACGAAAATAGTTTATTATTAGCCAATTAGTTTAGGTCTTGTTCCCTCACCTTTGATTGAGTGTAGATCCTCGTTCAAGCTTTATGAATCACCTTTAAATCAGTAGAAAGGCCTAACAAGTCGATAGATTTTAATTAGAATTAATTCCAACAAATTTAGACTAGCTGAAATCGTAGGGTCGCAGGTAGGGCAGCACCTAGGGTCGGTTACCATTCGACCCTAGGGTGTAGGGTCGGACGTGGGGTCGATTACCAATCGACCCTACGTGTGACCACACCCTCCCTGGGACTTCCCAAGGGCATGTGGTCGATCCTATGGTCTTGTAGGTCCATTCTAAGAATGTTCTATGGCTCATAACTATGATTTTTACACACTTTATTTTGCCTATGATGATTACTTCCATGGATTCCTTTGGAACTTGTCCATGGATGGATGATTTGGGTTTCTAAATCCTAACTTCTTCATAATACATTCTAGGCTTTTAATTTATGAAGGGACTTAGATTCATACCTGAAGTTGGCTGAGATTCAGAGGTTTTTCTGAACTTCCTCGTCTTCCTTAGTCTTTTCTTTAATTTTCCTTCTCTTCTTCTTTTCCTTCTCTTTCTCTTTTCTCACTTTCAATTAGGGTTCTAAAAGGAGTGAAAGACGCTAAGGGACATCCTATTTATAGAGAAAAACCCTCCAAAATAAGTCTCATTGAGTTTAGGAAAGAACCACTTGGAATTAGGAAAGTTTCCTAATTTACGATTTCTGTCTGTCATCGCAGGGTCAGACATAGGGTCGCAGGATCCGTCGACCCTACATTTTTCTAGTCCTGCGACCCTACAACTAGAAAATCATAGGTTGGACTTCTGTTGAGGTGGAGTCCACCCTACCTGTTTAGGCATGCGACCCGACCCTCACATTTACTCTTTTTGGGTCAGACTCATACCTGATCTTGTGATTTTCTTCACGCACTTGATCCACTTGGCTCGACCATGATAGGTAGACCTGGTACAAGGTGGTAAGACCGGTTAGTTTGATACGGGTCTTACAACAAATGGACCAAGTGCGTAAAGAAAATCACAAGATCAGGTATGAGTCTAACCCAAAAATAGTAAATGTGAGGGTAGGGTCGCATGCCTAAACAGGTAGGGTCGACCCCACCTCAACAGAAGTCCAACCTATGATTTTCTAGTCGTAGGGTCGCATGACTAGAAAAACATAGGGTCGACGGATCCTGCGACCCTACAACCGACCCTACGATGACAGACAGAAACTGTAAATTAGGAAACTTTCCTAGTTCCAAGGGATTCTTTCCTAAACTCAATGAGACTTATTTTGGAGTGTTTTCCTCTTTAAATAGGACATCCCTTAGCCTCTTTCACTCCTTTTAGAACCCAAATTGAAAGTGAGAAAAGAGAAAGAGAAGGAAAAGAAGAAGAGAAGGAAAATTGAAGAAAAGACTAAGGAAGAGGAGGAAGTTCAGAGAAACCTCTGAATCTCAGCCAACTTCAGGTATGAATCTAAGTCCCTTCATAAAGTAAGAGCCTAGAATAGATTAGGAAGAAGTTACGATTAAGAGAAACCCAAATCATCCATCTATGGACAAGTTCCAAAGGAATCCATGGAAGTAATCATCATAGGCAATGGAAAGTGTATAAAAATCATAGTTATGAGCCATAGAACAATCTTAGAATGGACCTACAAGACCATAGGATCGACCACATGCCCTTGGGAAGTCCCAGGGAGGGTGTGGTCACACGTAGGGTCGATTCGTAACCGACCCTAGGTGCTGCCCTACCTGCGACCCTACGATTTCAGCTAGTCTAAATTTGTTGGAATTAATTCTAATTAAAATCTATAGATTTGTTAGGACTTTCTAGTGATTTAAAGGTGATTCATAAAGCTTGAACGAGGATCTACACTCAATCAAAGGTGAGGGAACAAGACCTAAACTAATTGGCTAATAATAAATTATTTTCGTCTATTGAGTCCAATACCATGTATGATTCTATGATTGTATGATTGTGATGTGCATATCACATGTCATCTACTATTCATGTTATTACTGTTCATGCATATTTAATTCAGTTTATTTACAACATGATGATGATGATGATGCTAGGAATAGGCATGTGAATATTTGTGTGTGGTTAGTGTACTTGATGCAAGTGGGGCATCAGGAGAAGTGTGATGTGGTGCGATCCTAAGCACTTTAGCCCTATCTCTACTCAAGTATTGTCTACTGACATCGTCGTATCGCCATTACCTTAGTAGAACTATTACATCGTAGGGCATCAAGGGAGGTGGTCTCGGACCGTGTAGTCTCTGACTCTATCGGGAGGCCTTAGCTCTATCTCTATGAACGTATTGAGGGATCCTGGGGTGAGGCCTTGGATATACTGTTTGACATTAGGATTGGTTAGTTGTGAGCCCAGTTTGCAAGCCCTCGCCAACAGGGGCTTACGTGTTGGTTTGGGTAGAGCATCAGGGGAAGTGTGATGCGGTGCGGTCCTAAGCACTTTAGCTCTATCTCTATTCCATGGTGGGGTGGATGTGGACGACAATGGTGTTTGATCCATTGGGTAGGCTTACACACCCTGTGTATAGAGGCGAGGCGACCACCGAACCTTTCTATAGCACATTGCAAACTTATAAACCAGACCAAAGATATGAATTGAATGCATGCATATCTTTGTTGTATTGTTTTGTTTGCTCACTGAGCCGTGATGTGTGCTCACCCTTTCGACGTCAAATGCTTTTAGCTGATGATGAAGGTACCACGGTTGAAGACTATATGAGTGCTCCTATATATGGACATGCAGCGGCGATGGACGCTAAAGTTATGGTGGAGTCGCATGATTCGTCATGCGTGTGCAACTCTTGTGTTTTCGATTAAAATTTTATTTAATTTATATAGACGATGTAATTGATTAAATATTTTATTTTATGTCTTAGTCAATGGAGAATAATTGGATAATTTATTATTTTATAATTGTTAGACTCTCAGTTCATTAGTATAAAGACTTCCGCTATTGTGTATTTACTCTGATTATTGTTGTGGATGTGTATGGTTTAAGCAAACGGACACAGCCTATTCGAGATCCTGGTTGAACCGTTGGTTAATTAGTGGTTCATCACATCATTCTGAATAGTACGGAATTGGGATGTGACACGAGCTGCTCAGAGTTTTTGCAACAATGTCATATCCAATTTAAGCAATGTAAGAATTCAACCTAAATTAGACACAAGATGCCACTGGATTTGTACTTCCTTTTCTCTGGATTTAAACTTTCAAGATAAGGTTTGGAGAAAAACAACAGTGTCTTAATTGATCTCCCATTTACAAGCAGAATGGTTCAACAATCTAACCCAAATAAGTGCAAGATCGTATCCGGATTTCCTTTCTTAACATGATTGAGAAAATGATAAGCATAAAGGAATGATTGGTTGGGCCTATTTCGCTAAACATGAAAACTAGTGACTTCTAAACTTTAGAGCCTGAGTGAATTTTCAAATGCACATAGAGGTAATATACATGATGGAGCTTGATTCTCTTTAAGAGGATGTATCTATACTCCTAGTATTTGTGCATTGTGCTAGCCCACTCTGTAGTGTGCAAAGAGACAGCTAGAAGAAAACATGCACTCTGCCTCAGAGTCAGGAATAGGTAAAAACTGTACGCACATGAGACTTGACAAGATCCTAGATCGAGGAGGGTCGACGAACTGATTATGGACGATGTCACTCAGATGGACCTCTACTCTGAACCTTGAAAATGAAGGAAATGAATTGTTCAACTACCCAAGGATGAATTTGTCTTTGCCAACCGGTTTGAGAATGGTATTTTTGGCTATCCAAGGCTGCTTTGTCACTTAAGGGAAGCAGAAGCAAGGGCAATGATTTTGATCAACTCTACTAGGTATGACTAGCACCAAGATAAGAGGAAATTATCTATGGAGGCAAACCATGTATGCTTTGGATTTTTGCAAAGTGTTGGACGAATTCTACCTTTATCACAAGGGCAACTGGATCTTCTTGACATGAAGTCACCAATAACATATGAGTATGGCCAAGAGGTTGGGAAGAACAAACGCATATCACTTTGAATCATCCTCCCAGATAGAGGTTTACTATAGAGCGAGAAAGTATATCTTCCCCCCAAAGAAGAGTAAATAAGGTCAATGGTCTCAAGATTTTTTCTTTCTTTCTTTGAACTTCCCTTATTTGTATTTATATGACTGCAGTCAACATGAACAAAATGGTCTCAATGTCATGAGTATGTCACCAATGGGTCTGTGCAAGATTTTATGGCCTTTGAACTCAAGGGTAGCTTTTCAATGTGTGATGCCCAGAGTCAATAGGTAATTCACACCTCAGTCTTTAAATCGGCATCTACATCTGTTGACAGGTAGGCAATTCTTGAGTAATCACTAAAGACGGTCTTAAAGGGACGGAATCCCACTCTAAATTTAGGTATCACACCAAATAGCTCTTTCCCTCTTGGAGCAACTCAGATAAAGAATTTATTTCTACAAACTCCATCAAAACACCGAATCAGTTGTAACCATGTCTGGGCCTAAAACATCTAAGTCCATAGACAAATATGATAATGAAGGTCCAAATAGACTGATAAGAAACTATCCATATGGGTATACCATTGGAAAATTGTTTGGTTATTTATATTGTCACACCCCAATTCTGATCCAATTAGAATGGTGTGAGTGAACCGTCATTGAACCAACGGTTCACACCAAGATCTCGAATAGGCCGTGTCCACTCATGCAAACCATTACACATAACCACAATCAGAATATAAATAGTACAACGGAAGTCTTTAAAATAGAAGGAACTGAGTATCTATTGATAATTTAAATAAGTATCCAATTATTCAAATTCAATCATAAAATATAATATTCTTACACCGACTTAATCCAACTGAAAATAACTGAAAACAAATAAATAAAATCAATTACAGATACACGTAGAAAGGGCACTCGCATGAAGCTTCATTCTCGTCCTCTCCTGCCCGTGCACCCAGAGCAGCAACATCACCATACGCCGGAGCGTTCATATAGTCATCCACCGTGTATCCTGCATCAACATCTAAAAACAATGTGTACACAAAGGGTGAGCTCACAACTTAGCTCAGTAAGACAATCAGACAGTTTCACAATATTATGCATGAGTAACAATCATTTTATGATGTGGTCTGGTTTTAAGTTTGCAATATGCTATAGAAAGGTTTGGTGGCCCCCGCACCTCTATACACGAGTGTGTGGCACCTCATGGATCACACCCCCATTGGCCCACATACACCCATCATGGAATAGAGATAGAGCTAAGATACCCCCGTACCTCCCCTGATGCTCTACCCATAGCAGTACCTAAGCCCCTACTGGCCAGGGCTCGCAAACTGGGCTCGCAAACTGGGCTCGCAACTAACCAATCCTATATGTCATCAATGTATGCTCTATCCCAGCACAGCCGTCTACGGCATAGAGATAGAGCTAAGGCATTCCCACACCTCCCCTGATGCCCTATCCGCAACTAACCCACTAGGATAGAAACAATACGAAGGTAGACCCTATCCCAACATAACTCCCTACGACATAGAGATAGAGCTAAAGCATCGTGGACAAGCCAGCGTCGACCTCGGAGACCACAATGCCACATAACCATGGCCAGGCAGCATCAACATCGGAGACCACCGTAACACGACCTTCCCCTGATGCCCCACCCGTACCAAGCATGTTAAGACAGAACACTACAAAAGGTGCTAGTGTGAGGAGCAATCCTAGGCCCATGCCTCACTCCACACACTAACGAAAACAATCACATGCTTAACAATCACATCCTATCAGTGCATGAACAGTAATAATAACTGAAATTAAAAGATGGCATGTGAATATGCACAAACATCACATCATATATAATCAGGTGATTAACATCGACTTACTGTCCATTAATTATTAGGTTTAGGTCAGATTCCCTTACCTGACGCTCGTTTGATAGCTTGCTCCACGTCACAAGATCCAAACGGAAAGTCACAAAGTCCTACAATATTATTAGGGTTTCATTAGAATAGCTTCCTTAAGGTTTCACGTTGGTCGGAAACCAACAAAGTCCAAAACCAGCCTTTCAGAACTGACCGGTCGCAACATACCGGTTGCAGCTCTGTGAGCAAACTAGGAACCGGTATGGTCGACCGGTATGTCTCCGAAAGACCATACACTTAGTTTTTTTACTGTCGTCGATCGATTTCCTTGGATTTTCAGGGTTTCTCCTATCCATTCTAAGTCTAAGCTTTAAGTTAGAGTTATCCCCAACTTATTCGAGTCTAGTTTCGATGAATATCATCTCGGAACTCGAATCTAGGGTTTGACGGCAACTTAGGGTTTATTACCCAATTTAGGGTTTTAGATCAATACCTACTTGCATGGTATTGATCCACCCATAGAACTATCCTAGAGTCAAAGGGTAAGAAGAATGATTAAAACACTTACCGTCGACTGGCGTAAAGTGAGCGTCGTTGAACAGCAATGGTGGCACCTCCTTTTTCTTCCTAGCTCCTTCTCCTTTCCAACCTCCTTCTCTTCTCTAGAGTTTATGAGAGACAATGGAAAGGTTTTGAGGAGGTTTAAGGTGTATTTATAGGCTAACATTAGGGTTTAGTAACCCTATTAGGATTAGGAAGGTTCAGGCATTAGGGTTTAGGAAAATGGGACCCACAGAGATCTAATTCTGGATCTCCGCACTCAGCTGCGCAGAGCTGACCGATCGACCGGTATCATCGACCGGTCAACATAAAATGATGATTAATTGACCGTCTTTGATCCGATTTCGTACCTGTTTGTCATCCGCTCGTCCCGTCTGGCCCGGTGATGATCGGAAGACCTGCTACGACACAAAACCAAGGTTTAGACCGGATTTACGGAATACGGGTCTTACAACTCCCCCACCCTTAAAAGAAATTTCGTCCCGAAATTTGCATGCAGGTCTCACAACTCCCCCACCATTAAAAGAAATTTCGGCCTCGAAATTTAAACATACCTTGATCGTCAAAAAGGTTAGGGTACTCCTTCCTCATCGCGCCCTCCTCTTCCCAAGTAATTTCTTTGACATTTTGGCTTCTCCAATGCACCTTCACATAGTGGATAGCCTTGGTTCGAAGTTGCTGTACCTTTCGACTTAAGAGCATCACAAGCACCACTTCGAATGTTAAGTCTTCAGTCAAGTCTGGGGGATCAGCGGTCAAGATGTGCGATGGATCTCTGACATACTTCTTCAGTAATGATACATGGAACACGTTATGAACGCTTGACATAGATGGTGGTAGAGCCAATTGATATGCTACATTATCACGTCGGTTTAATATCTCATATGATCCCACATACCTGGGGCATAGCTTCCCCTTCTTACCAAACCATTTCAGACCTCGCACCGGTGATACCTTCAAGAATACTTTGTCACCCACCACAAACTCCAGATCTCGACGTCGATTATCCGCATAGTGCTTCTGTCGAACTTGAGCTGTCTTTATTCTCTCCTTGATTTGATCAATCACTCGGTAAGTTTCTTCAACAAACTCCGGTCCTACAATTCTTCTTTCTCCCATCTCATTCCATAACAGAGGTGTACGACACTTCTTCCCATAGAGTGCTTCATATGGGGCCATCTAAATTGTAGCTTGATAACTGTTGTTATAAGCAAACTCGATAAGTGATAGCTTTTTGTCCCAAGCTCCCTTGAAATCTATTGCACAAGCTTGGAGCATATCTTCTAAAATTTGAATAGTTCATTCTGACTGTCCGTCCGTCTGAGGGTGAAAAGTTGTACTGAACTTCAACTTGGTTCCCATAGCTTTCTGTAATCCTTCCCATAACTTTGATGTAAAACGGGGATCTCTGTCAGATACTATACTCTCTGGAACGCCATGAAGTCTGACTATATTATCAACATATAACTTGGCCAGTTTCTCCATGGTATACTGAGGTCTGACCGCAATAAATCGAGCTGTCTTGGTGAGTCGGTCGACTATAACCCAAACTGCATCCACTGACCTTGGTGTCAAAGGTAGGCCAGTGACGAAATCCATAGTAATGCAATCCCACTTCCATGCAGGTTCCGATAATGGCTGTAGTAAACCTACGGGTCTCTGCCTTTCTGCTTTAACTTGTTGACAATTCAGACATTGGAACACGAAACGAGCTATATCTGCTTTCATACCCCTCCACCAATATAGTCTTCTTAAATCATGATACATTTTGGTACTTCCTGGATGTACCGAATATGGAGTGTAATGAGCTTCAGTCATAACTCGATCTCTGATATTGCAGTCTTCACTCTCAGGTATACATAACCGTCCATGATACCTGAGTACCTTGTCTGAATCCAAGGTAAAGTCAGGATTGCTCGTACCCTTCTCTAGGTCTTCTTGTACTGTCTCGAGATGTGATCATGTAGGATTGCTACCTTGACTTCATCAACTAGATCCGGTGAGATCTTCAAAGCTGCGAACATCATGGTGAACTTATGAATTAAGCCTTGCTCAACTGGATCTTCTGCAGTCTCTATAATATGTTCTTCATCATCTTCAATTGAACTTGAGGCTGCGGCACATAATGCAGCATTTGTACTTGGTCCTTCCTCAGGTTTCGATGCCCACTTTCTGCTTAAGGCGTCAGCCACAACATTTTCTTTACCCGGATGATACTGGATGTCACAATCATAATCTTTTAATAACTCCAGCCATCTCCTCTGTCTCATATTCAGATCCTTCTGAGTGAAAAGATAAGTTAAGCTCTTGTGATTTGACTTAATCTGAAACTTCTCACCGTACAAGTAGTGTCTCCAAGTCTTGATTGCATGTATAACCGCTGCTAACTCCAAATCATGCGTAGGATAGTTCTTCTCATGTTCCTTTAACTGTCTTGATGCGTAGGCAATCACCTGTTCTCCTTGCATCAATACACACCCAATACCCAACCCTGAAGCATCCGTATATAAAATAATTGGTACACTTGGTTCTGGGATGGTCAAAATAGGTGCAGAGACTAGTCTTGACTTCAAGGTCTGAAAGCACTTCTCGCACTCATCTGTCCATATGAATTTCTCTCCCTTCTTGGTCAATCTGGTGAGTGGAACAGCGATCCTGGAGTAATCTTCCACGAATCTTCTATAATAACCAGCCAACCCAAGGAAACTATGAATCTCCGCAACATATTTTGGTGCTTCCTATCCTACTATAGCAGCTATCTTACTTGGATCAACCTTGATACCGTCTTCAGATACTACATGGCCCAAGAAAGCCACTTCCTTCAGCCAAAACTCGCACTTCTTGAACTTAGCATAAAGTTTTTCTTGTCTCAGCCGTTGTAGGGCTACCCTTAAATGTGTTGTATGAGTCTCCATGTCCTTAGAGTAGATCAATATGTCATCGATGAATACGATGACCGAAGTGTCCAACATATCATGGAACACTCGGTTCATCAGTTCCATGAACAACGCTGGAGCATTGGTCAACCCGAAAGACATAACTAGAAACTCATAATGCCCATACCTCGTCCTGAAAGCAGTCTTCGGAATATCTCCGGCCTTGATCTTCAGTTGGTGATACCCCGATCGGAGATCAATCTTCGAGAACACCTTTGCACCCTGCAATTAATCGAACAGATCATCGATTCTAGGCAAAGGATACCGATTCTTGATCGTTAACTTGTTCAGCTCACGGTAGTCGATACACAGCCTTACACTTACGTCTTTCTTCTTGACAAATAATACAGGTGCTCCCCAAGGCAATATTCTAGGTCGTATGAAACCCTTATCTAACAATTCTTGTAATTGGGTCTTCAACTCCTTTAACTCGGTAGGGGCCATCCTGTATGGTGCTTTGGACACCGGCACCGAACCTGGCATAAGGTCTATTACAAACTCTGTAGCCCTTTCTGACGGTAGACCTGGAAGCTCCTCTGGAAATACATCTGGGAACTCTCGAACCACATCTATATCTTCCATCTTGAGTGACTCTACCGAGATGTCGACTACAGATACTAGGTACCCCACTCCCCCTTTCTCTAAGCATCGCTTGGCTTTTAGGGCAGAGAGAATCAGCTTCCGCTTCCTAGATAGCTTGATCCCAGTGAAGCTATACTCCTTTCCCTTTTTGTCTGTAAGCACAAGCTTCCTTTCGCCACATAATAGGATGGCTGAATGATGGCCTAGCCAATCCATTCCCAAGATGACATCAAAGTCTGCCATCTCGAGTAGCACCAAACTTGCTTTTAAGTCTTGGCCCTCAATACATACAGTACATGGTCCATAATATTCAGTCAAAGCCACTTCGACTCCTAGCGGAGAGCGAACTATCAAGCTTGGGTTCAAGTGCTTAATTGGTAACTCCATTCGCTTTCCAAAGGAAATAAAAACAAAGGAGTGCGTGGCCCCAGAGTCAAATAGTACTTTGACAGGTATACCAGCTACATTTACAATTTCTGAAATTTTTTTATTATCCCTTAGTTCTACATGCGCATACACACAATGAAAGTAGTAAGCCAAATAGTAAGGGATAGAGTCGTACCAGTGACCACATCAGGTGATGCGGCTGCCTCTTCAGTGGTGACCGCATAAACTTTTCCTTGCTGGCGAGGTTGCTTCCTAGGTAAAGTGCAGGTCCTTGCAATATGACCCACTTGCTAATAGTTGAAACATTTGATATTCAGGTTGAATCCGGCGTTCTGTGGCACGGGTGGTGCCGTATTGTTTCTAGCAGGTACTGTAGCGGTCTGAGCCCTGTATGGGCGGAAGGGTCTATTGTTACCACCACTTGAAATCTCAGTGGCGGGTCTCTTCACTCCCCTTCGGACCCATTGTTGAGCATGTTTATGGAGATCAGGGACCCAGAGAGGCATCCAAGATTCCCAGAGAGAGATGGGTCAGGAGTTGGGGCGTCTTTCTCGTAGCCTACGGGTCACGCAGGACTAGGTGCACTGGCTCAGGGTCGCTTACGAGCAAGATTATGACAAAGCGGACCCTATTCCTCCAAGGCCCCCTACCCCATGATTGTCCTTTTATTTTCTCTCTCTTGATGGTTTATATAACAGGGTAATTGTCCGATTTGTGGACTGTACCCTGTAGCACTATTTAACTGATACTCTTTTTCTATTTAATGAAAGTTTTCATGTGTCACCTAACTAGTATATGTGCACATGTTAAGTTTCATATTTAATATAGAATATTATGCTCTTTCTTAATCCATCTCAGATATCAAACAATGCTTAGGGTGTGTTTGAATAAAAAAAATTTAATATTTCTTAACTCAGTTCATCGACATAATTAAGTGCAATATGGTTTGTTGGACAGAGCCCGAGAGCTCTGATACCAAGTTGTCACACCCCAATTCTGATCCAACCAGAATGGTGTGAGTGAACCGTCATTGAACCAACGGTTCACACCAAGATCTCGAATAGGCCGTGTCCACTCATACAAACCATTACACATAACTACAATCAGAATATAAATAGTACAACGGAAGTCTTTAAAATAGAAGGAACTGAGTATCTATTGATAATTTAAGTAAGTAACAAATTATTCAAATTCAATCATAAAATATAATATTCTTACACCCACTTAATCCAACTGAAAATAACTGAAAACAAATAAATAAAATCAATCAGAGATACACGCAGAAAGGGCACTCGCATGAAGCATCATGCTCGTCCTCTCCTGCCCGTGCACCCAGAGCAGCAACATCACCATACGCCGGAGCGTTCACAAAGTCATCCACCGTATATCCTGCATCAACCTCTAAAAACAATGTGTACACAAAGGGTGAGCTCACAACTTAGCTCAGTAAGACAATCAGACAGTTTCACAATATTATGCATGAGTAACAATCATTTTATGTTGTGGTCTGGTTTTAAGTTTGCAATGTGCTATAGAAAGGTTTGGTGGCCCCCGCACCTCTATACACGAGTGTGTGGAACCTTATGGATCACACCCTCATTGGCCCACATACACCCATCATGGAATAGAGATAGAGCTAAGATACCCCCGTGCCTCCCCTGATGCTCTACCCATACCAGTACCTAAGCCCCTACTGGCCAGGGCTCACAAACTGGGCTCGCAACTAACCAATCCTATATGTCATCAATGTATGCTCTATCCCAGCACAGCCGTCTACGGCTAGAGATAGAGCTAAGGCATTCCCACACCTCCCTTGATGCCCTATCCGCAACTAACCCACTAGGATAGAAACAATACGCAGGTAGACCCTATCCCAACATAACTCCCTATGGCATAGAGATAGAGCTAAAGCATCGTGGACAAGCCAGCGTTGACCTCGGAGACCACAATGCCACATAACCTTGGCCATGCCAGCATCAACAACGGAGACCACCGTACCACGACCTTCCCCTGATGCCCCACCCGTACCAAGCATGTTAAGACAGAATACTACAAAAGGTGCTAGTGTGAGGAGCGATCCCAGGCCCATGCCCCACTCCACACACTAACAAAAACAATCACATGCTTAACAATCACATCCTATCAATGCATGAACAGTAATAATAACTGAAATTAAAAGATGGCATGTGAATATGCACAAACATCACATCATATATAATCAGGTGATTAACATCGACTTACTGTCCATTAATTATTAGGTTTAGGTCAGATTCCCTTACCTGACGCTCGTTTGATAGCTTGCTCCACGTCGCAAGATCCAAACGGGAAGTGACAAAGTCCTACAATATTATTAGGGTTTCATTAGAATAGCTTCCTTAAGGTTTCACGTTGGTTGAAAACCAACAAATTCCAAAACCAGCCTTTCAGAACTGACCGGTCGCAACATACCAGTTGCAGCTCTGTGAGCAAACTAGCAACCGGTATGGTCGACCGATATGTCTCTCGAAGACCATACACTTAGTTTTTCGACTGCCGTCGATCGATTTCCTTAGATTTTCAGGGTTTTTCCTATCCATTCTAAGTCTAAGCTTTAAGTTAGAGTTGTCCCCAACTCATTCGAGTCTAGTTTCGATGAATATCATCTCGGAACTCGAATCTAGGGTTTGACGACAACTTAGGGTTTATTTACCAATTTAGGGTTTTAGATCAATACCTACTTGCATGGTATTGATCCACCCATACAACTATCCTAGAGTCAAAGGGTAAGAAGAATGATTAAAACACTTACCGTCGACTGGCGTAAAGTGAGCGTCGTCGAACGGCAATGGCGGCACCTCCTTCTTCTTCCTAGCTCCTTCTCCTTTCCAACCTCCTTCTCTTCTCTAGAGTTTATGAGAGACAATGGAAAGGTTTTGAGGAGGTTTAAGGTGTATTTATAGGCTAACATTAGGGTTTAGTAACCCTATTAGGATTAGAAAGGTTCAGGCATTAGGGTTTAGGAAAATGGGACCCACAGAGATCTAATTCTGGATCTCCGCACTCAGCTGCGCAGAGCTGACCGATCGACCGGTACCATCGACCGGTCAACATAAAATGATGATTAATTCACCGTCTTTGATCCGATTTCATACCTGTTTGTCATCCGCTCGTCCTATCTGGCCCGGTGATGATCAGAAGACCTGCTACGACACAAAACCAAGGTTTAGACTGGGTTTACAGAGTACGGGTCTTACATATATAGAATGGTTTATCCCACTGAGGAGATACCACTTTATTGGCTTTCTAAAAATGGACTATCGAAATCCTTGGACGTCATTGAATTAATGAATGACAGATGGACATTCCAGTTAGATTTAGTAAATAATTTTATACAAAAGGACCGACATGCTCACGAGAGGTGACGTCATGAAATTTTGATTGATCAATGAAGGGCTCATAATGGAGACTTTTTGGAAGATCGTCAGATTGATGGACGGGAGGAAGAGTCTATTGCCGATAAGAAATTATACTCTGACGATGATGAGGTGATGAGACCATCCCCTGTAAAGGCGGGATGTAGTGACCAAAATTGAAAGTCCTGTCCAACTTATGTCTGTGAAAGGCAACCAATGACCAAGCTTTTTATCTGGCTCTGTCAATGTATCGTAATTGACTTAGTTTATCATCTGGCTTAAAAATGTGACCTTGTTGAAGCATGAGAAACGAACTGATTCTCTACCAGTAAAGCTTTAATAAAATAGACATGCCAAGAGATGCAAGAAACAACTAAACTCTCTGCTAACTTTCGTTGGGAAAATATCATCCAACATCCTTATTTCTTGTATAGTCCCCCTTTTTTCTTTTTCTTTTTTTATTTTTTTTTTCTTTTTTTTTTTTTTTTTTTTTTTTTTTTTTTTTTTTCTCTTTTTTTTTGTTTGTGGAAACTATACATGGCAGTGCTTTACTTGATAATGGTTGGCTTTAAACTAGTACTCTTCACTCTAGGCTTCCGCTTCTGAAAGTTGTTGGCCTATGAAAGTTCTTGGAAGTGATATTTCTATGTCGACTAGAGGTGCTGTCTCTATTTGATTAAATATAAAGCACAACAGTACCTCAATCAATATTCTGCTCTCTTACCGCCTCTTGTGGTAAAGTAATCTATCAACTCCATCGGTGCTTATCTAATTTGCCACATGTTTTTCTGATTGTCATTTGTATCAATGCTCAACAACATCTATATTTGCTCAGTAAACATCTATGCTTGCCCGGGCGACATATCCATATGATGTCTTCGGAAGAATAATTGTCATATTTTTGCTCATGGATATATTCCTCCTCGAGCGGTGTATCTATATGATCTCTTCTAAAGAATGACTGTCATCTTTTGACTCATTAACATTGTTCCTCCTTCTCAATGATATGGGGAAGGACATGTGTCTGGCTATGAGAATCTGAGTACACAACTCTTATTCTACTCTTTCAATTTTTCTTTCTTTTTTCCAATGATGTGGCTTTAAAACATGATTAATCCTCAAGGCATCTCAATTCTACCAATGTTGTACTCCTGTGTATCTGGATCGATCATTTTGAAATCATCCACAGATGGGTTGGACTTTCTTTTCTCAAGTGGCCCGTGGTGTAGAAGTTTGGTGACAGCTCATCATTTACATCATCTCCAGAGCAAGAATTTATACACACATGGAAGGGGAAGAATTCCAAGCTGGGAAGAAATGTATTCGAAAGAAACCAAGCACAACAGCAGAATTCCCAAATGGGATGACTCTTGTTTTATTTGACAGAGCCCGAATGGACTGGATTTGTTTGCAAACCTATTAGACTCAGGCCCAGACATAGACAAACTATCAGATACTAACAACAAGTAAAGACAGAAATAATGCATCCGAGTGACTTCAATTGGTTACAAACATCTTCGGTGACACCTTACGATTCATTGTGGGACTAAATCCCCATTCAGACCTCCTCTAGTAAGGTCCATGATGCCTTTCTGCCAACAAGTGTTAGATGTATAACATTATGATTTACCCCAATTTAGCTAGTTTGGAATCCATTAAAGTTTAGCCTTAGTTGTCCCACAGTTTGGGTTTCCTTGAAGCTCATTCTTGGACTGCTCATAGTTTGGTTCCAATATATTTTTTGGGCATACCCCAGTTTGGGGTTCATTATAGTCCAAACATCAGATTGGCCCATTATGATCCTGGTCTACCCTAGCTTGGGTTCATTATGGCTCTATTAGGTTTCAATCTTGGATTACCCGAACATGGGCTCCAATGAAGTTCATTATTGGCTTGGCCCCTTACCATCTTGGTCTATACCCCAGTTTGGATTGAAATTCATCATTGGACCGCTCCTATTTGGGTTCTAAATCACTTTGCTTCATACCCCAGTCTAGATTCATTAAAGTTCGTTGCCTGGCTGTTCCTATTTGGGTCCAAAGTCCATAGGATTCATACCCTAGATTGGGGTTCATTGAGGTTCATCATTGGACCACTTCTATTTAGGTAGTATCATTATGGTATATAGCCCAGGTTGGGTTTCATGGAGGCTCAACCCTGGGCCAATTAAGTTTGGGTTCAAAATCACTTTATTTCATACCCCAGTTTGGGCTCTTCACAGTTCATTGCCAATTTTCCACAGTTCGGGTAATAGTAGAAGATGGGAGTTTTTTATTCTTGAGAATTTAGGACTGACTCCATTAGTCAACAAGACCCAGTTGCCATGGATAGGTGGAATATTGTCATAGCTCAAATGTTTAATGAAGATTGGCAGGTAGCATGACTATAAACACAACCCTTCAGTTTTCACTCTGGATGGTCAATTCTATTTTGCAGCATCGGGTATTGATTGGTAGAGACAAATCATGAGATGGAAATTGGATGATAGGTTTTCCCTCAATTTTAAACCGAACCAAAACATAAACCAGAGGTGACGATCAAACTGGCTTAGGGATAAATCAGGGCATTAGGTCCAGATGCATCAAACTTTCCTCAACTATGGCTTGAACCCAGAGTAATGGTTGAACAGCTTAGGGATAAACATTGACATTAAGCTCAAACAAATGATGTTTTCCCTTGATCATATCATGAACAGGAACACGAACTGGAGGTAACAGTTGGATAGACTTATGGCTAAAACTTTGACACCGAATTCAGATGAAATAAAGCTCTCTTTGATTTTGACACGACTCGAAACATGAACCAGATGTGACTATTGAATTGGTCTAAGGCTAGATCATGGCATTGAGCATAGAGGGGTGGAACTCTTTCAAATTCTGATACAAACCAGAATACGAACCAGATATAATGATTGAATTGGCCTAAGACTGGATCTCTCTTTAGTTTCAACATGAACATGACATGGACTAGAGGTGACGGTTGAACCATCCTAGGACTAGATTTCTCTTTAGTTCCAACATGAACTTAACATGAACCGGAGGAGATGGTTGAACCATCCTAGGGCTAGATCTCTCTTTAGTCCCAACATGAACCTGACATGAACTGGATGTGATAATTGAAACATCTTGGAAGTATTAACTTAGGTACCGTCAAGTATAAAATTGGCATCCATTTTTGCCTAAATCAAATCCTCAACTAAATCAAGTTCCAAAGGATATTGACAGAATTCTCCATTCTGGTTGTCTTATCTTTTCTAGAACTTCACTTTTACTCAGGGTTTTCATTTGTGACCATTATTGACTTTCAGAAATTTGACAAGATGGTTGAATATGCTTTGGAATGGGACCCTTGTCATACTTCTGATTATAAGGTATCTTACCCCACTAGTTGATAGGAGTCCTAGTTAGTTTCCTAGAAAGAAAGTATCTTACTCAAGGACAGACAAGATTGTAGGTTCAGCTCAACTCTCCTTAAAAGTAAAAGAAAAGGACCGAAGGATACGTATTAGGAACATGGAGTCATGGGGACAGAAAGAGGTCACATACACATACAGGTTGACTCGACCATACAAATGTTAGCTCCCTTATGAATCCCATTGAACAAATATTATTCGGGTTAATTTAGTTGCTTTGACTGACCCTATAATTGGCCTTGGCTTCATGACCTAAATGGTTCATTAGGCAACAAGGTTCGTCCACTTGATTCGCCAAATTCAAAGAAATTAAAATGGAGATACTCATTCATAGCTTTCATACGGGATTGTTAGCAAAAGTGGTTCATGACTGAACAAATCAGTAAATAACAGCTCGATCATGACACCTATGTTGTGACAGGGAATTTTTTCTCATTTTTGAAGTCGATGCATTAACAATGATGGATCCAACACTTTGTGCTCATTGATAGAGAGTGTACAGTGGCCGTCCACTATAACATGGGACTGGTTTATACATTTCTTCTGCTCCCATCAAGTGAAAGTTCAAAATGCTCATCATGTGGATTATATAACATGTCAACCAATCGAGAGTAAAAACGGACAGAACTTCGACGTCACTAGCATGGATGTCGTGATTGAACGGGTTTTACCATGTTGGTTTAGGGATGGACCAAAAATAACAAACATGTAGCTCAAACTGGGTTAGGACCCGCAAGGCTACCTTGACGAGGAGGAGTGGCCTATCCCGTCTTTACGGTGAATCATGGGCCTCTCGATTCTTTTTGATATACCATTTTGTAAAATATCAAGACCTAGAGTAGTATGACGCTTTCCTGGGCAGACCCAAGAAACAATCATCAAATATTTCCATCGGTAGAGACTTTTACAAGGTACGTGTCAAGATTATGCTTTTCGTCTAGTGGGCAATCCCATCTCCACGAGGACCCGGGTCGACTAATAGCACGATGTGTGACGGAACCCATACCCCCCCCCCCCCAAAACAATATGTACAAACATAAATAATAGTATCCCTAGATCTAGCATCCAATGTCAATCAAACAATGTAGTAAAGTAACATCTAAAGTCCAAACATAGAATCTCCAGTGGAGTCACCACTATGAGGGCAAAATTCTATTCCACCCATCTCTGATGGACGAAAAAATGATTTGGAGTCACCACCTAGATTAAGGTCTAGGACCTATAAAATGTAGTCTTATCATAACGAAAAACTTCTATTAACTCATTAGACCCAATATATTGGCTTTGATCTATTAGAGAATGGGTAAGCGTTTAAGGTACAGTTTGGGAAGTGTTAGGCACCCAAAAATGTCTAATCAAAAAATCAGCCTACTGTGTGATTCTACTTTTCTTAAACTCTATGGTTTTGAATATTCATGGTCATTAGATGATGACTAGGGCTCATGGGGGATCCTATGCCAAGTTGTTAAATTCTTCTAACCTAGGTTCAGCCAAACATGTTCTCAAAGTAAATAAACAAGCAAAGTAATATACAGTGTACCGAACCAAAGATGGTTCAGTGATGGACCGAATCTGAGATGTCTAAGACATCTCAAATTGCCTACGTATCCAATCCTAGAAATCAAGTCCATAACATAGTTTGAACGAAATGTGATTAAGGTTTATGGATGTGGTTTATGCTTAAGCTTTCTTAGATTCAATTGTTCAAGTTGAAGTTTATGCTTGATAATGATTGAGATTGAATCTAGAGATAGCCTAATGTGGATTGAAATGAAGATGGATACAAACATGGATATAGATGTGGATATGGATATGGATGTAGAGGACCTAAGGATACTAAGATGTGGTATTATACTTGGAGAGTCCTCTAAGTTTCCTATGTATTTCAGAGGTCCTGAAAATCAGGTACAATGTAGTTCGTTGTTTTTTTGGATTGATACTCTCAAGGAGCAAAGAGGGGAAAATACTCTCAAGGGGGAATGATAAGTCTACTCTCAAGGAGCAAAGGGGTAAATACCCTCAAGAGGCAAAGGGGTAAATAATCTCAAGGAGCAAAGGGGTTTAATACTCTCAAGGAGCAAGGGTTGAATACTCTCAAGGATCAAGGAGTATCTCAAGGAGCAAGGGGTTTGATACTCTCAAGGAGCAAGGGTTTAATACTCTCAAGGATCAAAGGGTTTAATACTTTCAAGCAGCATACTCTCAAGGAGCAAGGGATTTGATACTCTCAAGGAGAAAGGGGTTTAATACTCTCAAGGAGCAAAAATATGATACCCTCGAGGAGCAAGGATATGATACTCTCAAGGAGAAAGGAATGATACCCTCGAGGAGCAAGGATATGATACTCTCAAGGAGCAAGGATATGATACTCTCAAGGAACAAGGTATGAAACTCTCAAAGAGCAATCTCTCCAAACTGCCTACGTATCTTAGGGTACTACCCTAAGAATCAGGATCTGCATAGTTCGAAATGTGCGGATTCATTCATTCATGTTCTTCATTCAATATCAAATTGTGGAACCTAAATGCTCTATGGTTCGATTCACTTCACACCTATCTAGTTCCTTGTCTACTAAAGGATATGAGCTGAGGTGTAGGGATCGTCCTAAACTACCCTTGACCTAAAACCCTAATTTGGCATGTGTTGGGCTAGGCTTCATATCTCTTGATTAAAATTTATCATTTTTTCATTCTTACCCTTCCCGTAAATATGGGTGCCTACATGCACGTCCCCACACCTAATATGTCTTCTAGGTGTACAGATATGCAGTTCAACTAAAGTGTTTGTAGAAATTAAATTATTGCCAACAATAAATATCATTCAAGTATGGCAAGTAATAACAGCATATCATCTCAGGTATTGCAATAAAGCATGTGAATCAATATAGCAGCAAACATGTGAGAGCATTGATCAAGCATTGATCATCAACAATTTGACCAAGATCATATTTGATCAACTACTCAGATTTGACGTAATTGATCATCATCAATGTGATCAAGATCATATTTGATCGATGGTTCAGATTCACTTAAAACATTCATGAGGTCAATCAAACCATTCAAATTCAATTAAATCACTCAAAACGATAATCCAAACAGTTCAATTCACTCAAGATGGTAATCCAATTGTACAGATCACTCCAAATAATAATCTATCCATTCAAATTTCTCGAAATCATTCATAATCAAGATCCAACGGTTCATATTCATTAAAATCAACCATCAAGACATTCCGATGGTTCATATTTATTTATATCACTCATGATGGCAATCCAATGGCTCAAATTCTTATAAGATGCTCATGATCAAGATCTAATCGTTCAGATTCATATCACTCATGATCAATGACTAGATTCATTTCATTACAAGATCCAAATCAAAATTAAACATCCAATGGCTCACAATTCATATTCTCTCATGATTCAAATAAAAATCAATCTTCCAATGGTTCAAAATTAATCATATTAGAAACTCTAGATCAATGGCTAGATTTTAATCACATCAAATTCTAAGATCAATGGCCAACATTTAATCATGTAAAAATTCAATATCACATGGCCATATTTTTAATCACATTGAATTCAATCATCAATTGTCTAGATTTCATTCACATTAAAAATCTTAAATCAAAGGCCATGCTTTATTCTCATTAAAAACCCAAGATCAATGGTTATAATCAACGCCATAAAAATTTCCAATCATAAGGTTCAATTTTAATCATATCACTCCAAGCATATGATCGAATCAATTTTAATTTCATCAATCGGATCAATTTCATTCAATTTCTACAATGCCATAATCGGATCAATTTCAATCAATTTTCACAATGCCACAATCGGATCAATTTTAAATTTCAATTTCATCAAAATTCATATGATCGGATCAATTTCATTTTCATCAAAATTCATCTATGATCGGATCAATTTTAATTTCATTACAATTGGATCAATTCCGTTCAATTTCTACACAATTTCAATTTGATCATATAGAATTTCCAGCATAGTCAGATCAAGTTTATCACATGAAATTCCAAGCATGTGATGGACTAATTTCATAAAAATTCCAAACAAGTGGTTAGACCCATTGTCACCACATAATATTTCATGATCAAAACCATTATCATCATATAAAATTCCATGATCAAATGGCTGAAATTCAAGTACATTAAAAGTCCATGCAATGGATAGATTTTAATCAAATTAAATTCATGCCAGTGACTAAAATTTAATTAAGATACATGCAATGGCTCACATTGGATCAATGGTTGTGATGTAATCATGTGCAAAACTGATTCGGTTATGTGGAGTGGTGTTCAGTTAGGATCTAGATGGATGATTCACACAGCAGGTTACAGAGGATGGAGGCGCAGGACTTACCTGATCAAATGAGAGTGATCACAAGTTTGGTATCGCAAGAAAGTTCCTCCCTCCCTCGATCTCTCTTTCTTCTTCTTCTTCTTCTTCTTCTTCTTCTTTGCTCCGCCTCTTGATTCTTTTAATTTTTCTGTGGGCACTCTCTCTCTCTCTCTCAACTCTCTCAACTCTCTTCTTCTCTCTGTCCGTTCTCTCCTCCTCCTCAATTTGGATTTTTTTTTCTCCCTTAATCTCCACCGATCTCCCTCTCTCTCTTCCTTCTTGGATCTTTTTTTCCTCCTGTCACTTTCTGATTTCTTTTCTAACTCCTTCTCTCCCCTTTCAATTTTCTAAGTTTTTTTCTTAACTCTCACGATCTCTCTCTCTCTCTCTCTCTCTATTCTTTCCTCCTTTTCTGAGTTTTTTCCTTTTTCTATTTTTTCTTTTTTTTTCTTTCCAAGTTTCCCCTCCGACTCTCTCTCTCTCTCTCTATTCGGTCTTCCCTTTCCTTTTTTTGTTTTTTTCCCTCTCTTCACCGACTCTCTCTCTCTCTCCCTTTATTCTTTCCTCTTTTTCTGAGTTTTTTCCTTTTTTTTCTTTTTTTTCTTTCCAAGTTTCCCCACCGACTCTCTCTTTCTATTCGGTCTTCCCTTTCCTTTTTTCTTCTTTTTTTTGTATTTCCCTCTCTCCATTGACTCTCTCTCTCTCTCTCTCTCTCTCTCTCTCTCTCTCTCTCTCTCTCTTTCTCTCTCTCTATTCTTTCCTCTTTTTCTGAGTTTTTTCCTTTTTTTCTTTTTTTCCCTTTTTTTTCTTCCCAAGTTTCCCCACTGACTGTCTCTCTCTATTCGGTCTTCCCTTTCGTTTTTTCCTTTTTTTTTTTTTATTTAGAACCCTCTTCCCTTCTCGGATTCTAGCTCCTTTAATATATACTTGTATCTATATATATAAAATATACATATAATAAAATATAGATACAATCATATACATAATATATATGCTATATATAATATATACATAAATTAAATGTACATGAACTGAACCATTCGAATTGGGCTTGTCTGGGCTGGGTTGAGTTGGACTAAGTTGGGTTGGACTGAGTTAAACTAATATGGATTGAGCTGGATTGGACCAAGATTGGTTTTTCTCTCCCTATCATTTCATAGGTCATTTTCAGTGTCATTCCGTATGGAATCTTTCGACAGTCTCTACCCCAAATTTTTTATGTTCACTTTGTAGAACACTAAAAATGAGAAATACTAGAGTTTGAACCACCTCATTTGGACATAAAATGACCAACTTATGAATTTCTGAAGTTTAAATAGGCCAATTTACGATAATCCAACTAGCAACTCTGCATGGGATGCCTTGGAGACCTCTGCCTAAAATCCTTCATGTCTACTTTGTAGAATACTAAAAATGAAACATATTGAGACTTGAATCACCTGATTTAGATGTCGGATAATAAGATTATGAGGAATTGAAGTTTAAGCGGGTATATCAGCTTACGGCTCCGTATGGGAACTTTGGAGACCTCTGCTCCAGACTTTCCACGTCTACTTTGTAGAGCACCAAAAATGAAGAATAATGGCACTAGAATCACTTTATTTAGAAGTGGGATGAGCAAGATATGAGAAGATGAAGTTTAAATAATTAAACTTATGATAATTTGTATGCAGACTCTTGGATGATTATTATTCTTTAGAAAATACCCTTATTCTTATTCTCAAACTATAATTGTCATATCATCTCCATTTGACATCGGAATTGAGCGATTCAGGTCTCATTTCGAAGGTATTTCCAAAATCTACACATCCATGTAGGTTGCAGCCCATGACCTTGGTGTGGGGTCTGCCAAAAATCCTATCAAAGTCACAGCTAAAAATCTAAATTTTGCATTGGATCCACCAACTTGCCATATGTGTTCACTTAGGCTCCTGGACACTGAAGATCATCTCAATTATTCTCAAAATGTTATAGAGAGCATGCCGGGGCTAATCGACTATCATTTTTTTGAGAGAGTTTCAGTTGCCTCCCCTGTACTTTTTAAACTTTCTCACATCTCTCCCACATTGTTGTCTACACTCTAGTAAGAGTTTGTTTAACTAGGGATGGCAAAAATGAGGTGCATACACCTACGTATTCTAATCCTGAAAATCAAGTCCATAACATAGTTCGAACGGATTGTGATTAAGGTTTATGGATGTGGTTTATGCTTAAGCTTCATTAGATTCAATTATTCAAGTTGAAGTTTATGCTCGATGATGATTGAGATTGAATCTTGATAGCCTATGTAGATTGAAGTGAATATGGATATGGATATGGATATGGATACGAAAATGGATGTGGAGGACCTAAGGGTACTAAGATGTTATACCATACTTGGTGTGGTCCTCCAAGTGCCTATGTATTTCAGAGGCCCAGAAAATCAAGTACAACGTGTTTGTTGTTTGATGGGTTGATACTCTTAAGGAGCAAAGAGGGACAAATACTCTCAAGGATCAAAAGATTGATAAATAGATACTCTCAATAAGCAAAGGGGGTAAATACTCTCAAGGTGCAAGGGTTTAATATTCTCAAGGAGCAAAGGAGGTTGATACTCTCAAGGAGCAAGGGGGTTTGGTACTCTCAAGAAGCAAGGGGTTTGATACTCTCAAGGAGCAAGGGGTTTGATACTCTCAAGGAACAAGGGATTTGATACTCTCAAGAAGCAAAGGGTTTAATACTCTTAAGGAGGAAAGGGTTTAATACTCTCAAGGAACAAGGGGGGTTGATACTCTCAAGGAGCAAGGATATGATACTCTGAGGGAGCATATTCTCAAGGAGCAAGGGGTTTGATACTCTCAAGGAGCAAGGGGGTTTGGAACTCTCAAAGAGCAAGGGGTAAATACTCTCAAGGAGCAAGGGGGTTTGGTACTCTCAAGGAGCAAGGGGTTTAATACTCTCAAGAAGCAAAGGATTTAATACTCTCAAGGAGCAAGGATATGATACTCTCAAGGAGCAAGGATATGATACTCTCAAGGAGCAAGGGTATGACACTTTCAAGGAGTAAGGGTTTGAGTCTGTGTTTGGGAATCTCTCCAAACTGCCTACGTATCTTAGGGTACTACCCTAAGAATCAGGATTCTCGTAGTTCAGAATGCGGATTCAATTCATTCATGTGTTCTTTCGAGATCAGTGTGTAGAACGTAAATGCTCTATGGTTCGATTCACATCACACCTATCTAGTTCTTTGTATCCTAGGGGAGATGAGCTGAGGGGTAGAAATCGTCCTAAAGCTATCCTTGACCTAAAACCCTAATTTGAAATTTGTTGGGTTAGGCTTCATATCTCTTGATTAAAATCTATCATTTTTCATTCTTACCCTTCTCCTGAATGTAGGTGCCTACATGCACGTCCCCACACCTAATATGTCTTTTAGGTGTACCGATATGGCAGTTCGACTAGGGTGTATCAGAAATTATGTTATTGCCTACAATAGAAAATCATTCAAGTATGACAACAAACAACATATATCACACCAAATATAGCAATAAGCATATGAATCAATATAGCAAGGCAGCATTTGAACAAGCATAACAACAAACATGTGAGCATCAAGATAACAGACATGGCATCTCATGTATTATCCTCAAATAAGATATATCTCATTGTGTATCAAATGAAATTCTCTAGATCTATGGTTGAGGTCTAATATGAATCTCTCAATATCTCAAGATCAGATCCTTGATTAATGGTCTTGATTCAATTTATCTCTTCAATAATGTTTCTTGATCAAATCCTTAATCTGACAGTCAGATCTCTTCAATAATCTATCATTAAGATCAACACCTCAAATTTCATCAAAACAGTTAAGATCGACAGCTCAGATCTCACATCAGGATATAATTATGATCAGACTAAGAAATCAATGGCTTAGATTCATCAAAATTAGTTATGATCAAGATCCAACAGTTTATCACTCTTGATGGTAATCCAACCGTTCAAATTCATTCAAAATCACTCTTGATCAAGATCTAATGGTTCAAATTTCTTTAAGACACTCATGATCAAGATCTAATGATTCATATTTCTTTAAGACACTCATGATCAAGATCTAATGGTTTAGATTTCTTTAAGACACTCATGATCAAGATCCAATGGTTCAGATTCCTTTAAGACACTCATGATCTAGATCTAATGATTCAGATTCAAGCATCAACACATCTAAAATGAATGGTTCAAATTTGTTCATTAAAACATCCAAGATCAATGGCCAATATTAAAATCACTTAAAACTCCAATATCAATGGCCAATAATTTTCATCAAATTTCAATAGAAAAGGTCAACTTTCATTCCATCCAAATTTCATGATCAATGGGCCCTCAATTAATCAAATTAAAACCCATTCTACACCAATGGTCCATAATTGATCAAATTAACATTCAACATCAATGGTCCATAATTGATCAAACTCATTCAACATCAATGGTCCACATTGGATCAAATTAACATTCAACATCAATGGTCCATAATTGATCATTATCAAATTCAAGATCGATGGCCATATTTCATTCACATAAAATTCCAGCATGGTCGGATCAATTTTATCACATCAAATTCCAGCATGGTTGGATGAATTTTATCACATGAAATTCCAACATAGTCGGATCAACTCCATAAATAATTCTAAGCATATGATGGGATCAATTTCATAAATAATTCCAAGTATGTGATGGGATCAATTTCGTCATATAAAATTTCAAGCATGTAATCGGATCAATTTTCATCACATGAAATTCAGGCATACTCAGATCAATCACCATAAAGTTCCATTCATGATTAACATAAAATTATCAACCAATGGCCCATATTCATCATCATATGATAAAAAATAAAATTATCATCCAAGGATCAAATTTATCACCACAAAATCCAAGATCAATAGCCATAATCAACGCCATAAAATTCTCAATTACGGTTGGACCAATCTCAAAAAATTCCAATTATATGGATTAATCACATTAAAAATCCCAACCATGGTCGGATCCAACACATTAGAAAATTCATGATCAACGGCCAAGATTTTTAATCACACCAAAAAAAACCAGAACTATAACTGAATGCAGAAATTTAATGCTCAGAAGGACCAAATTTAACCTGGATTTAATGATTACTTATGGGTAAAGAATAGCCAGATGTTGATACTAATAGAATCCAGTAATCAAACCTAGATTAAGTACACTCGGCCATCAATTAAATTAGGAGTAAAATAAATTCAGAAATCAGATTTAAACTCAAAATATCTCGTCCAAGAGACAGTAGCAGATCAGCAATCAAGAATAGCAGAGTCAGTGGGGTGCATGCATGGCTGATCAGGTTCAATGGGTAGCAAGAGGTCGGTTGCTGGCTGCACTAGGTGGGGGATAGCAACAGAGAAGAGTGATAAAAAAAATGAAGGAACATAACAGAGGTTCAGTAGGGTTTACCTCGGTTTGCAGGTCGGCGATCACAGCAGCGGTATGGCCCTCTGCTTCTCTTCTTAGCTCTCTATTCTTCTTCTTCTTCTTCTTCTTCTTCTTCTTCTTCATCTTCTGCCTGCCTCTAATTGGAACTCCCTTTCTGCTCCTCCCTCCCTATCTTAGAGTTCATCTCCTCTCAATTCCTTCCCTCTTCGGTTTCTCTCCATCCTCTCTTTCTAATTCTGTCTCTAAGATATTTTGTTTCCACCCACCCTCCAAACCGGGTGCTCCTTTCCATTCTTTCTAAATTCCGCTCCTAGAGCTGAACACTTCCTTTCCTTGCTTCAATCCACTAACCCCACACATCCCTATTCTAGACGGGTCTAGTTGACACCTATCATGGAAACTTGATGCTCTCCTTCCCTGTCTTTTGTCTTAGTTCTCTTATATTTTATTCTCTTCTTTTTGGCAACTACTCCCACCAACCATTATGTCATCTTTCTAATTTTCGAAACCCAGCCAAATCATGATCCTTTTCCTCTCTCTCTCTCTCTCTCTATATATATATATATATATATATATATATATATATATATATATATATATATATATATATATATATATATTCACTAAAACCCCAACAATCTGCCTATCTATTCTTTCCATATTCTTCCCTCTGTCTTTCTTTATTTTCTTCTCCATCGGATTCTCCTAAGTTCTTTCTTGGCTTCTAAATTTTTTTCTTTTTTTCTTTTTCTTTTAGAGTCCACCGACTCTTCTCCTTCTCCGTGCTGCCTCTCCCTCAATAATCTTCTCTCTTCAAATCTCTAGTTTCCCTTTTTTTTCTTTTTCTTTCCTTTCCTAAAAACCGATCCCCAACCCTCTTTTATTTCTTAAGGTCACTTTCTCTCTTCTTTCTTTTTCTCTAGTATTAGATTCCTCCACTGACTCTCTCTCCTTCCATATATTATTTATTCTTTTTTCTTCTTTCCATTCTTCTCTCTATTGCCAACTCATTCTTAGATTTTCTATAAATATAATGTATATGCATATATAATAGCAAGTTATATAACATGCATATCAATATATACATAAAATACACTATATGATACTATGCACATGAATTGAACCAGTTTAGTCTGAACAAATCTGTTCAAGGTTGACTGAGCCAGACTGACTTGATTGGGTTGGATTGATATGAGTTGACTGGGTTAAACTAATATGGGTTGAGCTAGGTTGGGCCAAGATTGGTTTTTCTCTCTCTATCATTTCATGGGTCATTTCAGTTTTCATTCCGCATGGAATCTTGTGACGGCCTCTGCCCTAAATTTTCCATTGTCACTTTGTAGAACACTAAAAATGAGAAATACTGGAGCTTGAATCACCTCATTTGGACATAAAATGACCAACTTATGAATTTATAAAGTTTAAACCGATCAATTTACGATAATTCGGCTAGCAACTCTGCATGGGATGTCTCGAAGACCTTTGCCTCAAATTCTCTATGTCTATTTTGTAGAGCACTACAAATGAAAAATAATGGGGCTGGAATCACCTCATTTGAACATCGGATGAGCAAGATATGAGAAGATGAAGTTTAAATAATTAAACTTATGATAATTTGCATGCAAGCCCCTAGATATTATTAATTTTTAAAAAATACCCTTATTCTTATTTTTGGACTAAAATCACTATTTCTTCTTTGTCTGATATCAGAGTTGAGCGATTCTGGTCTCATTTCAAAGGCATTTCCACAACCTACGCATCCATCTAAGTTACAGCCCATGTCCTGGGGCCCACTAAAAACCGTATCAAAATCTCAGCCAAAAATCTAAAACTCGCATTGGGATCCACCAACTTGCCATTTGGTTTCATTTAGGCTTCTGGATACTGAAAATCATCTCAGTTCTTCTCAAAACATTATAGACAGCATGCTGGGACTGAATGACTGTCGCTTCTGAGAGAGTTTCACTCGTCCCCCCTGTATTTTTCAAACTTTCTCTCACCTCTAACACTTTGCTATCTACACTCCAGTAAGACTTTGTTCAGATGGGGATGGCAAAAATGGGGTGCTTACACCATCATGATTGAAGCTCATTCCTCTCCTTTCTCAGTCCACCCTAGCAGTACCAAGATGTACCAGGACTTGAAGAAAGCCTACTGGTGGAGGGGTATGAAGGCTGACATGGTAGCTTTTGTATAGAAGTGCCTTACTTGTCAAGAAGTGAAAGTAGATAGACAAAGATTAGTTGGGTTGGTTCAACCATTACCGATCTCGAAGTGGAAGTGGGATCATATCACCATGATTTTGTGATAGGATTACCCTTGACACCAAACAATGTAGATGCAGTTTGGGTAATCATCGATTATCTCACAAAGGTAGCCCGTTTCGTTGTTGTTAGGCCAACATACACTATGGACATGTTGGAAAAACTATATGTTGACAATATAGTGATATTACATGGTGTGCCTGTAAGCATTGTATCCGATAGAGATCTGAGATTCACGTCCAAGCTATGGGACGGTTTACAAAAGGCTATGGGCACCCAATTGAAGTTCAATACTACATTCCATCTAGAGACTGACGGATAATCTAAGTAAACAGTATAAATTTTAGAAGATATGCTTCGAGCTTGCACTTTGGATTTCAAAGATACCTGGGACAAGTATTTATCTTTATAGAGTTTGTCTACAATAATAGTTTCCAGGCTACCCTTGGCATTGTTCCATATGAAGTACTGTATGGTAGGCGATGCAAGACCTCGCTGTATTGAAATGAGGTAGGTGAGCAAAGGATATTGCAACTTGATATTATACAAGACACTTGTAATAAAGTGGATCTGATCAGGAAGAAAATCAAGGCAGCTAAGCAGACAGAAGAGCTATGCTGATGGGCGGCGTAAAGACTTAGAATTTCAGGTTGGTGATAAAGTTTTCCTCAAAGTGTCGCTCCATCATGGTATTCAATGCTTTGGCAAGAAAGGGAAGCTGAGTCCCAGATATATTGGTCCATATGAAATCTTGAGGAGAAGCGATGAAGTGGCATATCAGTTGGCCTTGCCTCCCGTACTATCTGAAGTTCATGACGTATTCTACATTTCACTTCTAAAGAAATACATTCATGACCCATCACATGCCCTGAGTGCGGAGGTTCCCCAGATTGATAGAGATCTATCTTGCACCGTAGAGCCGGTGGCAATATTAGGCAAAAAAGAACAATAGTTGCGGAACTATTTCATCCCCTGTGTGAAGGTTCATTGGCACAGTTATACAATTGAGGAAGCCACTTGGGAAAGTCAAGATGCAATGCGGGAGAAATATTCGCATTTATTTGAAGACTCAAGTATGCCTTAATTTCGAGGGTGAAATTTTTATAAATTGGGGGGATTATGAGACCCGTACCCAGAATCCCTTTACTAACATGGAATCCTCCTATGCCAGGTCTCAACACATTAACTAATGGAGAACCTGATGCAAACCCGATGATGGTATCCTAACCCTAGGTGTGTCTTTACTACTTGTATTTGGTAGTATAAGGTGTCCAATCAAACCATAGGTGAAGGGGATATGCATCTGAAAGCATCCAGGCCAAATAGAGTCCATAGGGTGTGTTTTGGCCCAATCGGTGGATCGTACATGTGTAACTTTCATCCGATTGAGTTTGGCCAGTTGAACTCGAACCAGACTCTTTTTCTCACCCCGATTCCCTATAAAAGCGGGACCAAGCCCTCATTTTCCTCCTTCCTTGGAACCAGAATATTGAGAGTGAGAGAGTGAGAAGAAGAAGAAGAAGGGAAAAAGCTTGTATCTAAGGAACTCAAGCCCTAGCTTCGATCCTTGGAGGTAAGAGCCATTAGCTTCCTCTTTCTTCCTTATGTTAACGGCTAGCAGCCATGGTGGTTGAGCACCATTAATGGTGGCCACCATAATGACTTAGAAAAACCTAGGTTTTAGGTTTACCCAATTCCATTGAGGGAGTTATTGAAGGTATATTTCCCTTCCTTCCTCTTTTCTTTAGGGAATAAATAAGAATGCTTAGTGGTTGAAGCTCCATTAATGGAGATTTGCATAATGACCTAGAAAACCTAGGGTTGGTTCACCAACTCCATTCAGGGAGCTATGGGAGCCATAAATGGATCCCATTGTGCATATTAATGATGGGAATGAGTTCCCCACTAACTAAAATGGGAATATTAAAGTGGAGAACAAGTCTCCCAAGCTCAGAGACCAAGTTCGATTCGTGACCTGGTTTTCGGGTCTGAACCAATGCCACGTACCGGACCCACGAACATGATCGTTCGACCATTTGGCTTGAACTGTGATTCCGCCAAGGCAAATGCCTTGGCTTATTATTAATGAACTAACTGGAGTCTCGTATCGGAGGCACGATCCTCCTCCTTAGCCCCAACCATTCGATTAGTTCCCAGTAGATCTGCTTGGTTCGGATTCTTGGTTTACGCTTAATAATTAAGCAGAGTCAATGTCGGATGAATGGTCACTAGGCAATGCTTTCAAAATACCTACTGGAATCCTAGTGTTTATATCAATATAAAAATTGGATGACTAGCTGGTCGAACATTTGTTCATTCTTCCGGTGTCATCTACCTAGAAAATAGTCTGTGTTAACCGGTCTCTTGTATCGGTGGAACCCTCTATCGGTTTCATCTGTCGATTTAATCTGTATTGGCCTATAAGCCTAGTAATGATTACGAAGACCATCCTTTTGGTTTTCAAACTTCTGTGGGACCTGTGTATGGACATATAAGGCTTATCCATATTGATTTAGAAGTTATATAACCAATCTAACGAATCCTTATATGTTAAATAGGTATTTAACTCGGTTGATTGTGAAACCTTCTGTTTGGCTTCGGATTACTGTTGAACTTGTTGTGCAATCAGGTGAGGGGTCTAGTCCTTAGACATAGGACATTTTAATAACATGTCTACTTTACTAATAACATGCTTAGGTTGTTATTTAATTATATGTTTTCCACGATCCCTATGTATAAGCATGCATTTGCATTATAACAACCATGAATGTTTGTATGATTGTCTGGGTATGGTGGACGTGTGGAGTATGGGAGTACAATTTACGGGCCATGTTGTTGATTCTAGGCTCTAGTAGGATCACGGTGATCCGTGGGAGTGGAGTTAAGGTTTGTCATTAGAGTATAGTTTTATTTATAAATTTATGTAGCCATGTATGATGGCTTGTGTGACACATAGGAGTGCGGTTGCATGAGTCATGTTGGATTGCAACCATGTATGGTAGTTCGTGTGATGCATGGGAGTGTTGACACATGGAACACATTGCAATGTGAACAAGCTAGTGGTAGACATGGTGAACCATGGGAGTAAAGCAGGGGTTCTTTGCTAGTAGATAGCACGATGGTTATGTCCACATGATAGTGGGGGCACGGTGATCCATGGAAGTGGTGATCCAGAGACTTCTGTTAGCGGGTAGCCAATGTGAAATGAATTAACATAATAGATATAGGTGGTGCCATTCCCTATTTCCTACGCCCATCTAGTAGGGGTAAAGATACTGGTATAGCTTTGCACTCCTAAAAGTTGGGCAACCTAGGGGGAGTCATTAATGTATGGTATATGGTAGCTGACGTATGTGGGGTCTATGGTGGGAGGTAACGAACCTTGTAAGGATGGGTGTCCCCAACGGGGAGTTTACTTGTAGATTTCGTTTAGTGGCCTGGGGGCATTTATTCAGCTTTCATCTTCACTCAAGATGTAAAAATACAAACCTGAGACCTAATATAAAATAAATTGCATTCATATCATTAGATGTTGTATGTGCATTACATGTGATACTAGATTTCTCACTGACTTGGAATGTGAGCTCACCCTCATATCGACACTTCTTCTCAAATTCTCCTGTAGGTGATTTCTCTGTAGCTAATTTCATGGAGTCCCCTCTGGCTAGTGTGGTTGCTGGTACCGAGGATATTAGTGGAGAGCACGGTAAGGGCTACCCCTGTAATGACTGCATCTACGCATGACGTAGCCCCCCCTTACTTTATCCCTTCCCTGATATACTCTGGATAATGTGATTATTTTTGTTGGTAGATAAAGATATCTATCAAGACCAATTTAACCGATTTACTCCTTTTATATTTAGATATTTGTATATGAATATGGTAGTATTTTGTGAAGATATAATTGGTTTGTAATGGATAATATGATACATAGTATGGGATATGTTATCATTAGTGCATTTGTCAGTATTTAAATGCTTCCACTATATTATTATTGTAAAAAATTCAATTACCATCCAAAATAGTTTCGAAACATCACCTACCACCCACACCTTTCAAAAAACATCAACTACACCTAAGTAACTAATGGAGGAGACGGAAATCAGCGTTAGACATTTTTACCCTTTTTGTTTTTAACTGGAGAATTTAAAAGCTAGTAAAATTACCAATATAACCCTTATCTTTCCTTTCCTCTCTCCCTCCCTCATCGTTCTCCCCTCTTGTGTAGCCATCGCATTCAGGGGATTTAAACCATGGCGTCTGGCCAGAGAAAGCAGAGAAGAAGATGAGAGAAAAATTTTATTTTCTCTCCGATGATGGCCCCATTGTCTGACAAAAAATGAAGGAAACGTATTGTCTTCTAATTCTGTGTTGCGGTAATTTTCATTGCCGATGGGTACCTAAGGTTTCAGGGTTTGCATGAAAAAATCAGTTTTCGATGGGAAAAATCAGGTGAAATTTACGGATCGGATCATTTGTTATAATGGACGACGATGACTTTAGGTTGATTTTGAGGAATTCAGGGGTGGATGTTTGGATTTTCATAGAAACAACAATCTCTGTTGTGTTTTTGGACTACAGAAACGAATTGAAGGAACGAAGGGACGGAATCGTCGAGCGGCTTTACTCGCTGATGGTTTATCCGTGTCCTAACTATGACCTAGATTCAATGAGAACAGATAACAAGGAGATTAAAAATTCACCGGTGCATACACAACCAGAGAACCTGAAGCATCGATGAACATCTCTTGTTGCCTTACAATCTGAGTTTCAGTTGGAATGGGGAATGTCATCGAGAAGATATTTAAGGTGCTTGCATAGATTCAAATCATCATGGATGCACCCCTCAATCGTCTTCTATGAGAGATCCAGTAACGAAAGCTTAGTCATACAAGGAAAATTTCGAAACATCTTCTCTGAGATATTGTACTCAGAGAGAATGATTCCAGTGACCCGTTCATTGACACTGCAACTGATTACAGGCCCATCGCAAGGGTAAGAATTATTGCCCCACTCCATGTATCTACCTCTGTTGAATGGATTATTATCTTGAAGGAATATCTTCAGTTCAAGCAGAACTTATTTATCGCTTATAGAGCTTGTGTTTACAACTATTTGCCCTGATTAGGGAAAAAAACAAAGTTTCCATGAATGTCAAAGAGGATTTTTAAGAAATCCTATCCATGGAATCAAAGGAAGCTTAGAAATTCAAAATCAAAGTACCTGCGCCTGAAAAGCTATGGTGGATCACGCTTTGGACGATCCTTACAAGACCTCACATGAACCACATGAGAATGGACCGCACATGAAACACAGTATTACATCTTTGCATAAAGCTTCGAAAGTGTATAAACTTTTCATGGATGCAAAAACGTTATGTTGTAAGGAAACAGGAATTCATTTTAACTCAAAAACACCAAATAGATTTAAATCAAAACAATAAAAGATCATAATAAATCCATGCAGAAATTATCAAAATAATGGAAACTCTCAGATCAAAAATTTTAGACTAGAAATTTACATTCATAAATCGAAGCTTCCTGAGCATCACAAACTGCTACCTGTTCTACAATGTTTCGAACCGGGAATCATTTAATGGCTTTATTCTAGCATATAGATATTAAAATCCAATAAAATTTTAATATATATATATATATATATATAAGTGACTCAGGATCACAGAGTAAATTATGCATATGAAATTTGAATAAAACTGACCGTAAAGGCAGTATATGCAATATGCAATATGAAATGAATTTTATAAATCATAAATTGAAAGTAAAGTGCCGCAACAAATTACAATCAGAAATGAAATACAAGATGCAGAATGAAAATTTGAAGAGGAACTGAAAGAACTATTAAGAACTTACAGGACACTCTGAATGAATGATTTTGATACAAGCTTTGGGTTACAATCTTCTTTGAAGGTTGAACCTAATTTTTCTAAGGCTATTTTAGGACAAAAGTGTATGGTGAAGGAAGATGAACACTCTTGGTGGAGCACCTTGGCCTCCGAGGTGAGTAACTCTCCCTAACTTCTAATTTGTCTTCTGAACTGGCCTTCTACCGAATGAGAAGAATAAAGCTCCAATTTATAGATTTGAGGAGCCTTGGATTCCACTTTGGATGCTTTGATTTAGATGCTTGAGCAGAACCATGCCTTTGGTGAGTGGAAGACAAGATTGATTTCAATTTGTCTTCTCTTTTGCTTTCTTTTGATAAATGATGTTGCTTTTGACTTCTTTTGGAGAAAATGATTTTCTTTTGGAAAGTAAAAGAGAAATGATTCTTCTTTTGACTTGATTTGAAAATATCTTCTCTGAAACTTTTTCTTTAAGACTTCTTTTGACAATTTGCTGTCGTAAATCACGGGAGGGGCACTTTGAGAGTCTTCTAGAACCGCCCCGAGGCATTCCACGTGTCCAGGGACACTATTTTCCTCTTTGGTTTGGTTCAGAGTTTGTATCGTATTAGTATGGGCCTGGAAGTGGCTTGACTATCTATACTAAGATAGTAACAGAATACATTTGGATACGATTACGTATTATACCTGACCATCTATGCTAAGATTGTAGCAGAATACATATAGATACAATTATGTATTAGAATCGAATACGTTTTGATACAGATAGTATTATACCTAAATATGATTGGATACAGGTTTGTAATTTACCTGACTAGGATTTGATACAAGTTCGTAGTATACCTGTGCCATTCTTGAAGTCATGGCTGACATTTTATAGTCTTTTTGGCAAAGACTCAGTCGTATAACGGATTTGATGTGCCTTTACCACGAGCCGTTTGCTGTGGACTAGCCAAGACATTAACTAGGTCTTGGTCCGTTGTGCCCATATTGGGTCGTAGAGTATTTGGGTTCAAAGCCCTATGCGCTCTACGTTTGTAGGTCCCTTTTTGGGATCCCCTTTTGCAGAAATTTGATCGATGCCTTTAGGTAACAAATTATTGGGCTAATTCTTCAAGCCTGGGAAATACATCTGGATCCGAATCTGGGGCATAAAGATCCTGAGCAAATTGTTCTTGTCTCGGATGAAAGGATCCATGGGCTGAACATGTTAATTCTTCATTGATACTATTTGATTGATGATGCAATAGGGCCAATTGGGCTTCAATTTTGGCCTGTTTGGCTTTGAGGATTTGATATGGCGTTGATGGCTCCTGTTGAGCTTTGATTGCTGCATTTGCTGCTTCAATGCCAGTTAAGGCTTTGATGATGACTTCTTTTGTACAAAATTTGGTATCACAATTTGCCCACCATTTGACATGAAAAGCTCTGATGAGCAGTGGTATTTGAAAGTCCTAGAAATGTTTGATGATTTGATCATAATCCCAATACATGATCCAAGCCAAATGGCAAGTGATAAAGTATCGGAGCAATGGTCGTTGGAATGCAATCGGAGTTGCCTGAGTGCAGAAGTACTGATAAAGGCTTTGAAGTTGCTCAGGAAGGATTTCTTGAATGGGGCCAAAAATATGCCACCATATGGAAAACCAGGTTGGTAATTTGCTTTGGAATTTGTGGTCAAAAGTGAAGAACCATGAATGTTTGTGTCACACCCCAATTCCGCACATTTCAGAATGGTGTGATGAACCGCTAAATAACCAACGTTTCAACCAGGATCTCAAATAGGCTATCCCCGCGTTACCTGAACCTTCATATACTCACCATCATAATCAGAGTAAATACACAATAGCGGAAGTCTTATAAATAAATGAACTGAGAACTAAAATGGTATTCATAAATAATTAGAAAATTATTCTGTGTTCAAACTGAGACATAAATAATTAAGTATCAAATACATGTCTATAAATCTAATAAAGAAACCTATAAAAATATCTAATCGAATACACACGAGTTGCACTCGCAAGAGGAGTCGTGTGTATCGTCTTCAGCTCCAACTTCCATAGCTGCTACATTCCCATATGCTGACGCGTTCATATAATCTTCAACTGTATAACCTGCATCATCAACTAAAAATATTCGACGTCGAGGGGTGAGCACACAACACGGCTCTGTGAGTAGCCAAAACAATGCAACATTACATATGCATGCAAAGAAAATCAATTTATATCTTTGGTCTTGGTTTATAGTTTGCAATGTGCAATAGAAAGGTTGGGTGGTCAAAGGTTAACGTTTATTGACACCGCCTCTATACACAGGGTGTGGAAGCCCGCCCGAAGGTTAACGTTTATCGTCGTCCCCATCCACCCTACCATAACATTATACAACAAAGGTTAACGTTTATTGCTATATAACGCTATACCAACACGTAAGCCCCTGTTAGCGAGGGCTTGCAAACTGGGCTCGCTACTAACCAATCCTAATGCCAAACAGTGTATCCAAGGCCTCACCCCAAGCATCCCTCGAACATCCATAGAGATAGAGCTAAGGCCCCCGGTAAAGTCGAGACTACAAGGACCGAGACCACCTCCCCGATACTCTACGACATAATAGTTCCGCTAAGGTAATCACGATACGACGATGCCAATGCACAAGACTTGAGTTAGTGATAGAGCTAAAGTGCTGAGACCCGCCAAAGGTTAACGTTTATTGACGTTCTCATCACACCTCCCCTGATACTCTCTCGCATCAAGCACATCAACCACACACATACAAGCACATGCCTATTCCTATCATCATCATCATCATCATCATGTTATAAACAATAAAGTAAATATGCATGAACAAGTAATAAAAATATTGGATGGCATGCTGTATGCACATTACAACATATTCGCATAGAATCAAACATGGTATAGGACTCAAGAAATAGAAAACAGTTTATTATTAACCGATTTAGTTTGGGGTTAAGGTTCCTCACCTTAGCTTGCTAATAGATATTTCCCAAGCTTTAAAATCACCGTTATAACGTAATTATATTGCTAGCAAACCTAACCAAGTCGATAGAATTTAATTAGAATTAATTCAGAATTTAAAAACCATTCTGTCAACTGAGGGTCGATGCTAGGGTCGATGCTAGGGTCGATGGGTCTATTGACCCTCCCTCCATTCTGAACTTCCCGAATGCTGAGGGTCGATGGTCAGAAACACCTAGGGTCGGATGGTCTATCGACCCTCGGTGCGACCCTTGGTGCACTCTGGTCCAATTTCCACTTTTAAATCCATTCCTCATGTTTGGGGTCCTATGGCTTGCTTCCTCATTCCATTAAACCTTCATTCCATGGTCTGAAACCATGATTCATCCTCCTATATGGCTTTCATGCATTATCATAGGTTTTTCCATGAAAACCTAACCATGAATGGATGGTTTGGGTTTCTCCGAAATCCTACACTCAACCATACCTAACCTAAGGTCTGTAGAAACTCATGGAATTAGTATCCATACCTGAGAAGATTACTTTTCTCTGGAAATTCTTCTCCTTTTTGCTAAGTCTTCTTCTTTGCCTCCTTTCTTCCTCTTTTCCTTCTTCTCTCTTTCTCTCAATTCAATTAGGGTTGTGAAAGGAGTGAAAGTGGCTTAGGGACGTCCTTTAAATAGACTAGGAATGTCCTATAATAATCCCATTGAGATTTGGAAAGAATCCCAACCAAAAATTAGGAAATTTTCTAATTTCAGTTTCGTCAGAAATCGAGGGTCGATGGGAGGGTCGATGATCCCGTCGACCCTAGGGTCTTAAGCTGTCCGACCCTCCCTTCAAAACTGAGGGTCCGACTTTTCCGTTTTGGGAGGTCCGACCCCGCTTAGCTGGGTGTGCGACCCTCCCTTAAAATTAAGTATTTTTGGGTCGATTTTATACCTGGGATCTCGATCTCCTTCATTCCCTTGGTCCATTTGACTCGACCATGATGGGTAAACCTGGTTCAAGGTGGTAAGACCGGGTTAGTTTGACACGGGTCTTACAACTCCCCCCAACTTATAAAAATTTCGTCCTCGAAATTGTACGTACCTTCTGAATCAAACAAGTCAGGGTATTGCTTTCTCATAGCACTTTCTTCTTCCCATGTAACCTCTTCCATGTCTCTACTTTTCCATGTGACCTTAACATAGTAAATATCTCTATTACGTAGACGTTGAACCTTTCGACTAGTGATTTCCGTTGGTATTACTTCAAATGTCAAATCATCAGTCAAGTCCGGCAAATCCACTGTCAACACATGTGTTGGGTCTTTGACATACTTCTTCAATAAGGATATGTGAAATACGTCATGCACACTTGACATAGATGGTGGTAGTGCTAACCGATAAGCTACTTTCCCACGCTTAGCCAGAATCTCATATGGCCCGACGTATCTTGGACTTAGTTTTCCTTTCTGTCCGAACCTCTTCAATCCTCGCATAGGCGATACTTTCAAAAATACTTTATCACCTACGGCGAACTCTAGCTCTCTTCGTCGAGTATCTGCGTATTGCTTCTGACGGTTCTGAGCTACTCTTACTCTTTCCTTGATGATGTCGACCACTCGACAAGTCTCTTCAACAAATTCCGGTCCAACAATACTACGTTCTCCAACTTCATTCCAAAATAGGGGAGTTCGACACTTCCTGCCATACAGTGTTTCATAAGGTGATATCCGTATAGTAGCCCGATAAGTTGTTATTGTAAGCGAACTCGATCAATGGTAACTTTTCGTCCCATGATCCCTCGAAATCAATCACACATGCTCGTAGCATATCTTCTAAAATCTGGATTGTACGCTCCGATTGTCCCGTGCCTGCGTGGGTGGAATGCGATCGAACTTCAATGTTGTACCCATAGCCTTTTGCAGTCCTTTCCAAAATTTGGAAGTAAATCGTGGATCTCTATCGGACACAATGCTTTCCGGAACACCATGTAGCCGAACAATATTATCCACATACAGCTTTGCTAACCTTTCCAGGTGTATCTTGGGGTCGTATCGGTATGAAGCGAGCTGTTTTAGTCGGACGGTCTACAATCACCCAAACTGCGTCAACTACTCGAGGAGTCAATGGTAGTCCCGTGACGAAGTCCATAGTGATGCAGTCCCATTTTCATGCTGGTTCCGGTAATGGTTGTAACGATTCTGCGGGTCTTTTTCGTTCCGCCTTTACCTTTCGACAATTTAGGCATTGAGACACGAACTTGGCTACATCCGCCTTCATTCCCCTCCACCAATACAGTTTCTTTAGATCATGATACATTTTTGTGCTTCCCGGATGTATCGAGTAGATGGAGGTATGGGCTTCCTTCATCGGTCGGTGTCTAATGTTCATACTTTTCGTTTTAGGTACACATATTCTCCCTTTATATTTCAGTACCTTCTCGGTATCTAAGGTGAACTCGGGGTTGGTCCTACCTTTCTCAATATCTTCTAGTACTGTTCTTAGATAAGGATCTGCTTTGGTAGCTGTCTTCACTTCATCCACTATATCCGGTATGATCTTCAATGCCGCGAACATATTTGAAAACCGATGAATAAACCCTTGGCTAGCTGATTCATCCGTTGTATCTATCACATATTGTTCGTTGCCGTGATTAAACACCATTCCGTTGGTATATATTGCTGCAGTCGTGCTAACTTCTCCTTGAGATTTTATCATTGCTATTCTGCTCAATGCATCCGCTACCACGTTCGCTTTTCCCGGATGATACTGGATATCACAATCATAGTCTTTCAATAGTTCCAGCCATCTTCTTTGTCTCATATTTAACTCCTTCTGATTAAATAGATAAGTAAGACTTTTATGGTCTGACTTAATCTGAAATTTCTCTCCGTATAGGTAGTGTCTCCATATCTTGACAGCATGTACTACTGCCGCTAACTCCAAATCATGAGTGGGGTAATTCTTCTCATGTACCTTCAACTGTCTCGATGCATACGCAACCACTTGCTCTCCTTGCATAAGCACACATCCTAATCCCAATCCCGATGCATCAGTGTATAAGGTAAATGTCTGTACTGGAACGGAAATGGTCAAAATTGGAGCGGATATCAATCTGGTCTTCAGTGTTTGAAAACTCTTTTCACACTTATCCGTCCATACGAACTTTTCTCCTTTCTTGGTCAAACTGGTGAGAGGTACGGCAATCCGAGAATAGTCTTCTACGAATCTCCGATAACAACCAGCTAGACCCAGAAAACTTCTAATTTCTGAAACACTCTTGGGTGTTTCCCACTTCACAATAGCCTCGATCTTATTGGGGTCCACTTTGATTCCTTCAGCGGATACTACATGGCCTAAAAAGGTGACTTCACTTAGCCAAAACTCACACTTCAAAAATTTGGCGTATAACTTCTCTTTCCTTAAACGCTGTAGGGCTGCGTTTCGGTTCTTAACATGGGTTTCCTTGTCCTTGGAGTACACCAATATGTCATCAATAAATACTATAACCGACGTATCCAACATATCGTGGAAAACCCGGTTCATAAGTTCCATGAATGTTGCCGGTGCATTAGTTAATCTGAAGGACATCACTAGGAACTCATAATGTCCGTATCTTGTCCTAAAAGCTGTCTTCGGGATGTCACCTTCTTTAATCTTCAGTTGATGATAGCCTGATCGAAGATCGATCTTTGAGAATACCTTCGCTCCTTGTAACTGATCGAACAAGTCATCGATCCAGGGTAGTGGATATCGATTCTTGATTGTCAGCTTATTCAACTCTCTATAGTCGATACATAACCGAACACTACCATCCTTCTTCTTTACGAACAACACCGGTGCTCCCCATGGAGATATACTGGGTCTAATATAACCCTTATCCAGCAGTTCTTGTAATTGCACTTTTAATTCCTTCAGTTCAATAGGAGCCATTCTATACGGTGCTTTTGATACTGGTGCGGCTCCAGGTATTAGGTCTATTACAAACTCCGTGGCACGGTCGGGCGGTAATCCGGGTAGCTCCTCCGAAAATACGTCAGAGTAATCCCGCACGATGTCAATGTCTTCCAATTGTGGTGCTTCCTTGGTTAGGTTGACCTCTGATACTAGATATCCGACCGCTCCTTTCTCAAGGCACTTCTTAGCCTTTAATGCTGAGAGTATGAGCTTGCGTCTCGTGGGAAGTTTGGTTCCCGAGAAACTGAATTCTGCTCCTTCTTCGTCTTTGAACGTTAGCTTCTTCTCGGCGCATAACAGATTTGCAGAATGCCGAGCTAACCAGTCCATTCCCAAGATGACGTCAAAGTCTGCCATCTCAAGTTGTATTAAGGTTGCATCCAAGGTCTGCTTTCCAATGAGAACTGGACATGGTCCATAAACTTTCTCTAATTCCACTTCTAATCCCATCGGTGACCGTACAAGTAATTTGTAGTCTAATGTTTTGATGGGCAGATTGGTCTTCTTTCCAAACGACACAGATATAAATGAATGAGTAGCTCCTGAATCAATGAGTACTCTGGTGGGTACGCCATTGATAGGTATGATACATGTGATTCATTTTTACTTAGTCTACATGCTCAATCAATTTTAATTATAGCCTTACATGTTTCAGTCATACCTGTGACCACATCGGGCGATGCGGCAGCATCCTCTGATTTAACGGCATATACCCATCCTTGATGTAGGTGCTTCTTGGGTTTTGGGCACTCTCTTGCCATATGCCCTGGTTGGTTGCAGTTATAGCACTTCGGGGCTTAAAAATTTGACTTTGGCTGTGGTTGAGCTGCTGCAGTAGACTTTGGTGCAGTTGCAAAATTCTGAGGACGGAAAGGTTTATACGTCCTATTATTGCCTCCGTTGTAGGAGTTTCCGGCTGGACTCTTGATGCCTCTGTTCTGGGAGAAATAACTCTCCTTCTGGCTCGATTCGATCACTCGAGCAATCTGGACAGCTTCGTTGTAGATTTTCTTCTCTAAGCCCAGAACATTTTCTCTTATGCTTCCTCTTAGTCCCACGACAAACCTACGGGTTTTGGTATCTTCTTCTTGCATGCTAGCCGGTGCGAAGAAAAACAGTTCTTCGTAACGCTGTTGATATGAGTCTACGGACATCTGCCCCTGGTACAGACTCAGGAACTCTTTCTCCATTGAATCTCTGAAGCTTCTGGGGAAATACTTCTCGAAGAATGCTTCTTTATATATAGCCCATGTCAGTAGGGCATGCTTGGTTAATAAGTATGTCTTTGTAGATTTCCACAAATGGTGTGCGTCGCCTTTGAGCATGAAGGTGGCGCATAGTACTTTCTCTTCCTCGGTAATAGTCATCATAAGGAAGTTCCTTTCCATCTCGTCTATCCAGTGTGCTGGCCACAGTGGATCAGACGGCTTGCCATTGAATTCTCTCGGTTTCATCTTCAAAAATCTCTCTACTAGTCGGGAGTGATCCAGTTGATTTTGGTATGCCCCAAACATAGGGGGTGGATACTAATAGTTCCCTTGGGCTGCTTCTGGGACTTGCACTGGAATTGGTGCAGCCGGTTGTTGAGGTGTCTGTTGAGCTGGGTGGTTACCCACTGGTGCTGCACTAGCTTGCCCAGTGTGCATGGCTGCAGCCTGAGTGGCTTGAAACATAACTCCCATCGCAACCTGCATTTGAGCTTGTGCATGTTGCATTTGTTGTAGTTGTTGTGCCAGATTCATCACCACTGTTGTTAGCTCTGGTGGTGGTGGTGGCAAATTTGTAGGGTTTGCCGGATCGGGATTACCCTGTGCGTAATTGTTCTCTTGACTAGTCTCATCCGTCGGTGGTGGTGGTGGGATTGTGTTTCGGGTCTGTCGGGTAACTCTACGTCCAGACATATTTACTTTTGAGATGGGGGTGCTTGAAAATCATCAAAATCAGTGAGAAATCATTTATACTTCATGTAGGCACGCTAACCGATATAAAATTCAAAATCTCAAATTCATTCTGAAATAAATACTGCCTTTTCTATGTAGGGTCGATGGTGAGGGTCGGGTCAATCCGAGGGTCGATGGTGTCAGTCGAATTGTCCGACCCTCGGACCAAAAATCAGATTTTTAAGATCCGATTCTGGGTCAATTCTCACTATTCCTCCTCCGTTTCGACTCGTCTCTACTCTCCGAGTTACTACAGTGCTACTTCACTATTGTGGATCGTCCTTAGTCCGAGTTTCGACATCCACATCACCTCTACAGGTATATCCTCTCACCTTTACCTGTTTTAGGGTTTCTTTTCTAGGTTTTTGCCCATTTAGCTCGTATTTTCCAAATTAAACTTTTTCCAACCGTAAAAATTCGATTTTTATTGGGGGCTTTTGTTATTGGGGTCTTGAGGAATGAAAGCCCTCAAAACTTTTTGAGTTTCATCGGTTGGTTATCGAGAAACTTAAATTTTTCTCTTTTTGCCCTAATTTATCGAAATATTTTATTTTTCTTGAATTTCTCCAAATTGGACCTTATCCGTTAAAATTTTCTACTGCATGTAGATTGTAGGATATGTTTTAACCTACGTAAGTTCTTACGCCCACTTGTATGGTGAGAAATGGGACTTTATGGTCAACTTACGTCGTTATTAAGTCAAATTTTGGATTTCTATCCTTCTAACTCCGTGTTTATTTTCTCTTTCTTATTGTTGCAGATTCTATGGCCCGTACTAAAGTACCAAGATTGCGTGATCCACTTCGCTTCCGTTCAAACGAAGCCGAGGCATAGTATGCTGACTATGCCCGTAAGAAGGTGGAAGGGGGTCGCATGGTGAACTTGGCTGAGCTAGCCTTGTTCAATGTAGAGGGAGCATTCGGTGATATGGGGTGGCTCCCTATCATCACATACGACGCGTGCACCTGTCCAGACTTAGTGCGCCAGTTTTATTGTAATCTCCAGGTGGTGGGGAATTACAATGATGTTGAGCACGGCCAGGAGTTGCGCATCACCAGCTACGTCAAGGGGGTGCACATCTCCTTTGATTATCGGTAGCTGGCCGATCTGTTGGGCATTGCCAATGATGGCCCCATGGTGTACTGTGCACCGGAAGAGCCACAGTTTGTTGAGATGGAGATGAGAGCTGAGATCGACAACCAGTTGCTCCATCCCGATAGATGGCAGATGAGAGCTTGTTACTTGCGTCCAGCTCCACGGGTCTTTCGCAAGATTATCCAGCATAATCTGATCCCGCAGAGTGGGCACTATGAGAGGGTGTCTCAGCCTGACTCGGTTCTTGATCTACTCGATTTGCACTCGTCGACCGGTCTCGCCTTCCTTACATCATCATGCGGACGATGATTAGTGCTACATTGTCCGGTCATAGGGGTAATCTACCCTATGGACGCATGATTACGATGCTACTTACCCGTCTGGGGGGGTGGATCTGGTAGATGAGAAGATCCAGGAGAAGACCTTCTCGTCGCCTCTAGATTGGGAGGCTATCTGCAAGATGGGGCTACGAGATGCGGAGGTTAGTGATGAGGAGAGGAACGCGATGGTGCGCCCTCACACTCGGGTTGAGATGGCTGATGCTGAGGCTGCTGCTAGGGCTCGTGGGGATCCGGTCGACGATGATCGCTTATATATGGATGTCGATGCGATACCACCGCCTTCACCCACGCATGCGGATAGGGCTGGTACTTCTGCTGCGGCGGCTTCGGTACCCGAGACCAGTCCTTCTCATGATGCTGGTCCTTCACGCCCACCTTCTGATATGATGGAGATGTTGCGCGAGATCAGAGAGACTCAGCGCAGATCGGACTTGAGGATGGAGGAGTTACTAGATGCTCAGCGCATGAGAGTGGATGAGCTGTTGGCTGCTCAGCACACATCTGATGTGCGGATAGATGAGCTCATGGCGATCCAGCGTACGACTGACAGGAGAGTAGTCGATCTCACAGCTAGTCTACAGACGACCCAGACTCAGATAGCCTGGTTGACTAGAGTCTATGCTGAGGACTACGACAGAGATCGTGAGGCTCCACCACCTCCTTCGCCTCTAGCTTCCTGATTGTACTTTACTTTTCCTTGTACTACAGAGTAACTGTCCGGGTTGTGAACTGTACTCTGTTTTAGATATACATTTACTCTTTGTTTCATTCTCATTGTATGTCAACTTGTTTCTCCTTTTTAATAGATGTATTATTCTCTTTTTAAAATTTGGTCTCAACGTCACTTGTGCTTATAATGTGTTCATATTATTGTTTCTATTTTTATCCTATCTCAGTTCACTATTGCTGTGAATGTATGGTAGTTCAGCAGGCAAGGCTTGAGATGCTCTGATACCAAGTTGTCACACCCCAATTCCGAACATTTTAGAATGGTGTGATGAACCGCTAAATAACCAACGGTTCAACCAGGATCTCAAATAGGCTATCCCCACGTTTCCTGAACCTTCATATACTCACCATCATAATCAGAGTAAATACACAATAGCGGAAGTCTTATAAATAAATGAACTGAGAACTAAAATGGTATTCATAAATAATAGCAAATTATTCTGTGTTCAAACTGAGACATAAATAATTAAGTATCAAATACATGTCTATAAATCCAATAAAGAAACCTATAAAAATATCTAATCGAATACACACGAGTTGCACTAGCAAGAGGAGTCGTGTGTATCGTCTTCAACTCCAACTTCCATAGCTGCTACATTCCCATATGCTGACTCGTTCATATAATCTTCAACTGTATAACCTGCATCATCAACTAAAAATATTCGACGTCGAGGGGTGAGCACACAATACGGCTCTGTGAGTAGCCAAAACAATGCAACATTACATATGCATGCAAAGAAAATCAATTTATATCTTTGGTCTTGGTTTATAGTTTGCAATGTGCAATAGAAAGGTTGGGTGGTCAAACGTTAACGTTTATTGACACCGCCTCTATACACAGGGTGTGGAAGCCCGCCCAAAGGTTAACGTTTATCGTCGTCCCCATCCACCCTACCATAACATTATACAACAAAGGTTAACGTTTATTGTTATATAATGCTATACCAACATGTAAGCCCCTGTTAGCGAGGGCTTGCAAACTGGGCTCACTGCTAACCAATCCTAATGCCAAACAGTGTATCCAAGGCCTCACCCCAGCATCCCTCAGAACATCCATAGAGATGGAGCTAAGGCCCCCCGGTAGAGTCAGAGACTACAAGGACCGAGACCACCTCCCCTGATACTTTAAGACATAATAGTTCTGCTAAGGTAATGAAGATACGATGATGCCAATGCACAAGACTTGAGTTAGAGATAGAGCTAAAGTGCTGAGACCCGCCAAAGGTTAACGTTTATTGACGTTTTCATCACACCTCCCCTGATACTCTCTTGCATCAAGCACATCAACCACACACATACAAGCACATGCCTATTCCTATCATCATCATCATCATCATAATGTTATAAACAATAAAGTAAATATGCATGAACAAGTGATAAAAATATTGGATGGCATGCTGTATGCACATTACAACATATTCGCATAGAATCAAACATGGCATAGGACTCAAGAAATAGAAAACAGTTTATTATTAACCAATTTAGTTTGGGATTAAGGTTCCTCACCTTATCTTGCTAATAGATATTTCCCAAGCTTTAAAATCACTGTTATAACGTAATTATATTGCTAGCAAACCTAACCAAGTCGATAGAATTTAATTAGAATTAATTCAGAATTTAAAAACCATTCTGTCAACTGAGGGTCGATGCTAGGGTCGATGGGTCTATTGACCCTCCCTCCATTCTGAACTTCCCGAATGCTGAGGGTCGATGGTCAGAAACACCTAGGGTCGGATGGTCTATCGACCCTCGGTGCGACCCTTGGTGCACTCTGGTCCAATTTCCACTTTTAAATCCATTCCTCATGTTTGGGGTCCTATGGCTTGCTTCCTCATTCCATTAAACCTTCATTCCATGGTCTGAAACCATGATTCATCCTCCTATATGGCTTTCATGCATTATCATAGGTTTTTCCATGAAAACCTAACCATGAATGGATGGTTTGGGTTTCATCGAAATCCTACACTCAACCATATCTAACCAAAGGTCTGTAGAAACTCATGGAATTAGTATCCATACCTGAGAAGATTACTTTTCTCTGGAAATTCTTCTCCTTTTTGCTAAGTCTTCTTCTTTGCCTCCTTTCTTCCTCTTTTCCTTCTTCTCTCTTTCTCTCAATTCAATTAGGGTTGTGAAAGGAGTGAAAGTGGCTTAGGGACGTCCTTTAAATAGACTACGAATGTCCTATAATAATCCCATTGAGATTTGGAAAGAATCCCAACCGAAAATTAGGAAATTTTCTAATTTCAGTTTCGTCAGAAACCGAGGGTCGATGGGAGGGTTGATGATCCCGTCGAACCTAGGGTCTTAAGCTGTCCGACCCTCCCTTCAAAACTGAGGGTCTGACTTTCTGTTTTGGGAGGTCCGACCCTGCTTAGCTGGGTGTGCGACCCTCCCCAAAAATTAAGTATTTTTGGGTCGATTTTATACCTGGGATCTCGATCTCCTTCATGCCCTTGGTCCATTTGACTCGACCATGATGGGTAAACCTGGTTCAAGGTGGTAAGACTGGGTTAGTTTGACACGGGTCTTACAACTCCCGTCAACTTATAAAAATTTCGTCCTCGAAATTGTACGTACCTTCTGAATCAAATAAGTCAGGGTATTGCTTTCTCATAGCACTTTCTTCTTCCCATGTAACCTCTTCCATGTCTCTACTTTTCCATGTGACCTTAACATAGTAAATATCTCTATTACGTAGACGTTGAACCTTTCGACTAGTGATTTTCGTTGGTATTACTTCAAATGTCAAATCATCAGTCAAGTCCGGCAAATCCACTGTCAACACATGTGTTGGGTCTTTGACATACTTCTTCAATAAGGATATGTGAAATACTTCATGCACACTTGACATAGATGGTGGTAGTGCTAACTGATAAGCTACTTTCCCACGCTTAGCCAGAATCTCATATGGCCCGACGTATCTTGGACTTAGTTTTCCTTTCTGTCCGAACCTCTTCAATCCTCGCATAGGCGATACTTTCAAAAATACTTTATCACCTACGGCAAACTCTAGCTCTCTTCGTCGAGTATCTGCGTATTGCTTCTGACGGTTCTGAGCTACTCTTACTCTTTCCTTGATGATGTCGACCACTCGACAAGTCTCTTCAACAAATTCCGTTCCAACAATACTACGTTCTCCAACTTCATTCCAAAATAGGGGAGTTCGACACTTCCTGCCATATAGTGCTTCATAAGGTGACATCTGTATAGTACCCTGATAGCTGTTATTGCAAGCGAACTCGATCAATGGTAACTTTTCGTCCCATGATCCCTCGAAATCAATCACACATGCTCGTAGCATATCTTCTAAAATCTGGATTGTACGCTCCGACTGTCCGTCCGTGCATGCGTGGGTGGAATGCAGATCGAACTTCAATGTTGTACCCATAGCCTTTTGCAGTCTTTTCCAAAATTTGGAAGTAAATCGTGGATCTCTATCGGACACAATGCTTTCGGAACACCATGTAGCCGAACAATATTATCCACATACAGCTTTGCTAACCTTTCCAAGGGTATACGGGGTCGTATCGGTATGAAGCGAGCTGTTTTAGCGAGACGGTCTACAATCACCCAAACTGCGTCAACTACTCGAGGAGTCAATGGTAGTCCCGTGACGAAGTCCATAGTGATGCAGTCCCATTTCCATGCTGGTTCCGGTAATGGTTGTAACCGATCCTGCGGGTCTTTTTCGTTCCGCCTTTACCTTTTGACAATTTAGGCATTGAGACACGAACTTGGCTACATCTGCCTTCATTCCCCTCCACCAATACAGTTTCTTTAGATCATGATACATTTTTGTGCTTCCTGGATGTATCGAGTAGATGGAGGTATGGGCTTCCTTCATCAGTCGGTGTCTAATGTTCATACTTTCTGTTTCAGGTACACATATTCTCCCTTTATATTTCAGTACCTTCTCGGTATCTAAGGTGAACTCAGGGTTGGTCCTACCTTTCTCAATATCTTCTTGTACTGTTCTCAGATAAGGATCTGCTTTGATAGCTGTCTTCACTTCATCCACTATATCCGGTATGATCTTCAATGCCGCGAACATATTTGAAAACCGATGAATAAACCCTTGGCTAGCTGATTCATCCGTTGTATCTATCACATATCGTTCGTTGCCGTGATTAAACACCATTCCGTTGGTATATATTGCTGCAGTCATGCTAACTTCTCCTTGAGATTTTATCATTGCTATTCTGCTCAATGCATCCGCTACCACGTTCGCTTTTCCCGGATGATACTGGATATCACAATCATAGTCTTTCAATAGTTCCAGCCATCTTCTTTGTCTCATATTTAACTCCTTCTGATTAAATAGATAAGTAAGACTTTTATGGTCCGACTTAATCTGAAATTTCTCTCCGTATAGGTAGTGTCTCCATATCTTGACAGCATGTACTACTGCCGCTAACTCCAAATCATGAGTGGGGTAATCCTTCTCATGTACCTTTAACTGTCTCGATGCATACGCAACCACTTTCTCTCCTTGCATAAGCACACATCCTAATCCCAATCCCGATGCATCAGTGTATAAGGTAAATGTCAGTCCTGGAACGGGAATGGTCAAAATTGGAGCGGATATCAATCTGGTCTTCAGTGTTTGAAAACTCTTTTCACACTTATCCGTCCATACGAACTTTTCTCCTTTCTTGGTCAAACTGGTGAGAGGTACGGCAATCCGAGAATAGTCTTCTACGAATCTCCAATAACAACCAGCTAGACCAAGAAAACTTCTAATTTTTGAAACACTCTTGGGTTGTTCCCACTTCACAATAGCCTCGATCTTACTGGGGTCCACTTTGATTCCTTCAGCGGATACTACATGGCCTAAAAAGGCGACTTCACTTAGCCAAAACTCACACTTCGAAAATTTGGCATATAACTTCTCTTTCCTTAAACGTTGTAGGGCTGCGTTTCGGTTCTTAACATGGGTTTCCTTGTCTTTGAAGTACACCAATATGTCATCAATAAATACTATAACCGACGTATCCAACATATCGTGGAAAACCCGGTTCATAAGTTCCATGAATGTTGCCGGTGCATTAGTTAATCCGATGGACATCACTAGGAACTCATAATGTCCGTATCTTGTCCTGAAAGCTGTCTTCGGGATGTCACCTTCTTTAATCTTCAGTTGATGATAGCCTGATCGAAGATCGATCTTTGAGAATACCTTCGCTCCTTGTAACTGATCGAACAAGTCATCGATCCAGGGTAGTGGATATCGATTCTTGATTGTCAGCTTATTCAACTCTCTGTAGTCGATACATAACCGAACACTACCATCCTTCTTCTTTACGAACAACACCGGTGCTCCCCATGGAGATATACTGGGTCTAATATAACCCTTATCCAGCAGTTCTTCTAATTGCACTTTTAATTCCTTCAGTTCAATAGGAGCCATTCTATACGGTGCTTTTGATACTGGTGCGGCTCCAGGTATTAGGTCTATTACAAACTCCGTGGCACGGTCAGGCGGTAATCCGGGTAGCTCCTCCGAAAATACGTCAGAGTAATCCCGCACGACGTCAATGTCTTCCAATTGTGGTGCTTCCTTGGTTAGGTCGACCTCTGATACTAGATATCCGACCGCTCCTTTCTCAAGGCACTTCTTAGCCTTTAATGCTGAGAGTATGAGCTTGCGTCTCGTGGGAAGTTTGGTTCCCGAGAAACTGAATTCTGCTCCTTCTTTGTCTTTGAACGTTAGCTTCTTCTCGGCGCATAATAGATTTGCAGAATGCCGAGCTAACCAGTCCATTCCCAAGATGACGTCAAAGTCTGCCATCTCAAGTTGTATTAAGGTTGCATCCAAGGTCTGCTTTCCAATGAGAACTGGACATGGTCCATAAACTTTCTCTAATTCCACTTCTAATCCCATCGGTGACCGAACAAGTAATTTGTAGTCTAATGTTTTGATGGGCAGATTGGTCTTCTTTCCAAACGACACAGATATAAATGAATGAGTAGCTCCTGAATGAATGAGTACTCTGGTGGGTACGCCATTGATAGGTATGATACCTGTGATTTATTTTTACTTAGTCTACATGCTCAATCAATTTTAATAATAGCCTTACATGTTTCAGTCATACCTGTGACCACATCGGGCGATGCGGCAGCATCCTCTGATGTAACGGCATATACCCGTCCTTGATGTAGGTGCTTCTTGGGTTTTGGGCACTCTCTTGCCATATGCCCTGCTTGGTTGCAGTTATAGCACTTCGGGGCTTCAAAATTTGACTTGGCTGTGGTTGAGCTGCTGCAGTAGACTTTGGTGCAGTTGCAAAATTCTGAGGACGGAAAGGTTTATACGTCCTATTATTGCCTCCGTTGTAGGAGTTTCCGGCTGGACTCTTGATGCCTCTGTTCTGGGAGAAATAACTCTCCTTCTGGCTCGATTCGATCACTCGAGCAATCTGGACAGCTTCGTTGTAGATTTTCTTCTCTAAGCCCAGAACATTTTCTCTTATGCTTCCTCTTAGTCCCGCGACAAACCTACGGGTTTTGGTATCTTTTTCTTGCATGCTAGCCGGTGCGAAGAAAAATAGTTCTTCGTAACGCTGTTGATATGAGTCTACGGACATCTGCCCCTGGTACAGACTCAGGAACTCTTTCTCCATTGAATTCTCTGAAGCTTCTGGGGAAATACTTCTCAAAGAATGCTTCTTTATATATAGCCCATGTCAGTAGGGCGTGCTTGGTTAATAAGTATGTCTTTGTAGATTTCCACCAATGGTGTGCGTCGCCTTTGAGCATGAAGGTGGCGCATAGTACTTTCTCTTCCTCGGTAATAGTCATCATAAGGAAGTTCCTTTCCATCTCGTCTATCCAGTGTGCTAGCCACAGTGGATCAGACGGCTTGCCATTGAATTCTCTCGGTTTCATCTTCAAAAATCTCTCTACTAGTCGGGAGTGAACCAGTTGATTTTGGTATGCCCCAAACATAGGGGGTGGATACTGATAGTTCCCTTGGGCTGCTTCTGGGACTTGCACTGGAATTGGTGCAGCCGGTTGTTGAGGTGTCTGTTGAGCTGGGTGGTTACCCACTGGTGCTGCACTAGCTTGCCCAGTGTACATGGCTGCAGCTTGAGTGGCTTAAAACGTAACTCCCATCGCAACCTACATTTGAGCTTGTGCATGTTGCATTTGTTGTAGCTGTTGTGCCAGATTCATCACCACTGTTGTTAGCTCTGGTGGTGGTGGTGGAAAATTTGTAGGGTTTGCCGGCTCGGGATTGCCCTGTGCGTAATTGTTCTCTTGACTAGTCTCATCCGCCGGTGGTGGTGGTGGGACTATGTTTCGGGTCTGTCGGGTAACTCTACGTCCAGACATATTTACTTTTGAGATGGGGGTGCCCCGAAAATCATCAAAATCAGTGAGAAATCATTTATACTTCATGTAGGCATGCTAACCGATATAAAATTAAAAATCTCCAATTCATTCTGAAATAAATACTGTCTTTTCTATGTAGGGTCGATGGTGAGGGTCGCTGGTGTGTCCGACCCTTGGTATCCGACCCTGGGAATGACCTGTTCTTCCCGAGAGCTGAGGGTCGATGTGAGGGTCGATGGGTGTCCGACCCTCAGTCTGACCCTCGATTTTCTGTCAGATTCCCGAGAGCCGAGGGTCGATTGGAGGGTCGATCCGAGGGTCGATGGTGTCAGTCGAATTGTCCGACCCTCGGACCAAAAATCAGATTTTTAAGATCCGATTCTGGGTCAATTCTCACTATTCCTCCTCCGTTTCGACTCGTCTCTACTCTCCGAGTTACTACAGTGCTACTTCACTATTGTGGATCTCAGCTCTAATCTCCTTTGATTATCGGCAGTTGGCCGATCTGTTGGGCATTGCCTATGATGGCCCCATGGTGTACTGTGCGCCGGGAGAGCCACAGTTTGTTGAGATGGAGATGAGAGCTGAGATCGACAACCAGTTGCTCCATCCCGATAGATGGAAGATGAGAGTTTGTTACTTGCGTCCAGTTCCACGGGTCTTCTGTAAGATTATCCAGCATAATCTGATCTCGTAGAGTGGGCACTATGAGAGGGTGTCTCAGCTGACTGAGTTCTTGATCTACTGTATCTGCACTCGTCAGCCGGTCTGCCTTCCTTACATCATCATGCGGACGATGATTAGTACTACATTGTCCGGTCATAGGGGTAATCTACCCTATGGACGCATGATTACAGTGCTACTTACCCGTCTGGGGGTGGATCCGGTAGATGAGAAGATCCGAGAGAAAAGACCTTTTCGTCGCCTCTAGATTGGGAGGCTATCTTCAAAATGGGGCTACGAGATGCGGAGGTTAGTGATGAGGAGAGGAACGCGATGGTGCGCCCTCACACTCGGGTTGAGATGGCTGATGCTGAGACTGCTGCTAGGGCTCGTGGGGATCCGGTCGACGATGATTGCTTATATATGGATGTCGATGCGATACCACCGCCATCACCCACTCATGCGGATAGCGCTGCTACTTCTGCTGCGGCGGCTTCGGTACCCGAGACCAGTCCTTCTCATGATGCTGGTCCTTCACGCCCACCTTCTGATATGATGGAGATGTTGCGCGAGATCAGTGAGACTCAGCGCAGATCAGACTTGAGGATGGAGGAGTTACTAGATGCTCAGCGCATGAGAGTGGATGAGTTGTTGGCTGCTCAGCACACATTTGATGCGCGGATAGATGAGCTCATGTCGATCCAGCGTACGACCGACAGGAGAGTAGTCGATCTCACAGCTAGTCTACAGACGACCCAGACTCAGATAGCCTGGTTGACTAGAGTCTATGCTGAGGACTACGGCAGAGATCGTGAGGCTCCACCACCTCCTTCGCCTCTAGCTTCCTGATTGTACTTTACTTTTCCTTGTACTACAGAGTAACTGTCCGGGTTGTGGACTGTACTCTGTTTTAGATATACATTTACTCTTTGTTTCGTTCTCATTGTATGTCAACTTGTTTCTCCTTTTTAATAGATGTATTATTCTTTTTTTAAAATTTGGTCTCAACGTCACTTGTGCTTATAATGTGTTCATATTATTGTTTTTATTTTTATCCTATCTCAGTTCACTATTGCTGTCAATGCATGGTAGTTCAGCGGGCAAGGCCTGAGATGCTCTGATACCAAGTTGTCACACCCCAATTCCGCACATTTCAGAATGGTGTGATGAACCGCTAAATAACCAACGGTTCAACCAGGATCTCAAATAGGCTATCCCCGCGTTACCTGAAGCTTGATATACTCACCATCATAATCAGAGTAAATACACAATAGCGGAAGTCTTATAAATAAATGAACTGAGAACTAATATGGTATTCATAAATAATAGCAAATTATTCTGTCTTCAAACTGAGACATAAATAATTAAGTTTCAAATACATGTCTATAAATCCAATAAAGAAACCTATAAAAATATCTAATCGAATACACACGAGTTGCACTCGCAAGAGGAGTCGTGTGTATCGTCTTCTGCTCCAACTTCCATAGCTGCTACATTCCCGTATGCTGACGCGTTCATATAATCTTCAACTGTATAACCTGCATCATCAACTAAAAATATTCGATGTCGAGGGGTGAGCACACAACACGGCTCTGTGAGTAGCCAAAACAATGCAACATTACATATGCAAGCAAAGAAAATCAATTTATATCTTTGGTCTTGGTTTATAGTTTGCAATGTGCAATAGAAAGGTTGGGTGGTCAAAGGTTAACGTTTATTGACACCGCCTCTATACACAGGGTGTGGAAGCCCGCCCGAAGGCTAACGTTTATCGTCGTCCCCATCCACCCTACTATAACATTATACAACAAAGGTTAACGTTTATTGCTATATAATGCTATACCAACACGTAAGCCCCTCGTTAGCGAGGGCTTGCAAACCGGGCTCATTGCTAACCAATCCTAATGCCAAACAAGTGTGTCCAAGGCCTCACCCCAGGATCCCTCAGAACATCCATAGAGATAGAGCTAAGGCCCCCCGGTAGAGTCAGAGACTACAAGGACCGAGACCACCTCTCCTGATACTCTACGACATAATAGTTCTGCTAAGGTAATGGCGATACGACGATGCCAATGCACAAGACTTGAGTTAGAGATAGAGCTAAAGTGCTGAGACCCGCCAAAGGTTAACGTTTATTGACGTTCTCATCACACCTCCCCTGATACTAGCTCGCATCAAGCACATCAACCACACACATACAAGCACATGTCTATTCCTATCATCATCATCATCATCATGTTATAAACAATAAAGTAAATATGCATGAACAAGTAATAGAAATATTGGATGGCATGCTGTATGCACATTACAACATATTCGCATAGAATCAAACATGGCATAGGACTCAAGAAATAGAAAACAGTTTATTATTAACCAATTTAGTTTGGGGTTAAGGTTCCTCACCTTAGCTTGCTAATAGATATTTCCCATGCTTTAAAATCACTGTTATAACGTAATTATATTGCTAGCAAACCTAACCAAGTTGATAGAATTTAATTAGAATTAATTCAGAATTTAAAAACCATTCTGTCAACTGAGGGTCGATGCTAGGGACGATGCTAGGGTCGATGGGTCTATCGACCCTCCCTCCATTCTGAACTTCCCGAATGCTGAGGGTCGATGGTCAGAAACACCTAGGGTCAGATGGTCTATCGACCCTCGGTGCGACCCTTGGTGCACTCTGGTCCAATTTCCACTTTTAAATCCATTCCTCATGTTTGGGGTCCTATGGCTTGCTTCCTCATTCCATTAAACCTTCATTCCATGGTCTGAAACCATTATTCATCCTCCTATATGGCTTTCATGCATTATCATAGGTTTTTCCATGAAAACCTAACCATGAATGGATGGTTTGGGTTTCTCCGAAATCCTACACTCAACCATATCTAACCTAAGGTCTGTAGAAACTCATGGAATTATATCCATACCTGCGAAGATTACTTTTCTCTGGAAATTCTTCTCCTTTTTGCTAAGTCTACTTCTTTGCCTCCTTTCTTCCTCTTTTCCTTCTTCTCTCTTTCTCTCAATTCAATTAGGGTTGTGAAAGGAGTGAAAGTAGCTTAGGGACGTCCTTTAAATAGACTAGGAATGTCCTATAATAATCCCATTGAGATTTGGAAAGAATCCCAACCGAAAATTAGGAAATTTCCTAATTTCAGTTTCGTCAGAAACCGAGGGTCGATGGGAGGGTCGATGATGCCGTCGACCCTAGGGTCTTAAGCTGTCCGACCCTCCCTTCAAAACTGAGGGTCTGACTTTCTGTTTTGGGAGGTCCGACCCTGATTAGCTGGGTGTGCGATCCTCCCCTAAAATTAAGTATTTTTGGGTCGATTTTATACCTGGGATCTCGATCTCCTTCATGCCCTTGGTCCATTTGACTCGACCATGATGGGTAAACCTGGTTCAAGGTGGTAAGACCGGGTTAGTTTGACACGGGTCTTACAGTTTGTTTGTTGCATTTTGATATAAGAATGCACGGTGCCATGTATCAATATAATTAAAATAATGATATGATGGGGGTTGGTATTTTGGGAGAAGGATTTGGTGGTCAAAGGGTGTTGAGTCCAATCCTCAATGTTGATGATTTTATGGATGATAATTGTGGAATGGGTTACCAAGCCAAGTTTGGTTTTGTCAAAATACTGTTTGATTGATACAAAATCTGTATCTATGAGAATGAACTCATAAAATTCTTGGGTTTTTACTGGAGAATGGCTATAGAAATGCCAATCTTTGTAAAAATTCTTTTGGGAAATTTGGAAGGAATTATTACATCCTCGAATATTTAGTTCGTCCAGAGGAATAAGTTCCTCATAAGGATCTTTGGTGATGTATTGAAGTCGGTTGACCGATGATTTTGGAGAGAGTGGTTTGTTGACCGACTTGTTGGTAGACCTTGTGATGGAATGGATAATTTGAGTGTCAAGGACAATTTGACTGGATCCTCGAACCAGGATTTGATTGTGTTGAGTCCTTGGTTGGACATTTGAGGAAGAACTTGGGAGATTTTTGGTATAATCTACTTTTGATTTTGATATGGATTTTGATGATGGTTCCTTTGAAGGAGCCATGATGGTGGAGATTTTTTTGGCACTTGATTCCTGAAGGAATTTACGAGTGAGAAAATCAGGAATGGAATTTGATTCTCCTTTAATGCATGCAACGTCAAAATCAAAATTTGATAATAAAGCTTGTCATTGTGCAAAAATTTATTTTGATGCAATGTTTTGAATATCATTTTGTAAAACATGTTTTGCAGCACTGCAATCTACTTGGATGAGAAACCTTTTGTTGAGTAAATCACTTTGAAATTTTTGTATGTAAAGCACAATTGATAAAACTTCTTTTTTTATTGTACTATAATTTTGTTGAGCCTGATTCCAGACTCCTGAGGTAAATTGGACTAATTGTTCCTTGTCGTCCAAAACCTGTTTGTGTATCCCCCCCATACCCCACATCAGAGGCATCAGTTTCAACAATTTTGGATAAATCTGGGTTTGCCAAGTTGAGGCAAGGGATTTCTTTGACCAATTTTTTAATGATTTGAATTGCTTTGGTATGGTCATCAGACCAAGGTGTTGGTTGTTTTTTGAATCTTTGATACAAAGGTGTACAAACCTTTGCAATTTGAGGAAGAAAATCTCAAACATAGTTCAAGCTTCCTAGAAACATTTGTAGTTGGGTTTTGTAGTAAATTTGGTCTGAAAATTTGTCAGCAAAGCTGATGGATCTTTCGATCGGGATGATTTGGCCTGATGGATGTAATGTCCTAAAAATCAGACTTTAGTGAGGAAAAGTTCTATTTTATTTTGGGATAGAACTATTCCACTTGTTTTGATGACCTTAAAAAAGGTTTTGAGATGATTGAAATGTTGTTCAATTGAATTTGAAAAAACTAAAACATCGTCTATGTAGACAATGGTAAAGTTATATGGGTTGAGAATATCATTCATGATATTTTAGAATTCAATTGAGGCATTTTTGAGACCAAATGGCATTTCGTTCCATTTGTAACGGCCAAAAGGGGTTGTGAAACCGGTTTTGTACTAATCAGAAAGATGAATCTGAATCTGCCAGAATCCAGACTTTATATCAAATTTAAATAATATTTCCCTTGTTGTAATCTTTGTAGAAGATCTTTTTTGTTTGGAATAGGATACCGAATCCATTGAAGGGCTTGATTTAAAGGTTTGTAATTAATTATGAGCCTAGGCATTCCTCTCTCGAGTTTAGCATTTTTATTGACATAAAAAGCTACACAACTCCATGGGGATTTGCTAGGACTAATTAATTTTTGTTTAAGAGATCATTAATCTCTTTTTTGCAGGTTTCCTATAGCTCTTGGATCATTTGGATGGGTCGAGCTTTTGTAGGAATTTGATACTCCAAAAAATCTTTTTCATATTAGAGTTTGACCATGTGCTTTTGGCAAAACCAAAAAGCATCAGAAAATTTTGAGCATAATTCTTGCTCAAATTGTTGTCGTAGAATTTTGATTTAGGTTTGAATTGAGGATTGTTTGAATCGTTGCTCAATACGTTTGTAACTGAGTTCTTGTTGTAAAAACTCAAGATGGTTTTCTTTGTTTTTGATAGATTGGTTTGAGTGATCTATGGGGTTTGATGTTTGGTTTAATGATCGAATTTGTTTATCTGCTGGAACAAACTTAAACATAATTTGTTGGCCAAAGGCCTTTGTTTTGATACCTTTGTCTATGACGGAAAAGGGTTTGATTTGATCTAAGAATGGTTGTCCTAAGATTATATCTGTGTTTAAGTCTTTGACAAGACAGAATTTTTGGTCAAGGCAGAAACCTTTGTTACAAATGTGGACATTTGAATCAGAATTCATTTTCTGATTCTCCAAAATTTGAAAGTACTACTCAAAATCTTCAAAATTAAACAAATCAAAATAGAGATTTCAAAATTAAAAGGATCAATATATGAATCTAATCAAAAGGACACTTCACAAATCCAAATTGTCAACAAACCCATTTTGCAACCATGGTATATTACCATCAGGATAGTCATATCTGGCATCTTTAAAATCAAAACATATGCCTTGATCGATTCAGGCGCTCAACTCCATTGTCTCAAAGAAGGATTGGTTCCCACCTAATTCTTTGAAAAGACATTCTAAAAACTTACTAGAGCAAATGAATCCTATCTCCAGTTTAATTACAAATTTTTGAGGTTGTTCACCTATTTGATTTTTACTTTGATGGCTTGATGTGATCATGCCAATTTGAGAAAAATTTTGGATTAAATTTTCTTTGTAGCATTCCTTTGCCACCGTTTGAAAGTGTTTATTGAATTAATTTGTGAGATTTGCAAAATCTTTTCAAGAGATTGCATTTGAGACCAGATCTTGGCCATTTGTGAGGAATATTTTGTTCAGGTTTAAACCTGAAAGATTTGATTTTAAGTTTGATCTTTTTATGAGTTTGATCATTTGGAACAGGAACAATCTTAGATTCTATGATTTGATTTTTAGAATCTTTGATTAATTTTGAGAAAATAATTTGAAGATGATTTTGAATTATCTTTGGATCGTTGAAGATCTTTTGATTCTAAAATCTTTTGTTTTTTGGATTTTGGAGTTGAGTCGGATCCATAATCAGACTCAAAGTTTGTTATAAGATTACTAAATTCAGAAAATCCTTTTTGGGGAGATTCAGACATAGTAATCATATTTGGAGTGCTAGATTTTTTGTGGGAAATCTTGGCTTTTTGTTTTAAGGTAGATTTAGAATTGGACCTAATGTCTATCGATTTTGGTTTTGATGTAAATTCAATGTTTACAGAGTTTTGATGATAATTTGGTGGGACTAAAAATCATTCAACTGAATGAGTTGGATTAGGATAATCAGTTTAGGATTTTGAAAAGTCATCCTGTTTATCCGATATGGATAGATTAGAGACCTTGTCGGGAACTTTTGAAGTAGATGCTTGGTTTATGGCCAGATTTACAGGTTTTGGGTTTTGATTTGGAATAAAAGAATTTTCTTCAACTATTTTAGGCAAATCATTTTGAATTAGTGGAATAGTTGTTTCTGGATAATTATCCTTTGGTTTTGGAGGGTCAATCTGTTTATCTGTTTTGGGAGATAAAATAGAGATTTGTTTTGTAGTATCATCTGGAGGATCTTCAGGTTTGAAAGACCAATCAAAGATAATTGGAGAATTTGGAAATTTGAAGTCATTAAGTCTTTTGTATACTTTACTTAAAGTTTTTATTGGGTCAATTGGTTGAAGTTTTTTGAGGTGATGTTTGACAATGTCATGCATCTCAAGAATTTCTTCATAATTGTCACAATAGACAGAAAACAAGATATTAGTTTTGAGTATATTCATACAATCATTCCAATTCAATTTGACATTTTGTTGCTGTTCTTTGGTGAAATGGGTAAAGAAATATTCACATAGGTTTTGGTGTTTGGGAAGATCGAAATCAACCCTAAGTCTTGGATTATCTATTTGAAAGGATGAGGATGGATTTTGATTTTAAGATGGAACATATGGGTTATGATAAACATAGTTATCTCCTGATGTACTAGTGCCTGCACCAGACATGGCTCTAGAATCCATAATCTTAAATAAATAAACAAATATTGAGAATAGTGAAATATATTTTGAAAATATAAATATATAAAAATATATTTTAAAAATATAAATATATAGAAATATATTTTGTAAATGTGATACTCTTACCCACTGTGCTCCGGATAACAACCAGGTCTAGACAAAAAAAGAGGCATGTTCGTGACTCGTCGGGACTTACACTCACTTCTACCCTATGCACGACTTTATCCTCAACCAATCTGTCCCCCCCGAGGTGGGATTTAAGCAAGACATAGGCAAAATATAAACATATATTGACACAAGTAAAATATAAACATATATCGACACAAGCAAAATATAAACATAGGGCAGAATCAGTAAGAGTGAATCCGTGAATCTGTTTGTTTCTCCACACCTGATAATCCCTAGTTTTTGCAGGTTATATGATGTTACGACCTCATTTTGGGTCTCCCAACGTTATTTGAAAGGGTAAAATCAATCGTCATGGTTTTAGATCTTTCAACATTAACTTTAGGGTTCAATCTCTAGCTCTAAAAGAACATTAATAGCAGAGGAGTTGTAGTCGATCTTCAAGAAACTGGGTTTACAAATTGCATAACTTACCATTTGGGGGTGTATGGTGAATTAAGTGAAGGAGGGTAAAACCGTCTTTCAATATTTCCTTAAGGGTATCATTGTCCATTTCAAAATCAATTTTAGATGACATCAGATACTAACGGGATTCATTTAATGCAGTAGATCTATTTGATTAACGGTGGTAAACGTGTGGGTGGTAGTTGATGTTTTTTGAAAGGTGTGGATGGTAGGTGATGTTTCAAAACTATTTTGGGTGGTAGCTGATTTTTTTTCTTCTGGATTATTATGGAAATTGCATGTGTAGATTGGGAGATTTATTTTGTAATCATTGTGATAGTGATCTTGGATGTATTCGGGTGCTACAAGGGTTGACCCAGATATCTTGCCCGATTCTCAAGAATGGGCTGTGACACGATCTTAGTTTCGATTCCTAGGTAATATCCTTTGTAATGGTCCGAAAAGATGGGGTTACATTCCAAAATTACTTAAAGGAGTCTCCATCATACTTACCCTCACTTTTGCATTCATTTCCATTGATTCATGTAAATTATACAAGCAAAAATCACATTTTATCGCATTTTCATTAAAACTTGAAATTAGTTCTGCTTATCGTTGTCTTTCTACAATCATTGATATACTTTGCCAACAAAATCTTTCCATAGATCATTCACCTCAACATAAAGACATTAATTACCCAATGAATAATTTCTTTTCAACTTCAAATTTTTTCTATTTCATTCAAATGCATGCACTTAACTTTTCTTCAATGTTATTATATACACCATCCATACTTTTCTCCAATCATTTTGAATATGAGCACACGTGTTTCATCTTATATACTAACACTAGAATTTGTTTCTTTCAACAGATTCCATTGCCTTGCATTAGCCCGATAGCAATGACTTCTCCAGACATTCTGATTTATTTGGGGAAAGAGTCATCTGTTGTAGGGGCAATAAGACGTGCATTATCTCAGTCACCAGGGTATGACCAGCAACAATTTCGGTCAATAGAGGTAGTCAAAAATTGGCAGCGATTTGAATATAGACCGGTGGAATCAACTCGTTTCATCAGATGCAACAAATTAAAATGATTTGCAGTTCATTAATCATTCTCTGATATGGTTTTGTTACTAGTTCTTTAGTGCCAGATACATACACAATCTAACTTTGTGAGGCAGTTCTATTGTAATCTTTAGGTAAACAAGGTATGGAGAATAGCACAAATTATTCGTCCATACAGATTTCCAGTTGGGTAATGGGGCAAAAGATTGTTTTGGACATTCATAGTCTTGCCCATCTCTTAGACGTCTCTGCGGACGGAGAACTTATTTATGTGGAGCCAAAGACTCCAGTTGTAGATAAGTGGGAGCTTTCATTGATTCAGGAGCAGATGATGTTGGGTCCCGAATTAAGAAAAAGTAACTGTCGACCACTTCCCAAAGTATATAGTCGCATTATTCAACACAATGTTGTTCCTAGAAGCGGCCATAGGGGTGTTATTGTACATTTTTTGCTAGTTTGTCGCTTATTGTGTTACTATTCGACGACAACTCTATCTTCCATACTTAATCTTGAGAACACTAATTACTTCAGCACTCTATTCTCTGTCACACAGTCTTCCTTATGGGAGGTTGCTCACTCACTTATTCATTCAGCTAGGGATAGACCTTCCTCAAGGTGATTGTGTGGAACAGTCCGTCCATTTAGACATTGGTTGGAATTCACTACACAGGCTCGGCCTTCAAGATGTCATCCTTAGTGATGAAGAATTAGAAGGAATTCCTCATCCAAATCCACGGTCTTGGCAACAATCAGCTAAAAAAATTCAACGTAGGGTACATACATCTTCATCTTCTAAGATTGCGTCGACTTTAAAAGATGATAGCAGTGATCCGAGATACACTCCTACAGATTCTTCCCTTGCTCAAAATTCAGAAGACATAATGCTACTAGCATTTGAGTGAGAAAGTATGTCACAATGGTAAGAGGTTCGAGGTGGTGTGTCACATGTAATAATTGCTCAGACTGCGGTTCTAAATGTTGCGGAGCTACAAGATGTGTTAGTGGATGCTTGCACATTAGTATCTGAGTTACGTGAGTACCATTAGAAGGCACAAATAGCATTGTCATCTTTCGAGTAGCCGTGCTCCAAGGCATCTCAGGAGTGGAGTGATGTGTGGTAGCGACTGAATGCAGCATTGCAGTTACTTAACACACAGGGGCTACAAGAAAAGAAGTATCTTCTTTACAGAACGCATTGTCCTTGATAGATTTAATCTCTCCTTCTGTCACTGAGAGTATGAACCGGTGAGACTACGTCTAAACGTAAGAAGATTCACAAACATAAGATTAGATCCATAGCTAGGATTCAGTAGGTGGAAGGAATCAGTGGTAGCATCCTTCATCCATTTGTCAGCCCGGTCTGTTTGGCTTGTTCTGTAGAATGAGTTTGATCTTATTAAGATGGTTATCAATCTCATAGCTAATCCTTTGTTCACTTACGTCCGTTGTCTAGAGTAAAGGATTTATCATGAGTCTATCTACCCTTCCAGGAACAGAAGCGAAGCGGATCACGAACTCTGGGTACCTTAGTACGAGCCATGGTATCTGCAAAGAAAATCAGATAATGAGTCAGTAGGATAAAAATCTAAAATTTGACATTATAACGACGTAAGTTGGCCAAAAGCCTCACTTTTCACCCATACACGTGGGCAGGAGGACTTACGTAGGTTCCAACATATCCTACAACACTCACACGGTAGGAAATTAGAACTAATGAAGTCCAATTTGAAGGAATTTCAAGAAATCGAAAATTTTTGACAAATTAGGGCAAAAAGAGAAAAAAATCCAAGTTCTCGATAACCAACCGATGAAACTCGAAAATTTTTGAGGGCTTTCGTTCCTCGATACACCAATAACAAAAGCCCCCAATAAAAATCAAATTTTTACGGTTGGAAAAAGTTTAATTTGAAAAATACAAGTAAAGTGGGCAAAAACCTAGAAATGTAAACCTAAAAACAGGTAAAAATGAGAAAACATACCTGTAGGGATGATGTGGACATCGAAACCCGGACTCAAACTAACCAAGAATAGTGGAGTGGCACTGTAGCAACTCAGAAGGGAGAGACGAGTCGAAACGGGAGGGAAATAATAAAAAATAACCCAAAATTAGATCTTAAAAATCTGATTTTTGGTCTGAGGGTTGGACAATTCGATCAGAACCATCGACCCTCGGATCGACCCTCCCATCGACCCTCGGCTCTCAGGAATCTGACAGAAAACTAAGGGTAGGATACTGAGGGTCGGATACCCATCGACCCTCGCATCGACCCTCAGCTCTCGGGAAGAACAGGTCATTCCCAGGGTTTGATACTAAGGGTCGGACATACCATCGACCCTCACCATCGACTGTGCATAGGAAAGATAGTAAACTTGTTATAAAATGAGTCAAAATTTGAAATTTTACATCGGTTAGCATGCCTACATGAAGTATAAATGACTTTCTCACCTTTTTGATGATTTTCAGGCACCACCAATCTCAGAAGAAAAAATGTCTGGACGTAGAGTAACCAGGCAGAGTCGAAATGCAGTTCCACCACCACCACCTGTGGAGGAGACCAATCAGAAAAATATGAATGTACCAGAAAACCCAGTTCAGGCAAATCCGACTAACTTGCCACCTCCACCCCCGGATTTAGAAACTGTGGTAATGAATTTGGCACAGCAACTACAACAGATGCAACATGCGCAGGCTCAAATGCAAGTTGCAATGGGAATCATGTTCCAAGCTGCTCATGCTACACCCATGCAGACGGGACAAGCCAGTGCAGCACCGGTGGGTAACCACCCAGCACCTCAACAACCTGGTGCACAGATTCCAGTACCAGGTCCGAAAGCAGCTCAGCTTAATTATCAGTATCCACCACCTATGTTTGGGGCATACCCCCAAAATCAGTTGGATCACTCTCGACTGGTTGAAAGATTCTTGAAGATGAAGCTCAAGGAGTTTAATGGCAAACCGTCTGATCCTTTATGGCCAGCACACTGGATAGACGAGATGGAGAGAAATTTTCTTATGATGACTATCACTGAAGAAGAGAAAGTACTGTGTGCCACCTTCATGCTAAAGGGTGACGCACATCATTGGTGGAAATCTGCTAGGGCTTACTTATTGACCAAGCACGCCCTATTGACTTGGGCTATATATAAGGAAGCTTTTTTTGAGAAGTATTTTCCACGAAGCTTCAGAGATTCTATGGAGAAGGAGTTCCTGAGTTTATATCAGGGACAGATGTCAGTGGATGCATATCAACAGCGTTATGAAGAGCTGTTTTTCATTGCACCACTTAGCATGCAGGAAGAAGACACAAAAACTTGTAGGTTTGTCACGGGACTGAGAGGAAGCATCAGAGAGAACGTTCTGGGCTCGGAAAAGAAGGTATACAATGAAGCTGTCCAAATTGTTCGAGTCATAGAATCGAGCCAGAAGGAGAGTTATTTCACACAGAACAGGGGTATAAAAAGACCAGCCGAAAATTGCTAATTCATACAACGAAGGCAATAACAGGACATATAAGCCTTTTCGCCCTCAGAATTTTACTGCTGCAACCAAGACTACCCCAGTAGCTCAACCTCAGGCAAAGCCAAATTTTGAAAGCCCGAAGTATTATAACTGCAACCAACCGGGACATATGGCAAGGGAGTGCCCTAAGCCCAAGAAGCAGTTACATCAGGGACGGGTATATGCTATTACATCCGAGGATGCTGCCACATCACCCGATGTGGTCACAGGTATGACTGAAACCTTTTAAAGTTGTAATTACATTGTATGAGCATGTAGACTATGTAAAATAAACCACAGGTATCGTACCGATAAATGGCGTACCCGCCAGAGTACTCTTTGATTCAGGAGCTACTCATTCCTTTATATCAGTGTCATTCGGAAAGAAGATAAATTTACCCATCAAAACATTAGATTACAAATTATTTATACGGTCATCGATGGGGTTGGAAGTGGAATTAGAGAAAGGTTATGGACCATGTCCAGTTCTCATTGGCGAGAAAACCTTAGATGCAACCCTGATACAACATGAGATGGCAGACTTTGACGTCATCTTGGGAATGGACATTATGAGTTCTTGGTCATGTCTTTTGGATTAACAAACGCACCAGCAACTTTTGTGGAACTTATGAACCGGGTCTTCCACGATATGTTGGATACGTCGATTATAGTATTTATTGATGATATATTGGTATACTCCAAGGAAGAAGAAACCCATATCAAAAACCTAAACACCGCCCTACAGCATTTCAGGAAAGAGAAGTTATATGCCAAATTTTCAAAGTGTGAGTTTTGGCTAAGTGAAGTCGCCTTCTTAGGCCATGTAGTATCCGCTGAAGGAATCAAAGTAGACCCCAGCAAGATCGAGGCTATTGTAAAGTGGGAAGCACCAAAGAGCATTTCAGAAATTAGAAGTTTCTGGGTCTAGCTAGTTATTATCGGAGATTCGTGGAAGACTATTCCCGGATTGTCGTACCTCTCACCAGTTTGACTAAGAAAGGTGAAAAGTTTGTGTGGACGGATAAATGTGAGAAGAGTTTCCAGACATTGAAGACCAGATTGATATCCACCCCGATTTTGACTATTCCTATTCCAGGACAGACATTTACCTTATACACTGGTGCGTCGGGACTGGGATTAGGATGTGTGTTTATGCAATGGGAGCAAGTAATTGCTTATGCCTCGAGACAGTTGAAGATACATGAGAAAAATTACCCCACTCATGATTTGGAGTTAGCGACAGTAGTACATGCTGTCAAGATATGGAGACATTACCTATACGGAGAGAAATTTCAGATTAAGTCAGACCATAAAAGTCTTACTTATTTATTTAATCAGAAGGAGTTGAATATGAGACAAAGAAGATGGTTGGAACTATTGAAAGACTATGATTGTGATATCCAGTATCATCCGGGAAAAACGAACGTAGTAGCGGATGCGTTAAGCAGAAAGGCAATGATAAAATCGCACGGAGAGGTTAGCACAACTACAGCAATGTGTACTACCGAAATGGTATTCAATTACGGCAACGACCAGTATGTGATAGATACAACGGATGGATCAGCCAACCAAGGGTTCATTCATCGGTTTTCAAATATGTTCGCTGCTTTGAAGATTATACCGGATATAATGGATGAAGTGAAGACAGCTATTAAATCAGATCCTTATCTGAGAACAGTACAAGAAGATATCGAGAAAGGTAGGACTAATCCTGAATTCACCTTGGACGAAGAGAAAGTACTGAAATACAAAGGAAGAATATGTGTACCAGAAACAAAAAGTATGGACATTAGACACCGACTGATGAAAGAAGCCCATACCACCATTTATTCGATACAACTTGGAAGTACAAAAATGTATCATGATCTAAAGAAACTATATTGGTGGAGGGGAATGAAAGCAGATGTAGCCAAGTTCGTGTCTCAATGCCTAAATTGTCAGAAAGTATAGGCCGAATGACAAAGACCCGCAGGACTGTTACAGCCATTATCGGAACCAGCATGGAAATGGGACTGCATCACTATGGACTTTGTCACGGGATTACCACTGACTCCTCAAGTAGTTGACACAGTTTGGGTGATTGTAGAAACATCTGACTAAAACAGTTCGCTTCATACCTATACGACCTCAGTATACTCTAGAAAGGTTAGCAAAGCTGTATGTGGATAATATTGTTCGATTACACGGTGTACCAGAGAGCATTGTATCCGATAGAGATCCATGATTTACTTCCAAGTTTTGGGAGGGATTGCAAAACGCTATGGGTACAACATTGAAGTTCAGTACTGCATTCCACCCACAGACAGACAGACAGTCAGAGCATACAATCCAGATTCTAAAAGATATGCTATGAGCATGTTTAATTGATTTCAAAGGATCATGGGATGAAAAGTTACCATTGATCGAGTTCGCTTATAACAATAGCTATCAGACTACTATACAGATGTCACCTTATGAAGCACTGTATGGCAGGAAGTGTCGAACTCCTTTGTTTTGGAATGAAGTTGGAGAACGTAGTATTGTTGGACCAGAATTTGTTGAAGATACTTGCCGAGTGGTCGACATTATCAAGGAAAGAGTGAGAACGGCTCAGAACCGTCAGAAGCAATATGTAGATACTCGATGCAGAGATCTAGAGTTCGCTGTTGGTGATAAAGTATTTTTGAAGGTATCGCCTATGCGAGGATTGAAAAGGTTCAGACAGAAGGGAAAACTAAGTCCAAGATATGTCGGGCCGTATGAAATTCTAGCTAAGCGTGGGAAAGTGATCAGTTAGCACTACCACCATCTATGTCAAGTGTGCATGACGTATTTCACATTTCCCTATTGAAGAAGTATGTCAAGGATCCAACGCATGTTTTGACAGTAGATTTGCCGAGATTGACTGATGATTTGACATTTGAAGTAACACCAACAGAAATCACCAGCCAAAAAGTTCAACGTCAACGCAACTGAGATATCTATTATGTTAAGGTCACATGGAAAATTAGAGACATGGAAGAAATTACATGGGAAGAAGAAAATGCTATGCGGAAGCAATACCCTCACTTATTTGATTCAGAAGGTACGCACAATTTTGAGGATGAAATTTTTATAAATAGGGGGGAGTTGTAAGACCCGTGTCAGTCTAACCCGGTCTTACCACCTTGAACCAGGTTTTCCCATCACGGTCGAGTCAAATGGACCAAGGGCGTAAAGGAGATCGAGATCTCAGGTATCAAATCGACCCAAAAACACTTAATTTAAGGGGAGGGTTGCATACCCAGCCAAGGAGGGTCGGACTCATTAGAAACCTAGGGTCGACGGGATCATCGACCCTCCCATCGACCCTCAATTGTCGCTGAAACTGAAATTAGGAAATTTTTAGATTTTCGATTTGGATTCTTTCCTAATCTCAAAGGGACTTATTTTAGGATGTTCCTACTCTATTTAAAGGACGTCCCTAAGCCTCTTTCACCCCTTTCACAACCCTAATTGAATTGAGAGAAAGAGAAGAGAAGGAAAAGAAGAAGAAGAAAAGCAAGGAAGAGAGTTTAGCCAAAAGAGAAGAGTTGCAGAGAAGGAGTATTCTTCTCAGGTATGGATACTAATTCCATGAGTTTCTACAGACCTTAGGATAGATATTGTTGAGAATATAATCTCGGGGAAACCCAAACCATCAATCCATGGTAAGGTTTTCATAGAAAACCATGGGAGAATACATGAAAGCTATTTAGGGAGATGATTCATGGTTCTAGACCATGGAATGCATGTTGAATGGATTGTAAGAGCAAACCATAGGACCCCAAAAACAAAGAATGTACTAAAAGGAGAAAAATTGACCAAAATACACCAAGGGTCGCATCGAGGGTCGATGACCATCCGTCCCTAGGTGATCCTAAGTATCGACCCTCAGTGTTCGGGAAGTTCAGATTTTGGGAAGGGTCGCACCCAGGGTCGATCAGGACTCCGACCCTACCTCCGACCCTCAGTTAACATAATGCTTTTTAAATTCTAAATAAATTCTAATAAATTTTATCGACTTTGTTAGGTCTTCTAGCAATATAATAACATTTTAAAGGTGATTCTAAAGCTTGGAAAAGTATCTATTAGCAACCTAAGGTGAGGAAACAGAACTCTAAACTAATTGGTTAATAACAAACTATTTTTCATTTTCTTGAGTCCAATGCCATGCTTGATTCTATGCGAATATGTTTGTAATGTGCATACAACATGTCATCCAATATTTCTATTATTTGTTCATGCATATTTACTTTATTGTTTATAACATGATGATGATGTGATGATAGGAATAGGCATGTGATTGTATGTGTGTGGTTGGTGTACTTGATGCGAGTGAGTATCAGGGGAGGTGTGATGAGAGCATCAATAAACGTTAACCTTTGGCGGGTCTCAGCACTTTAGCTCTATCTCTAACTCAAGTTTTGTGCATTAGCATCGTCGTATCGCCATTACCTTAGCAGAACTATTATGTCGTAGAGTATCAGGGGAGGTGGTCTCGGTCCTTGTAGTCTCTGACTCTACTGGGGGGCCTTAGCTCTATCTTTATGGACATTATGAGGGATGCTGGGGTGAGGCCTTGGATATACTGTTTGGCATCAGGATTGGTTAGTTGCGAGTCCATTTGCAAGCCCTCGCCAACAGGGGCTTACGTGTTGGTATGGCACTATATAGCAATAAACGTTAACCTTTGTTATATAATGTTCATGATTAGGGTGGATGGGGACGACGATAAACGTTAACCTTTGGGCGGACTTCGACACCCTGTGTATAGAGGCGGGGTCAATAAACGTTAACCTTTGACCACCCAACCTTTCTATTGCGCATTGCAAACTATAAACCAGACCAAAGATATGAATTGATTGCATGCATATGTAATGTTGCATTGTTTTGTCTACTCACTGAGCCGTGATGTGTGCTCACCCCTCGACGTCGAATATTTTTAGTTGATGATGCAGGTTATATCGTTGAAGATTATGTAAACGCTCCAGCGTATGGGAACGTAGCAGCGATGGAGGTTGAAGCTGAAGTGGATACACATGACTCCTCTTGCGAGTGCAACTCATGTGCATTCGATTAGATATTTTTCTTAGGTTTCTTTACTTGGATTTGTTATGGACATGTATTTGATATTTACTTATGTCTCAGTTGATACAGAATAATTTTCTATTTAAATATTAATATCACAGTAGATTCTCAGTTCATTTTATTATAAGACTTTCGCTATTGTGTATTTACTCTGATTATGATTATGGATGTATGGGGTTCAGATAACACGGATATAGCCTACTTGAGATCTTGGTTGAACCATTGGTTTATTAGCGGTTCATCACACCATTCTGGATAGTACGGAATTGGGGTGTGACAACTTGGTATCAGAGCATCTCAAGCCTTGTCCGCTGAACTAATATACATTCAAGATAATTGTGAACTGAGATAGGATAAAAGTAAAAATAATAATATTAACACATTATAAGCATAAGTGATGGTTGAGACCAAATTTAAAAATAGAATAATGCATCTATTAAAGGGGAAATAATTTTACATTCATTAAGAGAGAAACAAACGTATATACATAACTAAAGCAGAGTACAGTCCACAACTCGGACAGTTACTCTGTCGTACAAAGAAGGAAAATAAATACAATCAAGAAGCTGGAGGTGAAGGAGAGGCGGTACCTAGTCCCGCATAGAGAAGGACCACATCCGAGTCCGGGTCATCTCGTAGACTAGCCGGAGATCGGCGACCCTCCGTCAGACCAGACCAGTGAGCTCTCCCATCCGCGTGTCTAACGTGCCAGGTGGCAACAGCTCATGCCTGAGCGGCGTGACTCCTCCATCCTCGGTGGATCGAGCCTCCCGATCTCATGCCATCTCCATCATATCAAGGTGGGCGTGAAGGACCAGCCGCATGAGAGGGGCATCTCGTGCAGGGATCCGCCGTAGAGAAGTGCTCAATTCCGCCCGCATGCCTAGGTGAAGGCGGTGGTATCGAGTCGACATCCATGTACATACGGTCGTCATCATCGACAGGATCCACAGGAGCTCTAGCTGCGGCAGCAGCGGCCTCAGCGTCAGCCATCTCAATGCAAGTGTGAGGGCGTACCATCTCGTTCCTCTCCTCATCACTGACTTGGACATCCCGCAGGCCCATTTTGCAGATAGCCTCCCAATCTAGAGGCGACGAGAAGGTTTTCTCCTGAATCTTCTCATCTACTAAGTCAACCCCCAGGCGGGTCAGCAGAACAGTAATCATACGTCCATAGGGTAGATTACCCCTATGACCGGACAAGGTAGCACTAATCATGGTCCGCATGATGATGTAGGGAAGGCAGATAGGCTGTCTAGTGCAGATACTATATATCAGAAACTGGGTCCGCTGAGAAACCCTCTCGTAATGGCCACTCTGCAGAATCAGATTATGCTGGATAATCTTGCAAAAGACCCATGGAGCTGGACGCATGTAACAAGCTCTCATCTGCCAACGATCAGGTCGTACCAGTTGACTGTCGATCTCTGCCCTCATCTCCATGGAAACAAACTGGGGCTCTCCAGGCGCACAGTACACCATAGGGCCATCATAAGGAATGCCCAGTAGGTCGGCCAGTTGCCGATAGTCAAATGAGATATTCACCTCTTTGACGTAGCTGGTGATGCGCAACTCTTGACCCCTCTCGACATCATTGTAATTCCCCACCACCTGGAGGTTACAATAAAACTGTCGCACCAAATCTGGGCAGGTGCAAGCGTCCTAAGTGATGATAGGGAGCCACCCCATATCACCGATTGCTCTCTCTACGTTGAACAAGGCTAGCTCAGCCAAGTTCACCATACGACCACCCTCTACTTTCTTACGAGAATAGTCGGCATACTGTGCCTCGGCTTCGTTGGAACGGAAGCGAAGCGGATCACGAACTCTGGGTACCTTAGTATGAGCCATGGTATCTGCAAAGAAAATCAGATAATGAGTCAGTAGGATAAAAATCTAAAATTTGACATTATAACGACGTAAGTTGGCCAAAAGCCTCACTTTTCATCCATACACGTGGGCAGGAGGACTTACGTAGGTTCCAATATATCCTACAACACTCACACAGTAGGAAATTGGAACTAATGAAGTCCAATTTGAAGGAATTTCAAGAAATCAAAAAATTTCAACAAATTAGGGCAAAAGAGAAAAAAATCCAAGTTCTCGATAACCAACCGATGAAACTCAAAAATTTTTTAGGGCTTTCGTTCCTCGATACACCAATAACAAAAGCCCCCAATAAAAATCAAATTTTTACGGTTGGAAAAAGTTTAATTTGAAAAATACAAGTTAAGTGGGCAAAAACCTAGAAATGTAAACCTAAAAACAGGTAAAAATGAGAAAACATACCTGTAGGGATGATGTGGACATCGAAACCCGGACTCAAACTAACCAAGAATAGTAGAGTGGCACTGTAGCAACTCAGAAGGGAGAGACGAGTCGAAACGGGAGGGAAATAATAAAAAATGACCCAAAATCGGATCTTAAAAATCTGATTTTTGGTCTGAGGGTCGGACAATTCGATCAGAACCATCAACCCTCGGATTGACCCTCCCATCGACCCTCGGCTCTCGGGAATCTGACAGAAAACTAAGCGTCAGACACTGAGGGACAGATACCCAACGACCCTCGCATCGACCCTCAGCTCTCGGGAAGAACAGGTCATTCCCAGGGTCTGATACTAAGGGTCGGACATACCATCGACCCTCACCATCGACCCTGCATAGGAAAGACAGTAAATTTGTTATAAAATGAGTCGAAATTTGAAATTTTACATCGATTAGCATGCCTACATGAATGGTAAATGACTTTCTCACCTTTTTGATGATTTTCAGGCACCACCAATCTCAGAAGAAAATATGTCTGGACATAGAGTAACCAGGCAGAGTCGAAATGCAGTTCCACCACCACCACCTGTGGAGGAGACCAGTCAGGAAAATAGGAATGTACCAGAAAACCCAGTTCAGGCAAATCCGACTAACTTCCCACCTCCACCCCCAGAGTTAGCAACTGTGGTAATGAATTTGGCACAGCAACTACAACAGATGCAACATGCGCAGGCTCAAATGCAAGTTGCAATGGGAATCATGTTCCAAGCTACTCATGCTACACCCATGCAGACAGGACAAGCCAGTGCAGCACCGGTGGGTAACCACCCAGCACCTCAAACACCTCAACATCCTGCTGCACAGATTCCAGTACCAGGTCTGGAAGTAGCTCAGGTTAATTATCAGTATCCACCACCTATGTTTGGGGCATACCCCCAAAATCAATTGGATCACTCTCGACTGGTTGAGAGATTCTTGAAGATGAAGCCCAAGGAGTTTAATGGCAAACCGTCTGATCCTTTATGGCCAGCACACTGGACAGACGAGATGGAGAGAATTTTTCTTATGATGACTATCACTGAAGAAGAGAAAGTACTATGTGCCACCTTCATGCTAAAGGGTGACGCACATCATTGGTGGAAATCTGCTAGGGCTTACTTATTGATCTAGCACGCCCTATTGACTTGGGCTATATATAAGGAAGCTTTCTTTGAGAAGTATTTTCCACGAAGCTTCAGAGATTCTATGGAGAAGGAGTTCCTGAGTTTATATCAGGGACAGATGTCAGTGGATGCATATCAACAGCGTTATGAAGAGCTATTTTTCTTTGCACCACTTAGCATGCAGGAAGAAGACACAAAAACTTGTAGGTTTGTCACGGGACTGAGAGGAAGCATCAGAGAGCACGTTCTGGGCTTGGAAAAGAAGGTATACAATGAAGCTGTCCAAATTGCTCGAGTCATAGAATCGAGCCAGAAGGAGAGTTATTTCACACAGAACAGGGGTATAAAAAGACCAGCCGGAAATTGCAAATTCATACAACGGAGGCAATAACAGGACATATAAGCCTTTTCGCCCTCAGAATTTTACTGCTGCAACCAAGACTACCCCAGTAGCTCAACCTCAGCCAAAGCCAAATTCTGAAATCCCGAAGTGTTATAACTGCAACCAACCGGGACATATGGCAAGGGAGTGCCCTAAGCCCAAGAAGCAGTTACATCATGGACGGGTATATGCTGTTACATTCGAGGATGCTACCGCATCACCCGATGTGGTCACAGGTATGACTGAAACCTTTTAAAGTTGTAATTACATTGTATGAGCATGTAGTCTAAGTAAAATAAATCACAGGTATCGTACCGATAAATGGCGTACCCGCCAGATTACTCTTTGATTCAAGAGCTACTCATTCCTTTATATCTGTGTCATTCGGAAAGAAGATAAATTTACCCATCAAAACATTAGATTACAAATTACTTGTACAGGCACCCATGGGTTTAGAAGTGGAATTAGAGAAAGGTTATGGACCATGTCCAGTTCTCATTGGCGAGAAAACCTTAGATGCAACCTTGATACAACTTGAGATGGCTGACTTTGACGTCATCTTGGGAATGGACATTATGAGTTCTTGGTCATGTCTTTTGGATTAACAAACACACCAGTAACTTTTATGGAACTTATGAACCGGGTCTTCCATGATATGTTGGATACGTCGGTTATAGTATTTATTGATGATATATTGGTATACTCCAAGGACGAAGAAACCCATATCAAAAACCTAAACGCCGCCCTACAGCGTTTAAGGAAAGAGAAGTTATATGCCAAATTTTCAAAGTGTGAGTTTTGGTTAAGTGAAGTCGCCTTCTTTGGCCATGTAGTATCCGCTGAAGGAATCAAAGTAGACCCCAGCAAGCTCGAGGCTATTGTAAAGTGGGAAGCACCAAAGAGCGTTTCAGAAATTAGAAGTTTTCTGGGTCTAGCTGGTTATTATCGGAGATTCGTGGAAGACTATTCCCGGATTATCGTATCTCTCACCAGTCTGACTAAGAAAGGTGAAAAGTTTGTGTGGACGGATAAATGTGAGAAGAGTTTCCAGACATTGAAGACCAGATTGATATCCACCCCGATTTTGACTTTTCCTATTCCAGGACAAACATTTACCTTATACACTGGTGCGTCGGGACTGGGATTAGGATGTGTGCTTATGCAAGGGGAGCAAGTAATTTCTTATGCCTCGAGACAGTTGAAGATACATGATAAAAATTACCCCACTCATGATTTGGAGTTAGCGGCAGTAGTACATGCTGTCAAGATATGGAGACATTACCTATACGGAGAGAAATTTCAGATTAAGTCGGACCATAAAAGTCTTACTTATTTATTTAATCAGTAGGAGTTGAATATGAGACAAAGAAGATGGTTGGAACTATTGAAAGACTATGATTGTGATATCCAGTATCATCCAGGAAAAATGAACGTAGTAGCGGAAGCGTTAAGCAGAAAGGCAATGATAAAATCGCAAGGAGAGGTTAGCACAACCGCAGCAATGTGTACTACCGAAATGGTATTCAATCACGGCAATGTGCAGTATGTGATAGATACAACGGATGGATCAGCCAACCAAGGGTTCATTCATCGGTTTTCAAATATGTTCGCCGCTTTGAAGATTATACCGGATATAATGGATGAAGTGAAGACAGCTATTAAATCAGGTCCTTATCTGAGAACAGTACGAGAAGATATCGAGAAAGGTAGGATTAATCCTGAATTCACCTTGGACGAAGAGAAAGTACTGAAATACAAAGGAAGAATATGTGTACCTGAAACAGAAAGTATGGGCATTAGACACCGACTGATGAAAGAAGCCCATACCACCATCTATTCTATACGTCCTGGAAGTATAAAAATGTATCATGATCTAAAGAAACTTTATTGGTAGAGGGGAATGAAAGCAGATGTAGCCAAGTTCATGTCTCAATGCCTAAATTGTCTGAAAGTAAAGGCTGAACGACAAAGACCTGCAGAACTGTTACAGCCATTACCAGAACCAGCATGGAAATGGGACTGCATCACTATGGACTTCGTCAGGGATTACCACTGACTCCTCGAGTAGTTGATGCAGTTTGGGTGATTGTAGATCGTCTGACTAAAATATCTCACTTCATACCTATACGACCTCAGTATACTCTAGAAAGGTTAGCAAAGCTGTATGTGGTTAATATTGTTCGATTACACGGTGTACCAGAGAGCATTGTATCCGATAGAGATCCACGATTTACTTCTAAGTTTTGGGAGCGATTGCAAAAGGCTATGGGTACAACATTGAAGTTCAGTACTGCATTCCACCCCTAGACAGACAGACAGTCAGAGCGTACAATCAAGATTCTAGAAGATATGCTACGAGCATGTATAATTGATTTCAAAGGATCATGGGATGAAAAGTTACCATTGATCGAGTTCGCTTATAACAATAGCTATCAGGCTACTATACAGATGTCACCTTATGAAGCATTGTATGGCAGGAAGTGTCGAACTCCTTTTTTTTGGAATGAAGTTGGAGAAGGTAGTATTGTTGGACCAGAATTTGTTGAAGAGACTTGTCGAGTGGTCAACATTATCAAGGAAAGAGTCAGAACGGCTCAGAACCGTCAGAAGCAATATGCAGATACTCGATGCAGAGATCTGGAGTTCGCTGTAGGTGATAAAGTATTTTTGAAGGTATCGCCTATGCGAGGATTGAAAAGGTTCGGACAGAAGGAGAAACTAAGTCCAAGATATGTCGGGCCGTATGAAATTCTACCTAAGCGTGGGAAAGTGGCTTATCAGTTAGCACTACCACCATCTATGTCAAGTGTGCATGACGTATTTCACATTTCCCTATTGAAGAAGTATGTCAAGGATCCAACGCATGTTTTGACAGTAGATTTACCAGAATTGACTGATGATTTGACATTTGAAGTAACACCAACAGAAATCACCAGCCGAAATGTTCAACGTCTATGCAACCGAGATATCTATTATGTTAAGGTCACATGGAAAAGTAGAGACATGGAAGAAATTACATGGGAAGAAGAAAATGTTATGCGGAAGCAATACCCTCACTTATTTGATTCAGAAGGTACGTACAATTTCGAGGATAAAATTTTTATAAGTAGGGGGGAGTTGTAAGACCCGTGTCAGTCTAACCCGGTCTTACCACCTTGAACCAGGTTTACCCATTATGGTCGAGTCAAATAGACCAAGGGCATGAAGGAGATCGAGATCCCAGGTATCGAATCGACCCAAAAACACTTAATTTAAGGGGAGGGTCGCATACCCAGCCAAGGAGGGTCGGACCCCCCAAAACAGAAAGTCAGACCCTCAATTTTGAAGGGAGGGTCGGACTCATTAGAAACCTAGGGTCGACGGGATCATCGACCCTCTATTGTTGCCGAAACTGAAATTAGGAAATTTTCAGATTTTCGATTTGGTTTCTTTCCTGCTCTCAAAGAGACTTATTTTAGGATGTTCCTACTCTATTTAAAGGACGTCCCTAAGACTTTATCACCCCTTTCACAACCCTAATTGAATTTAGAGAAAGAGAAGAGAAGGAAAAGAAGAAGTAGAAAAGCAAGGAAGAGAGTTTAGCCAAAAGAGAAGAGTTGCAGAGAAGGAGTATTCTTCTCAGGTATAGATACTAATTCCATGAGTTTCTACAGAGCTTAGGATAGATATTGATGAGAATATAATCTCGGGGAAACCCAAACCATCAATCCATGGTTAGGTTTTCCTAGAAAACCATGGGAGAATACATGAAAGCTATTTAGGGGGATGATTCATGGTTCTAGACCATGGAATGCATGTTGAATAGACTGTAAGAGCAAACCATAGGACCCCAAAAATGAAGAATGGACTAAAAGGAGAAAAATTGACTAAAATACACCGAGGGTCGCATCGAGGGTCGATGACCATCCGACCCTAGGTGATCCTGAGTATCAACCCTCAGTGTTCGGGAAGTTCAGATTTTGGGGAGGGTCGCACCCAGGGTCGATCAGGACTCCGACCCTACCTCCGACCCTCAGTTAATAGAATGGTTTTTAAATTCTGAATAAATTCTAATTAAATTTTATCGACTTTGTTAGGTCTTCTAGCAATATAATAACATTATAAAGGTGATTCTAAATCTTAAAAAAGTATCTATTAGTAAGCTAATGTGAGGAAACAGAACTCTAACTAATTGGTTAATAACAAATTGTTTTTCATTTTCTTGAGTCCAATGCCATGCTTGATTCTATGCCAATATGTTTGTATTGTGCATACAATTTGTCATCCAATATTTTTAATATTTGTTCATGCATATTTACTTTATTGTTTATAACATGATGATGATGATGATGATGATAGGAATAGGCATGTGATTGTATGTGTGTGGTTGGTGTACTTAATGCGAGCGAGTATCAGGGGAGGTGTGATGAGAGCGTCAATAAACGTTAAACTTTGGCGGGTCTTAGCACTTTAGCTCTATCTCTAACTCAAGTCTTGTGCATTAGCATCGTCGTATCGCCATTTCCTTAGCAGAACTATTATGTCGTAGAGTATCAGGGGAGGTGATCTCGGTCTTTGTAGTCTCTGACTCTACCAGGGGGCCTTAGCTCTATCTCTATGGACATTCTGAGGGATGCTGGGGTGAGGCCTTGGATACACTGTTTGGCATTAGGATTGGTTAGTTGCGAGCCCAGTTTGCAAGCCCTCGCCAACAGGGGCTTACGTATTGGTATGGCACTATATAGCAATAAACGTTAACCTTTGTTATATAATGTTCATGATTAGGGTGGATGGGGACGACGATAAACGTTAACCTTCGGGCAGACTTCCACACCCTGTGTATAGAGGCAGGGTCAATAAACGTTAACCTTTGACCACCCAACCTTTCTATTACGCATTGCAAACTATAAACCAGACCAAAGATATGAATTGATTGCATGCATATGTAATGTTGCATTGTTTTGTCTACTCACTGAGTCGTGATGTGTGCTCACCCCTCGACATCGAATATTTTTAGTTGATGATGCAGGTTATATCGTTGAAGATTATGTAAACGCTCCAGCGTACGGGAACGTAGCAGCGATGGAGGTTGAAGCTGAAGTGGATACACATGACTCCTCTTGCGAGTGCAACTCATGTGTATTCGATTAGATATCTTTCTTAGGTTTCTTTACTTGGATTTGTTATGGACATGTATTTGATATTTACTTATGTCTCAGTTGATATAGAATAATTTTCTATTTAAATATTAATATCACAGTAGATTCTCAGTTCATTTTATTATAAGACTTTCTCTATTGTGTATTTACTCTGATTATGATTATGGATGTATGGGGTTCAGATAACACGGATATAGCCTACTCGAGATCCTGGTTGAACCATTGGTTTATTAGCGGTTCATCACACCATTCTGAATAGTGTGAAATTAGGGTGTGACAGGACATGTGGGTCTTGTGGGGTCAGACATCATGCGACCCCATGTGCGACCACACGTGTTATGGTCGACCTTTCACTCTTAATTCTATTCTTTCATGTTTGAATCCTTTGACTTATCATCTGGCCCTTCCTATTGTTCTATGGCTCAAAACTATAATTTTATACCCCATCCATTGTCCACAATAATTTCCTCCATGGATTAACTTGGAATTTATCCATGGATAGATGATTTGGGTTTCTCCTGGATCCTATCTTCTTCATGAACTATTCTAGGCTCTTAATTAATCATGAAAAATAGGTCCATACCTTATGCTTGCTGAAGAGTTAGGGTTTTCTTTGAATTTTCCTCCTCCTTAGTCTTCTTCTTAGATTTTCCTTCTCTTCCTTCTCTTCTCTTTCTCTTACATTCAATTAGGGTTCTAAAGGAGTGAAAGAGGCTAAGGGACGTACAATTTATAGAGAAAAACCCTCCATAATATGCCCTAATGAGTTTAGGAAAAACTCCCTTCGGATTAGGAAGGTTTTTAAATTTTTGGTTTTGATTGGTTCCATGGGGTCGAAGGTGGGGTCGCAGAATCCGTGACCCTACCTTTTTAAATTGTCTGACCCCACGACCTAATTTTGTGTGATTGGACTCTTTTGAGGTGGGGTCGGTCACACCTGTTTAGGCATGCAACTACACGCTCATAATTGACTATTTTTGGGTTGAATTCATACCTGGTCTTGTGGTTTCTTCACGCTCTTGGTCCACTTGGCTTGACCATGATAGGTAAACCTAGTACAAGGTGGTAAGACCGGTTAGTTCAATACGGCTCTTACAACTCCCCCCCTCTTATTAAAAATTTTGTCCTCGAAATTTGCACATACCTTCTGAGTCGAAGAGGTGAGGATATTACTTTCGCATAGCATTCTCTTCTTCCCATGTGATCTCTTCTATATCTCAACTCCTCTAAGTGACCTTAACATAATAAATGTCACGGTTGCATAGACGTTAAACCTTTCGGCTGGTGATTTCAGTTGGTGCTACTTCGAATGTCAAATCATCAGTTAGATCTGGTGGATCCGCTGTTAAAACGTGTGTTGGATCTCTGACGTACTTCTTCAATAATGAGATATGAAATACATCATGCACACTTGACATAGATGGTAGTAGTGCTAACTGATACACCACTTTTCCACGTTTAGCTAGAATCTCATATGGCCTGATATCTCGGACTTAGCTTCCCTTTCTGTCTGAATCATTTTAAACCTCACATAGGTGATACTTTCAAGAATACCTTATCACCTATAACAAATTCAAGGTCTCTACATCGAGTGTCTGCATACTGTTTCTGACGATTCTGAGCCGTTCTAACTCTTTCCTTAATAATGTTGACTACACAACAAGTCTCTTCAATAAATTTTGGTCCAACAATACTCCGTTCACCAACTTCATTCCAAAACAAAGGAGTTCGATAATTCCTACCATACAGTGCTTCATAGGGTAACATTTGTATAGTAGCCTGATAGCTGTTGTTATAGGCGAACTCGATCAATGGTAGTTTCTCATCCCATGATCCTTTGAAATCAATAACACAGGCTCGAAGCATGTCTTCTAAGATCTGAATGGTACGCTCCGACTGTCCATCTGTCTGAGGATGGAATGCAGTACTAAATTTTAGCATTGTACCTATAGCCTTCTGTAATCCTTCCCAAAACTTTGAGGTAAAGCGTGAGTCTCTATCGGACACAATGCTTTTAGGTACACCATGTAATCTGACAATATTATCCACATATAGCTTGGCTAACCTCTCCAGGGTATACTGTGGTCGTATAGCTATAAAGCGAGCTGTCTTAGTCAGACGATCTACAATCACCCAGACCGCGTCAACTACTCAGGGAGTCAATGGTAACCCGGTGACGAAGTCCATAGTGATGCAGTCCCATTTCCGTGCTGGTTCTGGAAGTGGCTGCAAAAATCCTACAAGTCTTTACCGTTCAGCCTTTACCCTCTGACAATTTAGGAATTGAGACACGAATTAGCTACATCTGCTTTCATTCCTCTCCACCAATATAATTTCTTCAAATCATGATACATCTTTGTACTTCCAGGATGTACCGAATAAGCGGTGGTGTGAGCTTCCTTCATTAGTCTGTGTCTAATGTCCAAATTTTCTATTTTAGGAACACATACTCTTCCTTTGTACTCCAGTACCTTTTCATCGTCTAAGGTGAACTCAGGAATAGTCCTACCTTTTTTTATGTCTTTTTGTACCGTTCTCAAATAAGGGTCTGATTTAAGAGCGGCTTTCACTTCATTTATTATATCAGGTACAATCTCCAATGTGGCAAACATATTTGAAAATTGATGAATAAACCCTTGGTTGGTTGATCCACCCGGTGCATCTATCACGAACTGCTCATTACCATGATGGAATACTTTTCCTGTAACACATATTGTCGCCCTTGTGTTAACCTTTATTTTGGATTTTATCATTGTTTTTCTGCTTAGCGCATCAACAACTACATTAGCCTTCCCTAGATGATATTGGATATCGCAATCATAGTCCTTTAATAGTTCCAGCCATCTTCTTTGCCTCATGTTCAACTCCTTCTGATTAAAAAGATAAGTGAGACTCTTATGATCTGATTTAATCTAAAAAAATTTTCCATACAAATAATGTCTCCATATCTTGGCAGTATATACTACTGTCGCTAATTCCAAGTCATGAGTGGGATAGTTCTTCTCATGTGTCTTCAGTTGTCTTGAGGCATACGCAACTACTTGTTCTCCTTGCATAAGTACACATCCTAAACCCAATCCAAACGAATCAATGTACAAAGTAAATGATTGTCCTCGAATAGGAATAGTCAAGATGGGAGTAGATATCAATCTAGCCTTCAATGTTTGGAAACCTTTCTCACATTTGTCGGTCCAAACAAACTTTTCTCCTTTCCTAGTCAAACTGGTGAGAGGTACGACAATTCTAGAGTAGTCTTCCACGAATCGTCGATAATACCCAGCTAGACCTAGGAAACTTCTAATTTCTGCAACACTCTTAGGTGCTTCCCACTTCACATTGGCTTCAATCTTGCTAGGATCCACTTTAATTCCTTCAGTGGATACAACATGGCCTAAGAAAGTGACCTCATCCAGCCAAAACTCACACTTTGTAAATTTGGCGTAAAGCTTCTCTTTTCTTAGTCGCTACAGAGCGGCTCTTAGATTCATGACATGAGTTTCCTTGTCCTTGGAGTAGACCAATATATCATCAATAAACATAATGACTAACGTATCCAACATATTATGGAATACCCGATTCTGAGTTCTTTAAAAATTGCGGGTGCGTTAGTCAATCCAAAAGACATGACTAAAAATTCATAGTGTCCATATCTTGTTCTAAATGCTGTCTTCGGAATATCACCTTCCCTAATCTTCAACTGATGGTATCCTGACTGAAGATCAATCTTGGAGAACACCTTGGCACCTTGCAACTGATCGAACAAGTCATCAATCTGAGGCAATGGTTACCGATTCTTGATTGTAAGCTTATTCAATTCTCGGTAGTCTATACACAGTCGAACGCTACCGTCCTTCTTCTTCACAAACAATACTGGCGCTCCCCATGGTGATATACTGGGTCTCATATAACCCTTGTCTAGTAGTTCCTGTAACTGTACCTTTAGTTCCTTCAGTTCAGTAGGATCCATTCGATAGGGTGCTTTAGATACTGGTGTGGCTCCGGGTATAAGATCTATAACGAACTCTGTCACTCGGTCTGGTGATAGTCTTGATAATTCCTCAGGAAATACATCTAAAAAGTTACGCACAACGTCAATATCCTCCATTCGTGGTACTTCCTCGGTGAGGTCGACCACGGATACTAAATTCCCAACTCCTCCTTTCTCAAGGCATTTTCTAGCCTTTAATGCAGAGAGGATGAGTTTTTGTTTACAGGGTAGTCTGGTTCCCGCAAAACTAAACTTTGCTCTTTCATTGTCTTTAAATGTCAGTTTCTTTTCTGCACATAATAGGTTTGCAAAATGCCGAGCTAACCATTTCATTCCCAAGATAACGTCAAAGTTTGCCATCTCAAGTTGAATCAAGGTTGCATCCAAAATATTCTCGTCGATAAAAATTGGACATGGTCCATATCCTTTTTCTAATTCCACTTCTAATCCCATAAGCAATCGTACAAGCAATTTATAGTCTAAATATCTGAGGGATAGATTTAGCTTCTTTCCAAATGACACAGATATAAAAGAATGAGTAGCTCCAGAATCAAAGAGTACTCTGGCGGGTATGCCATTAATAGGTACGATACCTGTGATTTGTTTTAATTCAGTCTACATGCTCATACAAGGTAATACAAAATGAAAGGTTCAGGTCATACCTATGACCACATCAGGCGATGCGGTAGCATCCTCAGCTGTAACTGCATAAACCTTTCCTTGTTGTAGCTGTCTCCTGGGATTAGGACACTCCCTGGAATAATGTCCCACTTGATTGCAGTTATAGTATTTTACTCCTTCATTATTTTGCTTTTGTTGAGGTTGAACTGTTGGAGTAGTCTTGGCTGCAGCATGAAAGCCTTGAGTACGAAAGGGTTTAAACGTATTTGTGTTCCCTCCGTTATAAGAATTTCCATTTGGCCTTTTTATACCTCTATTCTAAGCAAAATAGCTCTCCCTCTGGCTCGATTATAGTAATCGAGCAATCTGTATGGCTTCATTATAAACTTTCTTTTCTAGCCCCAAAACATGCTCCCGAATGCTTCCTCTAAGTCCCATGACGAACCTTCGGGTTTTAGTATTTTCCTCCTGCATGCTAAAGGGGGCAAAGAAAAACAGCTCTTCATAATGCTGTTGGTATGCATCCACCGTCATCTGTCCCTGATACAGACTCAGATTCTCTCTTTCCATTGCATCTCTAAAACTTCTGGGAAAATACTTCTCAAAAAATGCCTCTTTATAGATAGCCCAGGTCAATTGGGCGTGCTTGGTTAATAGATAAATCCGAGTAGACTTCCACAAGTGGTGTGCATCGCCTTTCAGCATAAATGTTGCACACAGTACTTTTTCCTCCTCATTAACCGTCATCATCATAAAATTCCTCTCCATCTCATCGATCCAGTGAGCTGGCCACAAAGGATCCGCTGGCTTGCCATTATTTTCCTTAGGCTTCATTTTCAAAAAACACTCGATCAGTCGAGAATGGTCCAACTGATATCGAGCATAGGCCCCATACATAGGTGGTTGGTACTGTTAGCTGCCTTGGGCTACCTCAGGGTACTGTACTGGAGCTTGCACAACTGGCGTCTGAGGTGCTTGGGTACCGTGTTGTTATCCCCTGGTATTGTGCTAGCTTGTCAGGCTGGCATAGGTGTCATATGTGTAGCTGGAAAAATCATTCCTATAGCAGCTTGCACCTGCTGTATTTGCTGCAGTTGTTGTGCCAGGTTCATTATTACTGTAGCCAAATCTATAGGTTGGGCTGGCAAGTTTGTAGGATTTTCCTGGCCATTAGCTCCTGGTGTTGCCATATTCTGATTATCTTGTCCTTGCAGATAGCATGGCTCGCACCAAGGTTCCCAGAGCTCATGATCCCATTAGTTTCCACTCTAATGAGGCAGAGGCTCAGTATGCTTGTTATAAGCGTAAAAAGGTGGAAGGGGGTCGTTGTGTAGACTTGGCTAGTCTAGCCTTGTTTAATGTGGAGGGGGCTTTGAGGGACATGGGTTGGCTCCCCGTGATAACGTATGAGGCTTGCACCTGTCCTGCTCTGGTGAAGCAGTTCTATTGCAAACTCCAAGTAGTGGGTGATCGCAATGATATAGACAGGGGTAGGGAGCTCCGGATCACCAATTATGTGAAAGGGGTGGTGGAAGTTTCCTTTAACAGCCAGGAGTTAGCTGATCTCCTAGGCATATCAAACGATGGCCCCTTGGTGTACTGTGCACCTAAGGAACCCCAGTTCCTATCCTTGATGATGCGTGTAGAGATTGATCGCCAGCTTCTTAGAGGGGATCGCTGGGAGATGAAGGCAATCAACCTACGGCCGGAACCTCGGGTGTACTGCAAGATCATTCAACACAACCTGATTCCTTAAAGTGGGCATTATGATAGGATTTCCAAGTTGACCCAGTACCTCTTGTACTGCATCTGCACTAGGCATCCCGTCTGCCTGCCATACATTATCATCAGGACGATGATCCGTGCTACGACGCCTGGTCTGGTAGGCAACCTACCCTATGGGCGTTTGATCACTACCCTGCTCACACGCCTGCATGTCAACTTATTGGATGAGAGGGTTCATGAGGATACTTTCTCTTCTGACCTTGACTGGGAGGCCATCTGCAAGATGGGGATGCGAGATGCGCAGGTCAGTGACAAGGAGAGGAACACTCTGGTATGTCCTCGCTGTCACACCCCAATTCTGGTCTATTCAGAATGATGTGATGAACCGCTAAATAACCAATGGTTCAACCAGGATCTCAAATAGGCTATCCCCACGTTACCTGAACCTCCACACACTCAATATCATAATCAGAGTAAATACACAATAGCGGAAGTCTTATAAATAAATGAACTGAGAACTAAAATGATATCCATAAATAATAGAAAATTATTTTGTGTTTAACTGAGACATAAATATTTAAGTACCAAATACATGTCTTATAAATCGAATTAAAGAAACCTATAAAAACATCTAATCGAATACACACGAGTTGCACTGGCAAGAGGAGTCGTGTGTATCATCTTCAGCTCTAGCGTCCATTGCTGCTACGTTCCCGTACATAGGCGCATTCATGAAATCTTCAACTGTGTAACCTGCATCATCAACTAAAAATATTCGACGTCGAGGGGTTAGCACAGAACACGGCTCAATGAGTAGCCAAAACAATGCAACAATACATATGCATGCAAAAAGTCAATTTATATCTTTGGTCCGGTTTAAAGTTTGCAGTATGCTATAGAAAGGTTGAGGTAGCCAAAGGTCGCGTTTATTGACTCCGCCTCTATACACGAGTGTGTGACGTTACCCGAAGATCACGTTTATCGTCAACTCACATGCACCCAATCATGAACATTATATAACAAAGGTTACGTTTATTGCTATATAGTGCCATACCAACACGTAAGCCCCTATTGGCGAGGGCTGCAAGCCCGGGCTCGCAACTAACCAATCCTAATGCCAAACAGTGTATCCAAGGCCTCACCCCAGCATCCCCCAGAATGCCCATAGAGATAGAGCTAAGGCCCCCCGGTAGAGTCAGAGACTACAAGGACCGAGACCACCTCCCCTGTTACCCTACGACATAATAGTTCTGTTAAGGTAATGGTGATACGACGATGCCAATGCACAAAACTTGAGTTAGAGATAAAGCTAAAGTGCTGAGACCCGCCAAAGGTTAACGTTTATTGACGTTCTCATCACACCTCCCCTGATACTCACTCCCATCAAGTACATCAACTACACACATACAAGCACATGCCTATTCCTATCATCATCATCATCATCATGTTATAAACAATAAAGTAAATATGCATGAACAAGTAATAAAAATATTGGATGGCATGTTGTATGCACATTACAAACATATTCGCATAGAATCAAACATAGCATTGGACTCAAGAAATAGAAAACAGTTTATTATTAACCAATTTAGTTTGGAGTTAAGGTTCCTCACCTTAGTTTGCTATAAGATGTTTTTCCAAGCTTTAAAATCACCTCTACAGTGTTATTATATTGCTAGCAAACCTAACAAAGTTGATAGAATTTAATTAGAATTAATTCCGAATTTAAAAACCATTCTGTTAACTGAGGGTCGATCAGAGGGTCGATGCTCAGAATGCATAGGGTCAATGGGTCTATCGACCCTACCCTCTGTCTGAACTTCCCGAATGCTGAGGGTCGATGGTCAGGGTGCCTAGGGTCGATGGGTCTATCAACCCTATGTGCGACCCTCGGTGTACTCTGGTCCAATTTCTAATTTTTAATTCATTCTTCATGTTTGGGGTCCTATGGCTTGCTTCCACATTCCATTAAACATTCATTCCATAGTCTGAAACCGTGATTCATCCTCTTAAATAACTTTCATGCATTCTCCTAGGGTTTTCCATGAAAACCTAACCATGGATGGATGATTTGGGTTTCTCCAAAATCCTACACTCAACCATATCTAACCTAAGGTCTGTAGAAACTCATGGAATTAATATCCATACCTGAGAAGATTACTTTTCTCTGGAAATTCTTCTCCTTTTTGCTAAGTCTTCTTCCTTGCCTCTTTTCTTCCTCTTTTCCTTCTTCTCTCTTTCTCTCAATTCAATTAGGGTTGTGAAAGGAGTGAAAGTGGCTTAGGGACGTCCTTTAAATAGAGTAGGAATGTCCTATAATAGTCCCATTGAGATTTGGAAAGAATCCCAATCGAAAATTAGGAAGTTTCCTAATTTAAGTTTCGACGGTAAGTGAGGGTCGATGAGAGGGTCGATGATCCCGTCGACCCTGTGGTCTGACACTACCCGACCCTCTCCCAAATTTTAAGGGTCTGAGTTTCTGTTTTGGGAGGGTCAACCCTGTTTAGCTGGATATGCGACCCTTCCTCTATTTTAAGTATTTTTTGGTCGATTTGATACCTGGGATCTCGCTCTCCTTCACGCCCTTGGTCCATTTGCCTCGACCATGATGGGTGAACCTGGTTCAAGGTGGTAAGACCGGGTTAGTTTGACATGGGTCTTAGAACTCCCCCAACTTATAAAAATTTCATCCTCGAAATTGTACGTACCTCCTGAATCAAATAAGTGAGGGTATTGCTTTCTCATAGCATTTTCTTCTTCCCATGTAATTTCTTCCATGTCTCTACTTTTCCATGTGACCTTAACATAGTAGATATCTCGGTTGCGTAGACGTTGAACCTTTCGACTAGTGATTTCTGTTGATGTTACTTCAAATGTCAAATCTTCAGTCAACTCCGGCAAATCCACTGTCAAAACATGCGTTGGGTCTTTGACATACTTCTTCAATAAGGAAATGTGAAATACGTCATGCACGCTTGACATAGACGGTGGTAGTGCTAACTGATAAGCTACTTTTCCACGCTTAGCCAGAATATCATATGGCCCGACATATCTTGGACTTAGTTTTCCTTTCTGTCCGAACCTCTTCAATCCTCGCATAGGCGATACCTTCAAAAATACTTTATCACCTACGGCGAACTCCAGATCTCTTCGTCGAGTATCCACATATTGTTTCTGACGGTTCTGAGTTGTTCTCACTCTTTCCTTGATGATGTCGACCACTTGACAAGTCTCTTCAACAAATTCCGGTCCAACAATACTACGTTCTCCAACTTCATTCCAGAACAAAGGAGTTCGACTGCCATACAGTGCTTCATAAGGTGACATCTGTATAGTAGCCTGATAGCTATTGTTATAAGCGAACTCAATCAATGGTAACCTTTCATCCCATGATCCCTTGAAATCAATTACACATGCTCGTAGCATATCTTCTAGAATCTGAATTGTGCGCTCTGACTGTCCATCTGTCTGTGGATGGAATGCAGTACTGAACTTTAACGTTGTACCCATAGCCTTTTGCAATCCTTCCCAAAACTTGGAAGTAAATCGTGGATCTCTATCAGACACAATGCTTTCTGGTACACTGTGTAAGCGAACAATGTTATCCACATACATCTTCGCTAACCTTTCCTGTGTATACTGAGGTCGTATAGGTATGAAGCGAGCTGTTTTAGTCAGACGGTCCACAATCACCCAAACTGCGTCAACTACTCGAGGAGTCAATGGTAGTCCCATGACGAAGTCCATAGTGATGCAGTCCCATTTCCATGTTGGTTCCGGTAATGGCTGCAATAGTCCTGTGGGTCTTTGCCTTTCAGCCTTTACTTTCTGACAATTTAGGCATTGAGACACGAACTTTGCTACATCTGCTTTCATTCCCCTCCACCAATATAATTTCTTTAGATCATGATACATCTTTGTACTTCCAGGATGTACCGAATAGATGGTGGTGTGGGCTTCCTTCATCAGTCGGTGTCTAATGTCTACACTTTCTGTTTCAGGTACGCATATCCTTCCTTTGTATTTCATTACTTTTTCTTCATCCAAGGTGAACTCAGGGTTAGTCCTACCTTTCTCAATGTCTTCTTGTACTGTTCTCAGAAAAGGATCTGCTTTGATAGCTGTCTTTACTTCATCCACTATATCCGGTATAATCTTCAATGCCGCGAATATATTCAAAAACCGATGAATAAACCCTTAGTTGGATGATCCATCCATTGTGTCTATCACATACTGCTCGTTGCCGTGATTGAATACCATTCCGGTAGTGCACATTGCCGCAGTCGTGCTAACTTCTCCTTGAGATTTTATCATTGCTTTTCTGCTCAATGCATCTGCTACTACGTTCATTTTTCCTGGATGATACTGGATATCACAATCATAGTCTTTCAATAGTTTCAGCCATCTTCTTTGTCTCATATTCAACTCCTTCTGATTAAATAAATAAGTAAGACTTTTATGGTCCGACTTAATCTGGAATTTCTCTCCGTATAGGTAGTGTCTCCATATCTTGACAGCATGTACTACTGCGCTAACTCCAAATCATGAGTGGGGTAATTTTTCTCATGTACCTTCAACTGTCTCGAGGCATAGGCAATTACTTGCTCTCCTTGCATAAGCACACATCCTAATCTCAATCCCAACGCATCAGTATATAAGGTAAACGTCTGTCCTGGAATAGGAATAGTCAAAATCGGGGCGGATATCAATCTGTTCTTCAATGTTTGAAAACTCTTTTCACACTTATCCGTCCATACAAACTTTTCTCCTTTCTTGGTCAAACTGGTAAGAGGTACGGCAATCCGAGAATAGTCCTCTATGAATCTCCGATAATAACCAGCTAAACCCAGAAAAATTCTAATTTCTGAAATGCTCTTTGGTGCTTCCCATTTTACGATAGCCTCGATCTTGCTGGGGTTCACTTTGATTCCTTCAGCGGATACTACATGGCCTAGGAAGGCGACTTCACTTAGCCAAAACTCGCACTTTGAAAATTTGGCATATAGCTTCTCTTTCCTTAACCGCTGTAGGGCTGCGTTTAGGTTCTTGATATGGGTTTCCTTGTCCTTGGAGTATACCAATATGTCATCAATAAATACTATAACCGACGTATCCAGCATATCGTGGAAAACTCGGTTCATAAGTTCCATGAACGTTGCCGGTGCATTAGTTAATCCGAATGACATCACTAAGAATTCATAATGTCCGTATCTTGTCCTGAAAGCTGTCTTCGGAATGTCACCTTCTTTAATCTTCAGCTGATGATAGCCTGATCGAAGATCGATATTTGAAAATACTTTTGCCCCCTGTAACTGATCAAACAAGTCATCGATCCTAGGTAGTGGATATCGATTCTTGATTGTCAGTTTGTTCAACTCCCGATAGTCGATACATAATCGAACGCTACCATCCTTCTTCTTTACGAACAACACCGGTGCTCCCCATGGAGATATACTGGGTCTAATATAACCCTTATCCAGCAGTTCTTGTAATTGCACTTTTAATTCCTTCAGTTCAGTAGGAGCCATCCTATAAGTTGCTTTTGATACTGGTGTGGCTCCGGGTAGAAGGTCTATTACAAACTCCGTGGCTCGGTCGGGTGGTAATCCGGGTAGTTCCTCCGGAAATACATCAGAAAAATCTCACACGACATCAATATCTTCCACTTGTGGCGCGTCCTTGGTTAGGTCGACCACTGATACTAGATATCCGACCACCCCTTTCTCAAGGCACTTCTTAGCCTTTAATGCTGAGAGTATGAGCTTGCATCTCCTAGGAAGTTTGGTTCCCGAGAAACTGAATTCTGCTCCTTCTTTGTCTTTAAATGTTAGCTTCTTTTCGGCGCATAGTAGGTTTGCAGAATGCCGAGCTAACCAGTCCATTCCCAAGATGACATCAAAGTCTGTCATCTCGAGTTGTATCAAGGTTGCATCTAAAGTTTGCTCTCCAATGAGAACTGGACATGGCCCATAACCTTTCTCTAATTCCACTTCTAATCCCATCGGTGACCGTACAAGTAATTTGTAGTCTAATGTTTTGATGGGTAAATAGATCTTCTTTCCAAACGACACAGATATAAATGAATGAGTAGCTCCGGAATCAAAGAGTACTCTGGCGGGTATGCCATTGATAGGTACGATACCTGTGACCACATCGGGTGATGCGGCCGCATCCTCGGATGTAACAGCATATACTCGTCCCTGATGGAATTGTTTCTTGGGCTTAGGGCATTCCCTTGCCATATGCCCTGGTTGGTTGCAGTTAAAGCACTTCGGGACTTCAGAATTTGGCTTTGGCTGTGGTTGAGCTGCTGAAGTAGACTTTGGTGCAGTTGCAAAATTCTGAGGACGAAAAGGTTTATACGTCCTATTATTGCCTCCGTTGTAGGAGTTTCCGGCCGGCCTTTTGATGCCCTTGTTCTGAGTAAAATAACTTTCCTTCTGGCTTGATTCTATAACTCGAGCAATCTGGACAGCTTCATTATAAATTTTCTTCTCCAAGCCCAGAACATTTTCTCTTATGCTTCCTCTTAGTCCCGCGACAAACCTACGGGTTTTGGTATCTTCTTCCTGCATGCTGGGTGGTGCGAAGAAAAACCGCTCTTCGTAGCGCTGTTGATATGAGTCTACGGACATCTGGCCCTGGTACAGACTCAAGAACTCTTTCTCCATTGAATCTCTAAAGCTTCTTGGGAAATACTTCTCGAAGAACGCTTCTTTATATATTGCCCATGTCAGTAGGGCGTGCTTGGTCAATAAGTATGTCTTTGTAGATTTCCACCAATGGTGTGCGTCGCCTTTGAGCATGAAGGTGGCACATAGTACTTTCTCTTCCTCTGTGATAGTCATCATAAGGAAGTTCCTCTCCATCTCGTCTATCCAGTGTGCTGGCCACAGTGGATCAGACGGCTTGCCGTTGAATTCTCTAGGTTTCATTTTCAAAAATCTCTCCACTAGTCGGGAGTGATCCAGTTGATTTTGGTATGCCCCAAACATAGGGGGTGGATAGTTGTACATCCCTTGTGCTGTTTCTGGGACCTGCACTGGAATTGGTGCAGCCGGTTGTTGAGGTGTCTGAGGAGCTGGGTGGTTACCCACTGGTGCTGCACTAGCTTGTCCGGTGTGCATGGGTGCAGCCTGAGTGACTTGGAACATAATGCCCATGGCAACTTGCATCTGGGCCTGCGCGTGTTGCATATGTTGTAGCTGCTGAGCTAGGTTCATAACCACAGTTGCTAGCTCCGGTGGTGGAGGTGGCAAATTTGTAGGGTTTACGGGTTCTGGATTTCTCGGTGCATGGTTATTCTCCTGACTAGTCTCCTCCACTGGTGGTGGTGGTGGGACTGCATTCCGGGTCTGTCGGGTCACTCTTCGTCCAGACATAATTCTTTTCGATAATTGGTGGTGCCTGAAAATCATCAAATTAGGTGAGAAATCATTTATATGTCATGTAGGCACGCTAACCAATAATCAATTCCAATTCTAGCTCATTTTATAAACAAAATCCTGTCTTTTCTATACAAGGTCGATGATGAGGGTCGATGGTATGTCAGACCCTTAATGTCCGACCCTGTGTTTTTCTGTCAGATTCCCGAGAGCTGAGGGTCAATTAGAGGGTCGATCAGAGGGTCGATGGCTCTGATCGAGTTGTCCGACCCTCTGACCAAAAATCAGATTTTTAAAGTCTGATTTTGGGTCATTTTCTATTATTTCCCTCCCGTTTCGACTCGCCTCTTTTCTCCGAGTTGCTGCAGTGCTACTTCACTGTTGTGGATCGATTTTAGTTCGAGTTTCGACATCCACTTCATCCCTACAAGTATGCTTTCCCATTTTACCTGTTTTTAGGTTTCCATTTCTAGGTTTTTGCCCATTTAACTTGTATTTTTCAAATTAAACTTTTTCCAACCGTAAAAATTCGATTTTTATTGGGGGCTTTTGTTGTTGGTGTCTTGAGGAACGAATGCCCTCAAAAAATTTTGAGTTTCATCGGTTGGTTATCGAGAAACTTAAATTTTTCTCTTTTTGCCCTAATTTGTCGAAATTTTTTGATTTCTTGAAATTTCTTCAAATTGGACCTTGTCAGTTAACATTTCCTTCTGTTTAACTGTTGTATGATGTGTTGGAACTTATGTAGGTCCTCCTGCCCACTTGTATGGGTGAAAAGTTGTGTTCTTGGATTTCTTGTTCGGGCTCATCATATGTTTACTGTGGGCTCAGACGTTGATACGTGTGCCTACTTCACCGCAGCTACCATGATCATAGCAGTCCCCACTGGAATCAAAATCTTTAGTTGGATCGCTACCATGTGGGGAGGTTCGATACAATACAAAACACCCATGTTATTTGCTGTAGGGTTCATCTTTTTGTTCACCATAGGAGGACTCACTGGGGTAGTCCTGGCTAATTCTGGGCTAAGGTATGTGTGCCCATTGACAGGCCCGGTTTCTGATGAAGAGAACGTAGATGGCTCAGATCGGGATCAAGGCTTTTAACCGACTTACGTCGTTATAATGCCCAATTTTAATTTTTTATCCAATTAACTCCTTGTTTTCCTTTTTCTTTCTTATCTGCAGATACTATGGCTCGTACCAAAGTACCCAGAGTTCGTGATCCGCTTCGCTTCCGCTCCAATGAAGCCGAGGCACAGTATGCCTACTATACAGGCAAGAAAGTGGAAGGGGGTCGTATGGTGAACTTGGCCGAGCTAGCCTTGTTCAATGTAGAGGGAGCTTTTGGTGATATGGGGTGGCTCCCTGTCATTACATACGATGCGTGCACATGTCCAGAGTTAGTGCGCCAGTTCTATTGTAACCTTCAGATTGTGGGAAACTACAACGATGTGGAGCTCGGTCAGGAGTTGCGCATCACTAGCTACGTCAAGGGGGTGCAGATTTCCTTTGATTATCGACAGCTGGCCGACCTGTTGGGCATTCCTTATGATGGTCCTATGGTGTACTGTACACCTGGTGAGCACGAATTTATTGAGATGTGGTTGCGGGCCGAGATTGATAGTCAGTTACTACAGCCCGATCGCTGGCAGATGAGGGCGTGCTACTTGCGTCCGGCTCCATGGGTGTTCTGTAGGATCATTCAGCATAACCTGATCCCGCAGAGTGGGCACTATGAGAGGGTGTCTCAACTGACCCAATTCTTGATCTATAGTATATGCACTCGTCAGCCCGTCTGCCTTCCATACATCATTATGCGGACCATGATTAGCGCTACACTGTCCGGTCATAAGGGTAATCTACCCTATGGACGCATGATCACCACATTGTTGATTCGTCTGGGGGTTGAGCTGGTAGATGAGAAGATTCAGGAAAAGACCTTCTCGTCGCCTCTAGATTGGGAGGCTATATGCAAGATGGGGCTGCGAGACGCTGAGGTTAGTGATGAGGAGAGGAACGCGATGGTGCGCCCTCACACTCGGGTTGAGATGGCTGATGCTGAGGCTGCTGCTGCTGCTGCTAGAGCTCGTGGGGATCCGGTCGACGATGACGATCGTATGTATATGGACGTCGACTCGATACCACCGCCATCACCCACACATGCGGGTGGAGTTGGTACATCTTCTGCGGCAGCTCCTGCACCTGAGGCTGATCCTTCCCATTCGGCTGATCCTTCACTTCCACCTTCAGCCATGATGGAGATGCTGCAGGAGATCAGGGATGCTCAGCGCAGATCTGATCTGAGGATGGATGAGCTGTTGACTGCTCAGCACGCATCAGGCGTACGGATGGGGGAGCTCCTAGAGGTGCAGCGTGTGACTGATCAGAGGAAAGCCGGTCTCACAGCTAGTCTCCAGATGACCCAGACCCAGGTGGCCTGGTTGACTAGGGTCTATGCTGGGGACTATGACAGAGATCGTGAGGCTCCACCACCTCCTTCGCCTCCTGCTTCTTGATTGTTCTTTTTGTTCTCTTGTACTTCAGAGTAACTGTCCGAGTTGTGGACTTTACTCTGCTTTCATTATGTATATATGTTCATTTCATTGTATGTAACTTGTTTTCTCATTTAATAGATGCATTATTCTCTTTTTAAATTTTGGTCTCAAACATCACTTGTGCTTATAATGTGTTAATATTACTGTTTTATTTTTTTTATCCTAACTCAGTTCACTATTGTCTTGAATGTATGGTAGTTCAGCGGACAAGGCCTGAGAGGCTCTGATACCAAGTTGTCACACCCCAATTCTGGTCTATTCAGAATGATGTGATGAACCGCTAAATAACCAATGGTTCAACCAGGATCTCAAATAGGCTATCCCCGCGTTACCTGAACCTCCACACACTCAATATCATAATCAGAGTAAATACACAATAGCGGAAGTCTTATAAATAAATGAACTGAGAACTAAAATGATATCCATAAATAATAGCAAATTATTCTGTGTTTAACTGAGACATAAATATTTAAGTACCAAATACATGTCATATAAATCGAATTAAAGAAACCTATAAAAACATCTAATCGAATACACACGAGTTGCACTAGCAAGAGTAGTCGTGTGTATCATCTTCAGCTCCAGCATCCATTGCTGCTACGTTCCCGTACATAGGCGCATTCATGAAATCTTCAACTGTGTAACCTGCATCATCAACTAAAAATATTCGACATCGAGGGGTGAGCACACAACACGGCTCAATGAGTAGCCAAAACAATGCAACAATACATATGCATGCAAAAAATCAATTTATATCTTTGGTCCAGTTTAAAGTTTGCAGTATGCTATAGAAAGGTTGAGGTAGCCAAAGGTCGCGTTTATTGACTCCGCCTCTATACACGAGTGTGTGACGTTACCCGAAGATCACGTTTATTGTCAACTCACATGCACCCAATCATGAACATTATATAACAAAGGTTACATTTATTGCTATATAGTGCCATACCAACACGTAAGCCCCTATTGGCGAGGACTACAAACTGGGCTCGCAACTAACCAATCCTAATGCCAAACAGTGTATCCAAGGCCTCACCCCAGCATCCCTCAGAATGCCCATAGAGATAGAGCTAAGCCCCTTGGTAGAGTCAGAGACTACAAGGACCGAGACCACCTCCCCTGATACCCTACGACATAATAGTTCTGCTAAGGTAATGGCGATACGACGATTCCAATGCACAAGACTTGAGTTAGAGATAGAGCTAAAGTTCTGAGACCCGCCAAAGGTTAACGTTTATTGACGTTCTCATCACACCTCCCCTGATACTCGCTCGCATCAAGTACATCAACCACACACATACAAGCACATGCCTATTCCTATCATCATCATCATCATCATGTTATAAACAATAAAGTAAATATGCATGAACAAGTAATAGAAATATTGGATGGCATGCTGTATGCACATTACAAACATATTCGCATAGAATCAAACATAGCATAGGACTCAAGAAATAGAAAACAGTTTATTATTAACCAATTTAGTTTGGAGTTAAGGTTCTTCACCTTAGTTTGCTATAAGATATTTTTCCAAGCTTTAAAATCACCTCTACAGTGTTATTATATTGCTAGCAAACCTAACAAAGTCGATAGAATTTAATTAGAATTAATTCTGAATTTAAAAACCATTCTGTTAACAGAGGGTCGATCAGAGGGTCGATGCTTAGATTGCATAGGGTCGATGGGTCTATCGACCCTACCCTCTGTTTGAACTTCCTGAATGCTGAGGGTCGATGGTCAGGGTGCCTAGGGTCGATGGGTCTATCGACCCTGTGTGCGACCCTCGGTGCACTCTGGTCCAATTTCCAATTTTTAATTCATTCTTCATGTTTGGGGTCCTATGGCTTGCTTCCACATTCCATTAAACATTCATTCCATGGTCTGAAACCATGATTCATGCTCTTAAATAGCTTTCATGCATTCTCCTAGGGTTTTCCTTGAAAACCTAACCATGGATGGATGATTTGGGTTTCTCCGAAATCCTACACTCAATCATATCTAACCTAAGGTCTGTAGAAACTCATGGAATTAATATCCATACCTGAGAAGATTACTTTTCTCTGGAAATTCTTCTCCTTTTTGCTAAGTCTTCTTCCTTGCCTCTTTTCTTCGTCTTTTCCTTCTTCTCTCTTTCTCTCAATTCAATTAGGGTTGTGAAAGGAGTGAAAGTGGCTTAGGGACGTCCTTTAAATAGAGTAGGAATGTCCTATAATAGTCCCATTGAGATTTGGAAAGAATCTCAATCGAAAATTAGGAAGTTTCCTAATTTCAGTTTCGGCGGTAAGTGAGGGTCGATGATCCCGTCGACCCTGTGGTCTGACACTGTCCGACCCTCTCCCAAATTTTAAGAGTCTGAGTTTCTGTTTTGGGAGGGTCGACCCTGTTTAGCTGGATATGCGACCGTTCCTCTATTTTAAGTATTTTTTGGTCGATTTGATACCTGGGATCTCGCGCTCCTTCACGCCCTAGGTCCATTTGCCTCGACCATGATGGGTGAACCTGGTTCAAGGTGGTAAGACCGGGTTAGTTTGGCATGGGTCTTACACCCGCACTCGGGTCGAGAGAGCAGATGCTGAGGCGGCAGCAGTAGCAGGGGTCCATGGGGGTAATGCTAAGGATGATGATTGTATGTATGTAGATGTAGACGCGGATGGCCGATCTGACAGCTAGTCTCCAGGTGACCCAAACTCAGGTAGCCTGGCTGACTAGAGTGTATGCTGAGGACTATGACCGGGATCGTGAGGCACCTCCTCCTCTAGTACCTCCAGCTCCATGATGCATATTTTCTTTTGTTTTTCCTTGTACTACAGAGTAACTATCCGGATTGTGGACCGTACTCTGATTTGGATATGTATATATGTTGCTTTTTATTCGATGTATATAAGAAATTTGTTTCTCCTTTTATATATGCATTATTCTCTTTCTTAATTTTTGTCTCATACAACACAGGTGTTTATAGTGTGTTCTTATTAAAGTTTTATTTTTTATCCTAACTCAGTTCAGAACTTTTGTGGAAGTATACAGGTTTAAAAGACAGGGCCCGAGAGCTCTGATACTAAGTTGTCACACCCCAAATTCTGCACCAACCAGAATGGTGTGATGAATCGTCTATGATCCAACGGTTCAACCAGGATCTCGAATAGGCTATGTCTTTTTACTTAAACCATACACATCCACAACCATAATCAGAATAAATACACAATAGTGGAAGTCTTTAATATTTAATGAACTGAGAATCTAATAATGATAACATAAATAAATTATCCAATTATCTTCAAATGAGTAAGACATAAAATAAAATAAATTAATCAATTACATGTTCTTAATAATCCAACTATAAATCTAATCGAAGACGCATGAGTTGCACTCGCACGACGAATCATGCGACTCCATCATAGCTTCTGCATCCATCGCCGCAGCATGTCCGTATACTGGAGCATTCATATAGTCTTCTACAATAGTACCTGCATCATCAACTAAAAATATTCGACGTCGAAAGGGTGAGCACACATCATGGCTCAGTGAGCAAACAAAACAATGCAACAAACATATGCATGCATTCAATTCATATCTTTGGTCTGGTTTATAAGTTTACAATGTGCAATAGAAAGGATAGGTGGCCACCGCACCTTTATACACGAGTGTGTGAAGCCGCCCAATGGATCAAACATCATTGTCATCCCACATGCACCCACCATGGAATAGGGATAGAGCTAAAGTGCTTAGGACCGCACCGCATGACACTTCCCCTGATGCCCTACCCATACCAACACATAAGCCCCTATTGGCGAGGGCTTGCAAACTGGGCTCACAACTAACCAATCCTAATGTCAAACAGTGTATCCAAGGCCTCACCCCAGCATCCCTTAATATGTCCATAGAGATAGAGCTAAGGCCCCCCAACAGAGTCAAAAACTACACGGTCCTAGACCACCTCCCCTGATGCCCTACGACGTAATAGTTCTGCTAAAGTAATGGCGATACGACGATGTCAGTGGACAAGACTTGAGTAGAGATAGAGCTAAAGTGCTTAGGATCGCACTGCATTACACTTCCCCTGATGCCCTACTCGCATCAGGTATACTAACCACATACAAACATTCACATTCATATTCCTAGCATCATCATCATCATCATGTTATAAATAAATGGAATTAAATATGCATGAACAGCAATAATAGAAATATTGGATGACATGTGAAATGCACAATACACGCATACAAGCATAGAATCATTTATAGCATTGGACTCAATAAATAAAAATAGTTTATTATTAGCCAATTAATTTAAGTCTTGTTCCCTCACCTTTGATTGATAGTAGATCCTCGTTCAAGCTTTATAATTCACTCTTAGATCACTTGAAAACCTAACAAGTTGATAGATTTTTAATTAAAATTAGTTCTCATATATTTAGACTAACAGAAACTGAGGGGTCGTAGGTGGGGCAACACCTGGGGTCTCAATTTCTGTGACCACAGGGTGTGGGGTCGCAGGGTAGGGTCGGACATAATCCGACCCCACGTGCTACCACACCCTCCCTGGAAACTTTTCGAGGGCATGTGGTCGGACATGTGGGTCTTGTGGGGTCGAACATCATGCGACCCCACGTGCGACCACACATGTTATGGTCAACGTTTCACTCTTAATTTCATTCCTTCATGTTTGAATCCTTTGACTTATCATCATGGTCCTTCCTATGATTGTTCTATGGCTCAAAACTATAATTTTATACACCATCCATTGTCCACAATAATTTCCTCCATGGATTCTCTTGAAATTTGTCCGTGGATGGATGGTTTAGGTTTCTCCTAGATCCTATCTTCTTCATGAACTATTCTAGGCTCTTAATTAATCATGGGAAATAGGTTCATACCTTATGCTTGGTGAAGATTCAGAGTTTTCTCTGAATTTTCCTTCTCCTTGTCTTCTTCTTAGATTTTCCTTCTCTTCCATCTCTTCTGTTTCTCTTACTTTCAATTAGGGTTTTAAAGGAGTGAAAGTGGCTAAGGGACGTCCTATTTATAGAGAAAAATCCTCCATAATATGCCCTAATGAGTTTAGGAAAAACCCCCTTCGGATTAGGAAGGTTTCCTAATTTTCGATTTTGACTGGTTCCGTGGGGTCGGAGGTGGGGTCGCAGAATCCGTGACCCTACCTTTTCTAAATGTCCGACCCCATGACCTAATTTCGTATGGTTGAACTCTTTTGAGGTGGGGTCGGTCACACCTGTTTAGGCTTGCGACCACACGCTCATAATTGACTATTTTTGGGTTGAATTCATACCTGGTCTTGTGGTTTCTTCACGCACTTGGTCCACTTGGCTGGACCATGATAGGTAGACTGGTACAAGGTGGTAAGACCGATTAGTTCGATACGGGTCTTACAGTTAAGCCATTAATAAATTCTAAATATATCACAGAGAGTCACTAGCTAAGTTTGGCCTGATTCTGTTGTCGAAATGGAGTGCAGCTGATGCCATCGATCGCACGTCACGACGACCAGGGTCGTACGACTTGTCCCATCGACCGCATGTCAGAATGTGGTTCAATGGTTACCAAACTTATTCCAGAATTTTTCTCATATTTTTCTTAGTCTGATCATGGAGTTTGAGCTCCAAACTCAATTTCTACCCAAGGTTTTGGGTACCATTTTGATTTGACCAATTGTCGAGATCTTAGATCTGATCTTATTCTCCAGACCCACCATCTAGACATCCGGATCCCTTCATTGATCCGTGATTCGAGTCTCCAAGTGTCATTCCAAGGTTTTTAATAATCCAACAGTCTCTATAGTCCATAGATTTATTACCTTAGTACATTCAGTTCGATTTTTTACTTAGTCAGCATACCATTCTTGTACTGCATACCATTCTTGTACTGATCCGTATGAGCTATTGTTCTTGATCCACTCTTGTGCACAATAGTTCACATTGATCAATGCTTCCCTCTATCAATGCTGAATGTCCCTCCCTTTGAAGTGGCTGGGAAAGAGCATCTTCACCATGCACGGGAGCCTTTAATGGTATGAAGGTATTACCTTAATATACTTTTTTCTCAAATCACCATTACCCATCACATGATTCTTTTTGAAAGGTATATCTGCTGCCTATTCATACATGAGAAGAGGGTTAACCTGCTGTGATCGGTTCCATTCTCTAGTCCTTGGCACTCGACCCAACAATCCAGAGGTATGTCTCCTTCCTCTGCCTCTATCTTCTCTTGGTTGGGCGGTAATGAGAGGAAAGTTCTTCCTTCTCTCTTCTTCCGGTCATGCATCAGAGCTTTCTCTCACCAGTATCTATTGGTTTGGTTGATTGAATGGGAGAATAGAGGGACAGTAATCCTCCTCTACACCAAATCAGCAAGCATGGGAACCAAAGATGGAAAGGTGATGATTTCCCTCCCCTCCTTCCATTCTGGGTCAATCAAGATCAGACTACCATGAATGGAAGCAATTTTAGTCGGTTATGGAGGGAAAAGGCACGAATTCAAACTGTGGGTCCCACATTCAGTCAATTACCAAACCAGTTCGCTCGCTGGAGGTACAGCTGGACCGTGTGGCTGGTGTGCGACCATACCTCCTTGGTCATGAGCCAGACCTTTTGTTTGGCTGGTCTGCTTAGGTCCATGCATGTTAGGCTCTCGAGGTTCATATAGACTGGGTCCGAAACTTCTCTTAGCACCTCCTCGTGCGTATTAATGACACCAAAAGTTCAAGTTAGGGATTCTATGTTACCTCATGGTTACATCATCACCATTGACGGTGTTGATCCAATACGTTCGCACATGAAAAGACCCGACACATGCCCAAAATGGTCAGATCGTAACGTGATTTGGGCATAGGTCTTACAATGAATGACAGACATAGAATTTTTCTCATGCCAACAAGAGGGCAAGAGAGGATTTGAATACTTAATGTCAGTTAACAAATTACAGTGCCAAAAAGTTGTATTTCAGGTCTAACAGTCACGTCTTAGCCAACCTCATGATTGAGTTGATGATTTCGTTAAAAATCTGTCTGAAGACTACCCACATATGTGTTGATCAAGATTCAAAAATCTTGACTGGGCCTTCTTTACCTACCAAAATTGATGGCTGCAATTTTCATCTCTTGGCTTTGATGCATACCAAGCTGTCTGATTATTTTGAATTTACTAGAGTTGCATAGTAGGTTGCTCAAACTCTTGACAATATGGTTTTCATATTATAATAATAAAAAATAAATAAATAAATAAACAAAACATGGTGTTGGAAGCAACAACATCTGACATGATAAATCAATTAGACCTTTTTCAGTCCTAGTGGGGCTTCCCACAGTAAGCCGGTGGAAGCAAGCCCGGTGGCACCTGCCTCCTGTTGGTAACTGCCAACTAGATCCACCAAACTTGCTGAACACCCAGCTGGAAATAGCCCAGTGGGATGATTATCCGACTTAATGCCTCTGGATGAAATTGGAATCCTTACCACCATATTGTGACTGAAGCGGTCGGTACCAGCAGGATGGACTTCCAGCCGATTCTGTATCCGTCGGTTATGCACAGAAAGCATTTGCCTTGTTTGCATAAGGTGGTGGATATGAGCTCGATTTGTACGCATTCACTGGCTCATTTCCTCCGACTTCTCTCATCACGAAGAAAATTTCACAAATAAGGCGGAGGACAATAGCCTGGTGGTATCCTATTCACTGGCTCGTATCCTCCAGTTTAATTTCAAATCCATAGCCACCTTCTATGAGTGCGGCAGCATATAAGAGCCCCGGGGAACTTTTCGCCAGTTCTGTATCTGTTGGTAGATCATAGAATGAAATCCTTCGTAATTTATGCCTATCTGGAAGAATCGACTTGTTTTTTCAAAATTTGTGCTTATAAATAGGCTCGTGGGTTCATAATTTAGAATAAACATTTGCTCATGTCAATGAAAATACCTCTCCAAGCTACCAGGTATGAGCCAGGAGCATTCCTAGTGCATTTCGATCAATTTTCGCTTAACCAATGCGTGGAAAGTCGACTATTAGTATGTTTCAGTCGATTTTCTCCATTGTTTTTTTTTTTTTTTCCCATTCCTTTTACCAAAAGAACTAGAATTTTTTTCTCTAGGGTTTGATAATCAATAGCTCTAGCCTAATGGTCTAGCCCTTGTCTTGTTAGATTGGTCATCATCTTTTGCCCGTTGTTACGACATTGGTCTTACTAAGCCTACCATGTAGGCACTTAGTTGCTCACACGCCTTCTTGTAACATTAAGTCAGCCTAACTCCTTACCAAGAATGAAGAGAATACACAAGAAAGTTTTAAAGAAAAGAAGTCTATTGCAAAAAACTCTTCTTCCACAAGTTTTTTTTTTGTGGTAAGTAGAATTTTTATTCAAACCCAAAGGAGGAGAGAACATAAGAAATTCAGCCAAGAAGGAAAATCCTCAGAGGAAGACTAACAACAAAAGAACATAAACCACAAAGGTCAAACTCCAAGGAAGGAAGAATAAACTCCCCCTACCAAGGATTTTACTTTAGGTAACATCCAGATCCCATCTTTGGATTAGATAATTGAAACAATTTGAAACAGGACTCTTAAACTTCATAGACAAGTTCTTCATCTTGATGTCTTCCTTAATTTTATGCACTACATCCTCTCTGGAGGAAGATAAGTTTTTGAAAACCCTACTACAAGGGACATATACGAGGGAATTCGCATCCTCCAATGAATTTGTTGGGATTTTAAATTTGGAGTCGCTACCTAAATTAAGGTCTAGGACTTCAAAATGTAGTCATACCATATGATACGACTTCTATTGACTCATAACCCTTAGATTGGCTTTATGTTCTATTAGAGATCAGGGTAAGCATCAGGTTATGGTTATGGTTATGGAAAGGGGTTCGGCACCCAAATTTCCCGATCAAGACTGGTTACCTATACCTTTCCTTTGCTAGACTCTATGGATTGAACCGAACCAAACCAAATCATATGGTTTTGATGTCATTGAACTGAATCTAGAATTTTTCAGACTGCCTATGTATCTCGAGAATCTTTCAAAAATTGGTTCACCAGCATAATTCAGGTGTGATTAAAGTTTATAGATGTAATTTATGTTTGGTTTGATTAGATTCCTTATTTAAGTTGAAGCTTATGTTTGATTGTCTGAAGAATTCTATGGGTCAGGGTTTGGATAGTGCATATGGATGATGATATGGATGGATAATGGATCTGGATAAGGGAGGTAGATAGTCCATTTGGACTGTAGGTCTGAATTTGAAGAGTCCTCCAAATTACCTAAGTATCTTTCGAAATAGACATGTGGGCAGCCATTGAACCATCCTTGCCCCAAGGTCACTACACCACAGGTAGAATTCCACTAGGAAAAGGTTGACCCGAAAGAAGGTAAATTACTTGGGATGGAAAAAGGGATGCATGGGAAACAAGTAAGATCGTATGAATAGTGATCGCCCTACTGTTACGTACAAAAAGTTAGACCTGATGGTAGAAACAGGTGAAATATAGTACTCGTTAAGTGCGGGAAATTGTGAAAGCCCAAAACAACAGGCGGAACCTTTGGGCGGAGCTCCAACTATGGGAATAATTGCCACAAACATGATCTAATAGTGTACCAGTAACCTCGACAAGAAAAAAGGGGAGGAATTGTATGTAAGCAACCTAGATGAACTGCTTATAAAGGCTATGGAAATAGCAAGGATAGAAAAATCCTTGAGTGTTGTATGGACGAGATATCCTTATTAATACTAGTGTTTATTATTAGAAGTTTCAAAAATAAGCACAGACTTAAGGGTGATGGGAAACTAGAGAAGTAGGAAATCCCGCATGCTAGGACTCGATACATGTGGGCGTACTTGCTTTAGTAGAAGTATGAGGTGAATATCATATGATACCCAATATGATGAAATTTGTGCCAAATTGTGAAGGTTGAAGATATGTGCATATTGTTGCTAGGATTTGACAACCTGCATGGATGATTGTTTAAGTTGCACACCTCAGATATTTTTGAAGATGAGCTCCTATTAACGAAATGGGGAATTTTGTTAGGTAATGGATCGCGCTCACCTCCCTCCCCTCACTCGCTCAATGATCGAAACTCTCAAAATAAGGAACCCCAGCATTGAAAATGACTAAATTACATCTTCATTACACTGGTGTCAGGACAATCTGGATATTGCGATAGTGATAGATGAGGTCACAAAGATGACCTACAAGTGACACTACGAGTTCCAGCAAAGGACAATATCTACATTGGTGGGGGCCATGAGCGGTGGCATCACCACTATATCAGTCTTGGCAGAAGTATCAAACTTGTTGGGACACCTTACCCAGAGTCTCTAAGAGTAACATAGGGCCATGGTTGCACGGATGATAGTCGAGTGCCACAACTAGTGTGCAACGCCAGCTCAACCAAGGCCTTAAGGCGAAGCATCAACAAATCAGAGAATTGGTAAACCTAAGAGGGTCCTGAATAAAGAAGCACCACGTGAAGTACCAAGGGTGCCATCTCCTGGAAATGAGAAAGTTCTGGTGGGACTGTGACCCACCATGATTGAAACCCTAATACCAGCCAGTAGGCAGTGGCGGAGATGTTATCAGTGTGGTACTCGAGGACACCTAATGCGGGGCTGTACCCTACCCGCTGTAGGGGAGTTACCACCTAACCCTGAGGGACCCATTCCATGTCTCTATTGTGAAACAGTAGGGCATGGGGCTCAAGACTGTCAAAAATTCTAGAAATGCTATGCCCCAACTTGACTATGAACCTTGGGCGGGTTTGTGAAAGTTTTTGAAATCAAGTAAGCCCCAAACCTCCTTGACTAATGAAACCCTACTTACTATGTACTGATTTGGTAGAGGTTGTAATACATTATGAACACCCATAGCTATAGGATAAAACTAGTAAGCACGCCTTTAATTTGGGGGACAAAATTCTTATAAATTGGGGGTATTGTAAGTCCCACACTCGGAATCCTCACCAACTCGGATGCCACTATGTCTGGTCTTACTGTGCCAACACGTTGCACCCCTGGCATTGTGAACCAAGGATAGTATCAGGTCAAACTCCAAGATCACTGTAAGATTCGTACGTTCAAATTTTGAGGATAAAATTTCTTTTAAAGGTGGTGGAGTTGTAAGACCCGCACGCCACGAACCCGGTCTAACCTTATATTTCGTGTCGTGACCAGTCTACATATCATGGTCGAGCCAAGTGGACCAAGTGCGTGAAGAAACCCAAGACCCAATATGAAATTTAACTCAAATACAGTCAAAATGAGGGTAGGGTCGCATGCCTAAACAGGTAGGGTCGACCCTACCTCAACAGAAGTCCAACCCATGACTTTTGGTCGTGGGGTCGCATGGGTCTCGGATTATGCGACCCTACATCCGACCCTACCTGCGACCCTACACCCTAGGGTCTCACATTTTAAAAAACGTAGGGTCTCAGTACATCCGACCCTAGGTCTGACCCTAGGAAAACAGCACGAACCAGAAATTAGGAAACCTTCCTAATTCCAAGGGGTTCTTTCCTAAACTCAATGGGACTTGTTTTGGAGGGTTTTTCTCTATAAATAGGACATCCCTTTGCCTCTTTCACTCCTTTAAAACCCTAATTGAAAGTGAGAGCAAGAGAAAGAGAAGGAAGAGAAGAAGAGAAGGAAACTTGAAGAAGAAGACTAAGGAAGAGGAAGAAGCTCAAAGAAACCTCTGAATAAAGGTATGAACCTAATTCCTTACCTGAATAAGAGATTCTAAAATAGTTATGAAGAACATAGGATTAGGAGAAACCCAAATCATTCATCCATGGATAAGTTTCAAGAGAATCTATCACACCCCAATTTTACACTGTTCAGAATGGTGTGATGAACCGTTAATAAACCAACGGTTCAACTAGGATCTCAAATAGGTTGTGTCCGTTTGCTTAAACCATACACATCCACAATCATAATCAGAGTAAATACACAATAACGGAAGTCTTAAATATTAAATGAACTGAGAATCTAAATGTGATAATCATAAATAAAATACCAATTATCTTTCATTAACTGAGACATAAGTAAATAAAATAATCAATTACATTTACTCAATAATCCAAATAAAATCTAATCGAAAATGCATGAGTTACATTCGCATGATGAATCATGCGTCTCCATTATATCTTCTGCGTCCATCGCTGCAACGTGCCCGAATGCAGGAGCATTCATATAATCTTCCACGGACATACCTGCATCATCAACTAAAAATATTCAAATTCAAAAAGGGTGAGCACACATCACGGCTCAGTGAGCAAACAAAACAATGCAACAAACATATACATGCATTCAATTCATATCTTTGGTCTGGTATATAAGTTTGCAATGTGATATAGAAAGGTTCGGTGGCCGCCTCGCCTTTATACACAGGGTGTGTAAGCCCACCCAATGGATCAAACACCATTGTCGTCCACATCCACCCCACCATGGAATAGAGATAGAGGTAAAGTACTTAGGACCGCACCGCATCACACTTCCGCTGATGCTCTACCCATACCAACACGTAAGCCCCTGTTGGCGAGGACTTGAAAATTGGGCTCACAACTAACCAATCCTAATGTCAAACAGTGTATCCAAGGCCTCACCCCAGCATCCCTCAATACGTCCATAGAGATAAAGCTAAGGCCCCCCGACAGAGTCAGAGACTACACGGTCCGAGACCACCTCCCTTGATGCCCTGCGACGTAATAGTTATGCTAAAGTAATGGCGATACGACGATGCTAGTGGACAAGACTTGAGTAGAGATAGGGCTAAAGTGCTTAGGACGGCACTGCATCATACCCCCTGATGCCCCACTCACATCAATTACACTAACCACACACAAGAATTCACATGCCTATTCCTAGCATCATCATCATCATCATGTTGTAATAAAATGAATTAAATATGCATGAACAGTAATAACAGTAATAGT